>JANHMN010000012.1:72554486-72687150 GCA_030674055.1 Rhabdomys pumilio | reverse complement strand
GGTTTCTTTTTTATTTATTTATTTATTTATTTATTTATTTATTTATTTATTTATTTTAAAATCCAAATTCTATTCCCCTCCTAATCCACCCTCTGACTGTTCCACATCAGATACCTCCTCCCAAACCCCTGTCTCCACAAAGATGTCCCCACCTCCTACCCCCACCCACCAGACCTATAAATTTTTATGGAATCCTATATCTATGCTTCTTGTGTGCCTTGGAGTTCCTTTGAAAGAAACTCTTTAACTCTTGTCCTTAAACTTATATTAAAATATATTTATTAAATTCAAAATTCATAAAAAAAAGAAACTTTGATTCCTACTTCCCTGTCTACTTGGCTTTCCTGGAATTGTCTATTTTCATTGAAATGTTTTAACCATTTTATTGAAATTGATGATTTATTTAAGCCTCATCACAACCATCATACTGGCTTTGCTCCGAGCATCTCCATTTCAAAGGCAAGTACAATATGCACACATTTAGTATATTACCAATGCTGTCAGAACTAGTACCCGGAAAGCTGAGATTCTACTGTAAACCTCCTTATTTTATAAATATTCAAAGCTATAATTTTAATTTCTGAGCTGTGGCACATAAAATTGCAGTATCTAAGACTTTTCTCAAAGATGAATATTTATGGATTTGCCAGTTATTACAAAATAAGAAACAGCTAAATTAGTAACTGTGTTTTCTAAATAGTCCAATTTTAGAACAATGTTTGTTTTTTTGAATTATAATTGTGCTTGATAATGTGCATTGTATAATATAACGTGTTATCTTGAACTTTCCATATCCTTTTATACATTGCTTCAGAACACATTTATTTCACAATTGCTCTAATAAGATGTTCTTAAATGAGGCCTGAAGGCCATACACATCCCCATGTCTTTTTCCTGGAGAGGGGATACTTTTGACATCAACCCCTATGCAGTCAGGCTTGTCCCTCAGGGAACCCAGGAAGATATTTTTAACTTTTATTTATATTCCCTTGCAGTGCTTAGCCTCACAGCCTAAGCAAGAATTCAGATCGCCAGTCAGAGAGGGTTCTATGTTCCTGTGTCATCTCCTTCCCCTCATCTTGCCTTTTTGTGTTTATAACCCCTGTGTGAAAAAGTAAAAATTATGCTTTGATTAAAAAAAGGTAATAAAAAAGGATGTTTTTAAATATCTTCATAAATTTTCCCCTTTAATAGTAACCAATAAGTATTATATTTTTACAAAGCATTGTTGGGCCTTGGATGAAGTAGCTGCATTTAACCTGCACCCTTCAGTCACGTAGGACACAAGTAGAGGTCGCCACACCAGAGATTTAAATATTAATGAGTTATCTGAAGGCGGGGGCGGGGAGGGGTGTAGATAATTAAGTTATCCCCTCCCTTTTCTCCCCTCCCTATAAAAAGTCAGGGGAGCCTGGCTTTTGGGGGGGGGGGGAAGCACTCACCATCTACACCCACCTCACCACGCCATGAACAATAAAAGCTTTGAAAAACCGGACTCCACATGTTCCCTGGGCCTGCCGCCGCCAGGATTCCAGCCTTTGGAACCCTGGAACCTTGAAGTGCAGCTGCCAGCTGTAGTGGCTGAGGGAATGTAGGATCGGCTGCTGGCGGAGGTGTGGGAAGTGCCACGGGACCCCCCCATACCCTCGAGACTTTGTCCCCACTGCTGGCCCTTGCCGTTCCCCGGATACCCCCCCCCCGAGTTTTTTTCCCACAAAGCATGTGTTACATATTGATCACCTTCATTTGCACTCATATTTTATTCTAGAATGAAACTATCTCCAAAAATAATCATCATGGTTCTGTTTCATTTCTCTAATTTTGTAGATTAGGACTGATGTTTCAAAGCCTTCATGGTTGCTGAGTCTTTAACACGATTTTTCCATGTAGGTTTTAAAGAACAACTGCTCATGCCAGGGGGGCAGCATTTTAAAAATGACTAAAAAAAATTCCACTTCCACCTCCAGGAGAGAAGGACCAACAGTTCCAGGATTTATATTAGTTGTCATTATGGTTTCTACTAGAGATTAACCACAAGCAATAGATAAGTAATAGGACTCTTAACTACTGCTTAAGAGTTTGCAGTAACAGTCACAGGGAAGAAGCTGCACTCTCTGCCATTGTTTCTTAACTTAGGTTCAGCGAAACAATGTAAATCCCCCAGGCTTTTTATTCTAACAGGGCCAAGCATTTCTCTGCTTGACAGAACACCAGTTCTGTAACTCACTCTGTTGTAGAAGTTTGTTAATTAGCATTTGTTTATAACATTTTAAGTAGCTCTGCTTAATTACTGGAAACTAGAAATGTGCTGTGTTTTATGGTCTGCAGAACATTGCTATTTTAACACTTATAAACTGATGGCAGAGAAGGATGAGGATGAGCAGTTCTTAAATGTTACCAGATACTGTGTGTATTCTCTGGATACTACAAGTGAGGCTTAAATACAGTAATTTCAAAATGTTAGTAAGAAGTTCTATGTTTCTCATGATGAAAAATACATTGCCTTTATCTTTTAGAAAGTTTGAATTTTTTTATCTATCAAATGAGACTAAATATATTTACTTGAAATAAGGTAAGTAAAACAGGAAAATATCTTTTTTTTTTAAATGTGCCAGGGAACATCTTAAACTATTAGAGAAAAAATAAAATGTAATTACAAGCTACTATTATGAAATTGTGACATTTTATACAAGCCACAGAGAATATAGAGTCCTTAAAACTCACAATAAATTTCTTAGAATTCATTCTGTGACCTTCCACATTGTGTTTATAGATTTTTTTTCTAAAAGCATAAGTAACTATTATTATTTCAGTATGGCATCTTACAATTCAAAATCACTTAGAATGTCTATATTATATAATTAGCATAATGTAGTATGATATAAGAAATATAACATGTAAAATTGCAAGTGTACAATACAAGGCTTCATTAGACAATTTTTTAGGGACAGAAAAGTCTAGAATGATTATTGATAGACTCAAAAAATAAGGCACATTTAAATATTTACTATGTTTCTATGTCTATTGTCAGCAGTGCTCAAATTAGCTCTTAAGGATTAACTTTCCATTTATATCTTGAGAAACTGAACCTGCTAGCCCATCGCCATAAGCAAGCATGCTGGAAATATACTCTTAAATATGAAATAAAAGCTAACATGTTTTTCTTGTTTTTCATCAATCCAAATGGTAATATAGTTATGTAATCCCGTCTTGATAAAACTGCTTTTTATAACCGGCAGCATTCTTTAGATCTTTTCTACAAGAATTTGTGACTGAGAAATTCCCACAACGTTTATGAAGTTCCTCAGGGATTGGCAATAGAATAATGATATTGTCAAGTGTGATTATCTGAACTTGTCATTTTACCTATACCTTTAGTCAATATATCCTTGCTAGATGTTCAAACTTTGTATCTAATTCATACCTTATGCTAGAGAATAATACTTCCTCAGGTAGAGAGGATGGCCCTAGGGAAGAATAAATAAATGTTCCAATACATAAAATATGTATGTCAGAGTTCATAGGGTTTTTTAAACCTATTAAGGCAGTATTGATGAACAATATATATCTGAGATTGATTGAGTGTGGCAGTATCCTCAGACTCACAGCAGATTTTTTTTTTGCCTAAACCCTTTTATGAACCTCTTTCTAAAATAATTTTAAGTGGTTTTCTTATGTGTATGAATGGATCAATTTAATGAGTAAGAAATCAAAATTTTAAAAGGTAGTCTGCTAAGAGTATGAAGAGGTCAAGGGAGCTTTTACCCAGTTTATAGTTTTAAAAATAACAATACTAAAATAGATGTGTCAATTTTAGAGGCAGGCCATTTTTTTCTTGGTTTTGTGTTTTCATGGACAAAAAAAAAACCTTGAGACAAAAGGTATGTTATGTTTATAAATATATAAAAAATTCTCAGAGATTTAGTTTTAATTTTTGGATAAGTAGAATGATATATCTAGTTAAGACTTATTGTGAAAATAACACAAAGCACTATTTTCAGGTACCTGTATTTACTAAAACTACAGAGAATTTCTAAAAACAAGTGTTTATCTAGGTTTGGTTAGTTTATATCAGAGGCGATTTCTAACTGTGGGTGATTTTCTCTTGAGAAATGATAGATAATTCTGAAATGTATATTTTTAAATCACAACTTAGAAAGGATGCAACTAGTATCTAACATATGAAAGGGATGGATCTAAATATATTAGAATGCATAGTATAGAATTCCACCTGTCAGAACTGCCAATTCTCAGATATAGTGTTCTAAGAACTGTACGTGGCAACATGTAGTGCAGAGAGAAAATTAAATCTCTCTATATAGATATAGTCAGTGTATTACTTGAAAAAAGAATTAAAATACTAAAAAATTCAATAGAAAAGAATTATAACTATTTTGTGACACATCAGGAATTCTAAAACTAGGGAGAAAAAGGAGATGGAGATTTCAAGTGGGAGCCTCACCTGGGCAGTAAAATGAAATCAAAATAAGGATATGAAATACATACTTAAGTCTTTCTTGAAAAAATCAAGGCCCTAAGATAGATACACTCTTGATTAGAGAGCTCTCTCAGCACCTTCAAGGTTCTGTGCACTGTACTCAACTAGTCATGGGGAAAAACAATAAATAACTTATTTAAAATAGGCTAAGATTCGAATCTCGGAGGACCTATGCTATGCAGATGCCCTTTGTGAATTTGAAATTAGTAATTGGGAAATAAATGAACAGATAAATAGATAGATATGAAGTGACAGACAGCATTGTGCACATAAATGATACATTACAAAGTGAAGAATATAATTTTCAAGTGAAACGTAATCAATGGGAAATGATCATTTGAAGCCAATCTTCATTATACTTAGGGCTCTATTTTATTCTTTCTCTTCTTCTCCATTAGCCTGGTTATTCCACTGTCCCTTGCCAGAATTAAGTCTGCATGCATAGACTTACATCCACTTGGAACAACTTTTCTGCTCACCCTTATTCTTTTAAAATGTTTCCTATTCTGTAGAGAAAACTTTCACCGGTATTATACTGATCTCATTTTCAGGTTACGATTTTACACTTGTGACTTCCTATGTATTATGTATAGTACGTGTCTTAGTTATTTCTCAATGCTCTGATAGTGCACCATGACCAAATCAACCCATAGATGAAAATATTTAATTTTAAGCTTGTGTTTTAGAGGATCAGTTTTTGATGGTGGAGTAAAGGCACAGGAGCAGGAACAGTGAGCACTTAAATCTTGATTTGAAAGTACAAAGCAGAGAGAGAAAGGGAGAGAGGGAGAGGGGAAAGAAGACAGAGAGGGGAGAGGGGAGAGGGGAGAGGGGAGAAGGGAGAGGGAGGGGGATGGGGATGGGCAAAGGGAGGGGGAGATGAGAGGGAGAGGGAGAGGTAGGGGGAGGGGGAGGGGAGGGAGGAGAGAGAGGAGAGGGAGGAGAGGGAGGAGAGGGAGGAGAGAGAGAACAAGAATTCTTTGAAACCTCAAAGCCCACTTCCTCCAGTAATGCCACAATCCTAATTTTTTTCTATAAGTTATACCAACTGGAAACTAAGTATTCAAATATATGTACCTATAGAAGCCATTCTCATTCTAGCCACCACACTTAGTATAGAATGATGTTGCCAAAAGTAAATGTATTTACAGATTTTTTTAGAGTGCTCATGTGATTATTTCAGTGACTGAAATTTCCATACTTGAGTCTTTTCAACAGCATATGTAAGCAAGGTCTCAGAATGTCATAGATACCTCAGTTGTATCTTATTCTCTATTACTGAAACACTAACATTTTCATTTTTATATTTAAAATAACTAATTCCTAATAAATATTTTTCTTAGGGCGTTAAAGAAGCCAGCTGTTTAATAAAGATTTCACTTGTCCTGGTCACTAATGATAGTAGCTTTGCAGCTGCACATCAGAAAAAGAATTTAAGCCTGTGGTGATGATACCACCTCCTGTTTGAGCTTGCAAAGCAGAGCACATGGGGTTTTCAGGGAATGATTGGACCATGAGCATTCTGCCTTCATTGTTTGGTCTTCTACTGATGAGTCTGCATGTTACTGGGGACACTGAGATATTACAGAAAAAATCTCTCCTGGAAGTTAATTCCTGAGGTTGGTTTCTTACAGGATGTATCTCATCCCCTGACCTGCACTTTTTGTCACTCTGCTTTCCAAATTACAAGATGTGAAGTGCTTTCTGCCATCACACACATATACTCTTTGCTATGGTCTTCTACCTTTGAGAGGCGAGGCCAAAACAGTAATACATCTATCTTGACCATGAGCTGAAATTATTAGTGAAGATGCATGTTTTCTCCTTTTTAGTTGTTTTTGTTTGTTTGTTTGCTTTGATGTTGTTTGTTTGCTTTGATGTTGTTAGTTTGTTTTAGAGATTTTGTTTGTTTGGTATTTTAGCACAGTGATAGATGATTAATTCAGAAACAGATGGATCTGAAGACAGATTGTTCACTTACAAATGATGCTCAAAGAAAAATAATGTGGTGTTTTTGTTTGTTTCTTCCTACTATTTAAAGCCAACTTCCAAAATTCATAATTTCTGTTGACTTCACAATAGAACAGTGTGATAATCTGAAAAGACAGATATTACAAATGCTTATTTATAGATCATGAGTAATCAACCAGCATAATCAGTGAATGTGTGAAATCAACACTGATCTATTCAGTTTCTACCATGATATATATGACATTTTTGTAGAATAAAAGAATGTGTGTAACTTCAGATCAATAGTCAGTGTAAAATATTTTAATAGTTGATTTACTTTTTAAAAAAATGTATTTGAGGGAACAAAAGTTCTTATAATTATACTCAGTTTTATAGTATAAAAGCATAATAAGCATTTCTATATTAACAAATGTTAGAATCCAAATTCAGTGAATATTAACAAGGTATGTCAGAATTGCACGTTAGTAATTTTTGATTTTACTACAGTCAGTTAAAATAACATAACCGAGATACATTTCTATTTTATAGAGATGACATTTTTTTGTGAATTAATAAATTGGCTATCTGCCGGGCAGTGGTGGCACATGCCTTAAATCCCAGCACATAGGAGGCAGAGGCAGGTGGATTCCTGAGTTTGAGGCCAGCCTGGTCTACAGAGTGAGTTCCAGGATAGCCAAGGCTATACAGAGAAACCCTGTTTTGAAAAACCAACAAATAAATAAATAAATAAATAAATAAATAAATAAATAAAAATTGGCTAGCTATTGTCTGATTTTTAAAAATCTGTTAGTAATATGGATCACAAAGAACACATTTTTAGGAGTCTTTGATTCCATCTCAGTGCCTTGAATTGGGTGATGGACTATTCTGTTCAGCAAAGATATGCTGATATTTTCTTTAAATGAATGAGTAATGAAATTAAACTATGATCAACATTCTCTTCTTTGTAAAATTCAAAATATGATATAATGTGCTGTTAAAAGTCAGCTTTACAAAAAAGTGACTACCTTGGAGTTGTGTTATCCAAATATGTATCATAAATATACTTATAACTAAGTCTTCTTAGGAAGCTGATCTGACCTGAAAATAAAAGGAGGCAAAATTGATGCCACACAACAAGGGCTGTAGACACAAGATTCCTGCACTATACCATATCACCACACAGCATGGGCAGGATTGGGGGAGTGTGCTCTGGCCATGTGGCCTACAACAGGAGCAGTGTGAAGTTACATGGGACATACTGTCACAGACTACAGCTTCTACAAGGTATTTTTAATGTTTTGCTTTGTTTTATTTTGCTTATTTTTTGATATTTATTTTCTTTTGGGAGGGAGATTGCAAGGGTAGATAAGAAGGGAAGGGAGATGAGTGAGTTTGGAGTACATAATGGGAAACACTCAAGGAAACATTAAAATTTATTAAATAGAACTTTTATTTTGTTTCAACATACACACATACACTCACACACACAAGAGGAGAGAGAGAGAGAGAGAGAGAGAGAGAGAGAGAGAGAGAGAGAGAGAGAGAAATAGACAAAGTTAATAGAGAAAAGGTGAACAATCTTGAAACTGCCACAGTCTGAAAAGGTAGTCGGTGTCATTCAAAGGTTGCCTGAATGTACTTTGCTCTATAAAGCAAAGGTTCAGGCTTTCAATCAAATATAAATGATAGCTGAGGTCATGCCCAGCTCACAACTGGGTCTAGGACATGTTTTAAATAAAGGCCATCAGTGATTTCAGTTGTTGTGGTTTCAATTGCATGCAAACAATATAGCCCCAGCAAACCAGAAAAAAACTTAAGGACACAAAATGCCTTACTTGTATGATACCACTAAACAGAATATTTACTATAATTTATGTATCTTAATATTAGTATTATGATTAATTTATAATTTAAACTTTACCATAAGCATGAATTAATTGAAAGGAGGATGATACAAATAACAATGAGTACTACTTGTGTGATTTCAGAAATTTATTGAAGAACTTGGAAAAATCCTGAGTATAAGAAAAACTAACGAAATTTAAAGGAAAGAAAATAAGAGATAGCCCACTCCTACTGCCCGGCTCCTGGATCTGAGGCCCGGTGCAGACCTGCATCTGTCCACTCCAGTGTGGAAACCGGACTCCTCCAGAGACATCATAGAGGGCCTGCTGAACCCAGAGTGGTAGTTAAGAAGACCCCAACACTGCCCTACGCCCTTGGCTGGGTGCAGGAAACACTCAGAATCCAGCAGAAACACAAACCCTGATGTTGGGTCCAGACCCGTGCCCTATTCACTCCTGTGTGGACACTGGTCTCCTCCCGAGACAACCTAGAGGGTCCACTGAACCCAGAGTGGTAGAGGGTCTGGTGAACACAGAGAGGCAGAAGTACCACTGAACCCAGAGTGGCAGAGGAACAACTGAACTCAGAGTGACAGACAACATATCCTGAGACATCCTTAGAGGAACCACTGCATTCAGAGCAGTGGACACCTTATCCAGAGACACCCTAGAGGAGATACTGCACTCGAAGCAGTGGGCACCTGATCCTGAGACATCCTAGAGGAGACACTGCACCCAGAACAGCAGACACCTAGCTGGTCTGCTACCTTGGAGGCACCATATCCAGAGGCATCCTAGAGGTACCACTGTACTCAGAGCAGCTGGAGAAGATGACAGAGACATCTGGACCCCAAGGAGACCAGACACAAGCAAGATAACTGGAAAGACTGACTTCAGTCAGAAACAGCTAGTAGAGGCAGCACTAGAGTTAACCAGATGGTGAAACAGAAGTGCAAGAAGGTAATCAACAGAATCCAAAGTTACATGGCATCATCAGAACCCAGTTTCCCCATCATAGCAAGCCCTGAACACCTCATCACACCAGAGAAACAGGATTCAGAATTAAAATCACTTCTCATGATGATGATAGAGGACTTTAAGAAGGACATAACACTCTCAAAAAATGTAAGGAAAACACTGGTAGACAGATAGAAGACCTTAAAGAGGAAACATAAAAATCCATTAATGAATTGTAAAAAAACACAACCAAACAGGTGAAAAAATTAAATAAAACCATCCAAGATCTAAAAATGGAAGTAGAAACAATAAAGAAATCACAAAAGGAGACAACACTAGAAATAGAAAAACTAAAAAAAAATGATTAGGAGTCATAGACACAAGCATCACCAACAGAATACAAGAGATACAAGAGAGAATCTCATGTGCAGAAGATACCATGGAAAACATTGACACAACTGTCAAAGAAAATGCAAAATACAAAAAACTACTAACCCAAAACATATAGGAAATCCAAGACACAATGAGAAGGCCAAACCTAAGAATAATAGGTATAGACGAGGGAGAAGACTTCCAACTTAAAGGACCAGTAAATATCTTCAACAAAATTATAGAGGAAAACATCCCTAACCTAAAGAAAGAGATGTCCATAAATATACAAGAAGCCTACAGAACTCCAAATAGTTTAGACCAGAAAAGAAATACCTCCTGCCACATAATAATCAAAACATCAAATGTACAAGACAAAGAAAAAAATACTAAAAGCAGTAAGAGAAAAAGGTAAAGTAACATATATAGGCAGACCTATAAGAATTACACCAGACTTCTCACCAGAGACTATAAAAGCCAGAAGATCCTGGACTGATATCATACAGACCATAAGAGAACACAAATGCCAGCTCAGACTACTATACCCAGGTAAGCTCTCAATCAATATTGATGGAGAAACTAAAATATTCCATGACAAAAGCAAATTTACACAATATCTTACTACAAATCCTCACTTCAAAGGATAATTGGTGGAAAAATCCAACACAAGGAGGGAAATGACAACCTAGAAAAAGCAAGAAAGTAATCTTCCAACAACCTTAAAAGAAGGTAGCTACACAAACATAACTCTACTGCCAATAACAAAAATAACAGGAAACAACATTCATTTTTCCTTAATATCTCTTAATATCAATGAACTCAATTCTCCAATAAAAAGACATAGACTATCAGACTGGAAACATAAACAAGACCCAACATTTTGCTGCATACAGGAAACACATCTTTGTGAAAAAGACAAACACTACCTAGGAGTAAAAGGTTGGAAAACAGTCTTCCAAGCAAATGGTCCCAAGAAACAAGCTGGAGTAGTGATTCTGATATCAAATAAAATCATTTTTCAACCAAATGTAATCAAAAAAATAAAAATGGACACTTCATATTCATCAAAGGAAAAATGTACCAAGAGGAACTCACAATTCTGAACATCTATACCCCAAATGCAAGGGCACCCACATATATAAAAGAAACTTTACTAAAGCTTAAAGCATACATTGCATCTCACACAATAATAGTGGGAGATTTCAATATGAACAGATGATGGAAACAGAAACTAAACAGACACAATGAAATAAACAAAAGTTATGAACCAACTGGACTTAACTGACATCTATAGAACGTTTCATCCTAAAACAAAAGAATATAACTTTTCTCAGCACCTCATGGTACCTTATCCAAAATAGACCATATAATTGGTCACAAATCAGGCCTCAGCAAATACAAAAAAGATTGAAATAATCCTTGTACCCTATCAGACCACCATGGACTAAGACTCGTCTTTGATATGGACAAAAACAATGGAAAGCCCACATACACAGGGAAACTGAACAATGCTCTACTCAATGATAACTTGGTCAAGGAAGTAATAAAGGAAAAAATTAAAAACTTACTAGAATTTAATGAAAATGAGGACACATCATATCAAGACTTGTGGGACTCCATGAAAGCAGTACTAAGAGGAAAACTCATAGCTCTAAGTGCCCACAAAAAGATACTGGAAAGAGCATAAACTAACAACTTGACAGCACACCTGAAAGCATTAGAACAAAAAGAAGCTAATATACCCAAGACGAGTAGATGGCAGGAAATAATCAACCTCAGGGCTGAAATCAACCAAGTTGAAAGAGAAAGAACTATACAAAATATCAACAAAACCAAGTGCTGGTTCTTTGAGAAAATCAACAAATAGACAAACCCTTAGCCAGACTAACCAAAGGGCACAGAGACAGTACTCAAATTAATAAAATCAGAAATAAAAATGGAGACATAACAATGGAAACAGAGGAAATTAAAAAAATCATCAGATCCTACTACAAAGGCATATACTCAACAAAATTGGAAAATCTGGATGAAATGAACAATTTTCTAGATAGATACCAAGTACCAAAGATAAACGAGGGACAGATAAACCATCTAAACAGTCCCATAACCCCTAAAGAAATAGCAGTCATTAGAAATCTCCCAACCAAAAAATGTCCAGGGCCAGATGGTTTTAGTACAAAATTCTATCAGACCTTCCAGGAAGACCTAATTCCAATTCACTTCAAACAATTCCACAGAATAGAAATAGAAGGAACAATACCCAATTCGTTCTATGAAGCTACAGTTACACTCATACCTAAGCTTCACAAAGACTCAACAAAGAAAGAGTTACAGACCAATCTCTTTTATGAATATTGATGCAAAAAAATACTCAATAAAATTCTCACAAACCGAATCCAAGAACACATCAAAACAATCATCCATCATGATCAAGTAGGCTTTATCCCACGAATGAAGTGATGGTTCAGTATTCAGAAATCCATCAATGTAATTCACGACATTAAAAAGCTGTCTATGTAGGGGAGGGTGGCCTTGTCGGACATAGGTGGTTGAGGAGATTCTTGGTCCCGTGAAAAACAAACAGAGTGTGTGGGGGGGAATGTGAGGCTGAGTAGGAGGTAGTGTGTGTGGGAGGTAGGTGGGGGCACAGCCTCATAGAAGCATGAGGCGAGTGGATGGGATAGGAGGTTTCTGGGTGGTGGGAGGAAGTGGGGTAAGGGGATAAAATCTGAAATATAAATATAATGCCCCCCCAAAATTAAAAAAAAATTAAATAAAAAAGAAAGCAAAGAATGAAAAATAAAATAAAATAAAAAAATTAGCTTGATACTAAAATTTGTTTTGAGAATTGTATATTGCAGAATATACAGCCTTGGTGTATCTACTCATCAAGCAAGCTGAGTAGACCTGCTCAAACATCTGATGTCCTGGAATTCCATCTGGATGCAGTGAAGACCCAGCATCAGAGGTTTATCAATTTACTCTCCCCCCCACCCCTCTTCTCATATTTCAACGCCTGTAATCAGCTTGAAGAAGTTAATGCAGAGTCAGCGCCCCTATTCCCTGGGCTTGGGGACTAAGGTGGTTAATACTGGGCTCTCTCTCTAGGGAAAAGTAGTGGTTTTGTTGGAACAGGGAGGGTTAGATAGGATTTATTTCATAGCCATAACCTATTGGTAGAAATATGTATAATTATTCTCAAGATGAAGTTATAATTTCTTAAATTGTACAAAATTTTCTTCGATTTTAAATTTAAGGTTTTCATTGGTATGAGCTTCTTATTGATATAAAAGTGTTATGTCTATGTTACTCTCATAGGCATTGTGCCTGTATAACACATTTAGGAATACAAGGCTTAGACCCAGTTTTCTTTAACTTTTTTAACTGATTTGAGATGGTTAGCCTGTGAGTTACGGGACTATAGTAAATTCATGGCTTTGAGTTTATTGTTAGGGTGCTTTCTATATTTTATTTAGAAATAGCTGAGAGGAGTTAACAGACAACAATCCAGATTGCCTTACATGGAGAGTTGGTTTTCAAAAAGTCAGAAGTCCACAGAATTCACTTTACAAACATTTCTGTATTAATGTTCATTTTGATTAGAGACCTGTCTGCTCCTGACAGCTTCCTGTCTTGGATTCTAAGAAGAAATTGAGCATCTTTGGAGTTATTCCAGTTGTGGTGAGACAGCCACGGGGCAAGAATTGCCTCTTCCCATCTAAAGACAAATTACTGTCCAGAAAAGGACACACTTGCAGAATAGTTGACTGATTATATCTGCCTAGACAGAGTAATCAGCCCTTAATAATTCTGCATCACTAATGTCTGTCAGATGATCCTGGGCCAGAAGGCTGAAGATCAGATGCTCCAACATTTTTAGTATAGAGACTGTCCAGGTGTTCAGTGGTCTCTATAAATTGGTTAAGTTTTAGAAGCTATGCTTTGTGCTTCCCATAGTTTCAGTCAATCCAGTTATTCTGAATTTCTGACTGGGTTGAAAACTTATAGTCTCATAGCCAATCCTGGCTATTTACTTTGAGATAAAAAATTTGAGTGGATGGTTTTCAGCTGACATTCATTCTAAAGCCAAGAAAAAATTCAGGTTCAGAATTAAGTATTTTAGTTAGGAGAGATGACAGAGGTTTTGGTTAGTCAACAAAATGATGGACTGGGTATTACGACTATCTTGTACCTCACTGGTACAAATTGGCATAATTATGATCTAATTGTATTTTGAAAGAAAAGTTTTATTTTAACAGAAAGGGTGATATGTAGGAGGACCTAAGGTG
Source organism: Rhabdomys pumilio (assembly GCA_030674055.1). Taxonomy (NCBI): domain Eukaryota; kingdom Metazoa; phylum Chordata; class Mammalia; order Rodentia; family Muridae; genus Rhabdomys; species Rhabdomys pumilio. The sequence goes on along the minus strand of JANHMN010000012.1, from coordinate 72,673,240 downwards.
GGAGGAGTACGGAGAGGAAAAAAAAGAGTAAGGAGAGCAAGAGAAGAAGGAGAGGAGAAGATAGGCGATGAGAGAGAAAGAGAGAGGGGGGACATGGAAGCAGATGTTCACGTGTCTCCACTAGTCAAAGATAGTTGATATATCTAGGTTAGGTATTGGGTTACACTTCTGATTAAGCATTACCAAACTTATAAAGCCTTTGATTAACATTTTAAAAAATTGTATAGAAGCAAAAAGGAAAAGGGGTCATGGGATAGGGCTTTTCTAGGGAGGGGAAATGGGGAAAGGAGATGATATCTGAAATGTAAATAAAATATCCAATAAAGAAAAAAAAAGAGAGAGATAGCCCACTATGGCCTTGAACTCGTAATCTTCCTGCCTCTGCCTCCTTCAGCAAATCCCAGCCTAATTCGGCAACAGTCTGTGCTGTCCAAAGACACACCACCTGAAGAGGTCTTCAGATTCCACTACTGATGGTTGTGAGCCACCAGGTTGTTGCTGGAAATTTAACTCAGGACCTGTGGAAGAGCAGTCAGTACTCTTAACTGCTGAGCCATCTCAACAGTGATCACAGGACTTTGTTTTTTGTCTTGCTTGTTCTTTGACTATTTTCATCTATTGTATTTCTAGTTCCTCAACCTAGAACTGATCTTAATACTTGCATGTAATTATAATGGTATAAAAGCAGATTGGGAAAAATAATAATAATTTGGATCAAAGATAAAAAGAGAAAAAGAAAATTCCTGTATTCCTCTAAAATAAAAAAAAAAAGATAGAAGAAAAGACTTAATTCATGATTTAAACAGCTAAGTATTTTTGCCATTCTTTAGTTACTCTGTTGTAATAATAAATACAGAAGACAACACCTAAAGAAAAACGTCTAACCCCAGTTAAATTATTACTCCATGTAGTATATACCTTTTAAAAAGTGACCACCAGAGGATGTTGTGTTACACTGAAGTTCATCATTTTGACAAAATTCATGGACCACTGGATTAAATGAGGGTACCTTTTATATATTCTGAAATGGAGTTTAGGAATCTGAATAACAGAGTAAGAATAAAAAAATCCAGAGATAGGAGCTAATCAAGATCAGACTGTGACCTACTTGCAAAATCCAGATTAAAGTGAAGGTTGAGCTCCAACAACCACAGTTAATCCATGTCCTGTGATTTTGTTTAAAGCAAAATTTAATGCATTTAAAAATAATTATCTCATTTCATATGGATTAGAAAATCATGTAAATTATATCTTTATTCTGTATATTTAAACCAGAATTGCATAAAAATTTCATACTAGATATTTTCACTAGCAAAATCCACTATGTGTAAATTGATATATGGAATTGGTAAAATAAATATTCACAAATAAACAGAGCAATCCTCATCATTTCTGCAATGCTTGACTTTCAGTTGATCTGTGGAACATTTCTATCATGTTAATAATTTAGTTGGAGACTGACAATGAGACTTGGCTAAATAAACATTTGTACAATTCAGAGAGAATTGGTCAGACAATAATGAATTAGAAATAATCTTAGCCTAAACGATATGTGATTCGGCTATTATAAATAGAACACTTTTCATTAAAACATTATCATTAGTAGTATAAGAATGATAAAGTACTTTAAAGATAAGATTTCAGTCATCTAACTTAGCAAATTTATAAAGATTATAATTGTTAGTGCATTTTCTGCAATAAAATACCTTAGTATGACTACATAGAAAGTCAGGAAGGTATATTTATCAGACTGGTTCTCCCACCAAGGTTTCAATTTTAAGGTGAGATAATTTTGAGAATTCTTTTTATTTATTTATTTTATTTATTTATTTTTAAATTTTATTTATTTTTTTCTCTTTTTTTCTTTTTTTATTGGGTATTTTATTTACAATTCAGATGTTATTCCCTTACCCCATTTAACCCCCTGCCCAAACACAGCCTATCCCATCCCCCCTCCTCCTGCTTCTATGAGGATATGCCCCCACCAACACCCCCACTCCCACCTCCCCACCCTCGAGAATTCTTTCCATAATGGCAATGATTCAGAAGTTTCCCACTCTCTCTTTTGCTTTTTAGCAGTTTCCTCACTCACAGTATTCCTGAACTTGATTGAGTATGAACAGCCACTGTCTTGTTGAGGTGAGAACAAACTAACACTGGACTATACTGCTCTGTCAACTTTAAGCTCCTGAAGAGACAAAAAAGGACATGTGTATGGAAACCATGTGGCCCTCTCTATCAGCTGACTCTACACCTGTGGAGACCCACCACTTAGGAGACAGGTTTTTATTTCTGTCCTCAGAAAATCTGTCCTTTGTAGTAGTGTCTACAGTCTGATGAAGAGACCTCAGTAAAATATGTGTGAATGATTGTCAGCTTGACTGGATTTAGAATCACCTAGATGACATACCTCTTGCAGAATCTTTGAAGGTATTTCCAGAAAGAATTGGTTTAGGATAGAACACTAAAATTGATGACATCATCCTATGGGCTAGAACCCAGATTCAACAAAAGGATAAAAACAAATAAACAAACATTCTGAATGGCAGGACTCTCTCCCTTCTGTTTGTATTCTATCTTACTTTGTTTGGGGAATTTTATTGGACCAACCTTCCATAACAACGACTTGAAGAAAGTTTTCAGTTGCTGGGAAGTTTTTGTTTTGTTTATTGTTATTATTCCTGCTGTTTTGTTGTTAGACAGCCTATGGTTCTTAGGATGCCTAGTCATACAGAATGTTAAAACTCTATTTAATATATTACATATATTATATATGTATTATAAATATTAAGCAAGCTTATAAAATAAGCTTTATAGCTTTTCAAACATCTTTAGTATTTTTTAAATTTCTTTTTTCCTCTCTCTTTACTGTACGCCCTCCTCACTCTCATGTTAGATACCCCATAGTTTTTCTCTTTCTCACTTCCTAGAGACTATATTCTCCTGTCTCCCCATCTAGACTACTTCTTCTCAACTCTCATTTTGAGAAAGAAGAGGTTATGCTAAGAGGAGATGAAGATATTTCATTCTGCAAGGAAAACCATCAAGCTGAGAAAATAAACAAGACAGTAGCTTCAGAAAGTCAGGAAAACTGGCCAGATTCACCAGATCTCTCATTTCTTAAGCAAATTAATGCAGTAAGGACTGCTAAGAAACTCTTTCATATAGGCAGAGTCACCAAAAAGAAGAGACCAGTCAAAAGCTCTGGAAGAAAGAGGCTCATACCAACTAAGGTATCTTGACAGACCAGTGCTTAAGCTGTTGAGTAGCCTTTAGCTTGTACATTGATATCTAGTTTTCTAGCTTTCCTGAGCTGATATCCATTTAATGATGGGCTTTTGGTGATACAGCTCTTTGAATATTTTCTGCTCCTGCAAGTCATCCCTCACTCATATTCGTTTAAGAAATCTTAGTAAAACTAATTGGTTCACCAAGTTAGACTTTATGGTATTTAGTGTTGCTCAGTTGTATACTTGTTAAGTTATGATCACTTGAGGCTAAAAAGTTTTACAGTGTAGCATGGGCATGTGGGGCACCAGGATATCTAAGGATCCAGTTAATATAAGGAACAGAGAAACCTTGAATTGGGAAATTAAGAGAAAGTCCTTCCGGCAAGGGCATGGGATGGGGTTTGGGTGATGGATCAAACAGCTATCCAGTCTGGGAAGTAGAACAGCATAGCAGAGTAAGACAGTTGGTTAGCATGGACATGGGCAGACGTATGTGGAAGGATTGTGGCATAGTGGATGCTAGTTGACAATGGGCTGCAGGGCTTGGACAAATTCAGAAAAAAGTTTCAGTAAATGCATGCATACAAATCCAGAAAACTAATTAGATTCCAGTCTTTGCAGGGTGTTTACTATGTTTATTAGGCAACTTTATTCTAGAAAACCAAATATTTCTCCACCTACTCAAACTCACCCAACACTCTCTTCCCATTCCATATAGTCCACATGAGGATTTATTCATTCCTAAAGCATTAGCACAATTTGTGTCCATGACTCATTATCTTTTGTTTAAACCTCTCACTTACTTTGGGTCCCATATTTGTGAGATTTTAGTAATAGATATATTCATGTATCCTTGAGTCAGTTATCCTTAATAAAAAATGTTAAGTCTTGAACTCCCAGTTTTATACCAAAACATTTTTTTCTCTGAAAACTCCTCTCATCACACTGACACTACAGATTAACCAACAAAGAATCAGCTCAGAAATATAGGGTTTATTCTTGATTCTTTTACATCTTTATTAACCTATATCAACCCACTTCCTTAAGTTTTAGCATGATTACCTCTTTTTTCACTTCCATCTCTACAATTTAAAATTTGAATTCCTTCAGGAGAACTCTATCACATACCACATTAACTGACCCACTCTCATTCACTGACCTATTTGTTTATTGACACCTTAGCATACTTTTCCCAGCTTAAACCTTTCAGTTTGTCCTTGCACTGGCAGCATTAAAATGTACTTGCAGCATTAAAATAGCAATATTTGACATTTAATTAGCATTAGTTTTTAACAGAAATATTCTAAATTCCAGCAAATATCTATAATTTCATAAAACTAAGAACTTTCATGAGGATATTGAATTTTTTTTAGTAGTGTTGTTTAACTTCAAAATTCTATTTGTAAAATGTAGAAGATGAAAATATCGCTCTACAGAAGATAGTATATGAATGTTCATTATTGAAGATAAAAATACTAAGCATAGGAGAACTAGTAGTTCAGATTTACTCAATATAGTGTCTTTCTACTTTAAAGAGAAAGGCACAGGCTTAGACATCACATGCTTTATATCATAATAACCTATTACTATGTCTATGATCAATTCACTGCACATGGGAGCAAGTATAGTTTTTTCTTTTGTTGTGTTTTGTTTGTCGTTTGTTTTTAATAAACTGTAAATTTGAAAGTAAATAAAACATCAGGAATTAAGTGAACAGTTTACTTGAAGTCATGTTTTGCCCAAATCAACTGAAGATATGCATAGTAACTGAAGATGAAGGTGGGCATGAGGCTTGGAAAATGAAGCTTTAATCCCTCATTACTATGGAATCAACTCCAACTCAGAACGACTGGGTATCATGCTTTTGGCTCAATTTCTAATGATTAGAGTTAATAAAAGGTTGTGCTTGCAGACAGGAGTATAGCATGGCTGTCCTCTGAGAGGCTCCACCTACCAGCTGATTCAAATAGATGCAGTTACCCACAGGAAAACATGGATAGAGCTTGGGGAGTCTTATGGAAGAATTGAAATAAAGATTGCAACCCCTAAGGAGATAGGAACTCTATAGGAAGACCAACAGAGTCAACTAACCTGCACTCTACAGGCTCTCCAAGATTAAACCACAGAGCAAAAAGGATGCACAGGCTGGACCTAGGTCTCCCCACTCATATGTAGCATATGCGCAGCTTGGTCTTCATGTGGGTCCCAAACAACTGGAACAGGGGCTATCCCAAAAGCTGTTGCCTGTATGTGGGATGTGTTCTTCTAGTTGGGCTGCCTTGTCTGCCCTCAGTCAGAGAGGAAGCATGTAGGTTTGCAGACCTTTGAAGCACCAGGATGAGGAGATACTGGGGGTAGGGTGGGCAACCGCTCAGAGGAGATGGGGTTTGGGGAGATGGGAGAGGGACTGAATGGTAAGGGGCAGTGAGAAGGATGTAAATCGGATAGGTAAAATAAATAAATAAATAAATAAATAAATAAATAAATAAATAAGAAAATGTGTTTATATTCAGGCACTTGTACTGAAAAGCAAAGTTCTTAGTAAAATTTCAAAGTACCTGCATTGCATGAAAATCTTCCAATTTGGGCAAAAAATATAATATAATATAATATAATATAATATAATATAATATAATATAATATAATAGCTAATAAGTTAGATTCCACCTAAATAAGTAAAGTCTTTAGCATGGATTTAGATGTTATGCTGAGAGAAACATTGAGAAGAGCAACAAGCAAGCCTAAGCATTTAAATAATACCATTACAGCGAGCATCTTACTCTGTTTGTCAGTGCACAGCAATCTGAGATCATCATTTTCATCCCTTGGCTTTGTGAAGATAGGACACTAAGGGCAGAGTTACACACCTATCTCTGTTCTGTGATTTTAGAGATCGTGATCACCTGAGTGGTGATGGAAATCAGGACTCCAGAGAATTATCCACAGTTCAGCTCCAAACAAATCGGAGTTAGAATTGACTTTATATTCTATTTATAATTACTTTTAAAAGAATAATAAACAAATGTGCTTCTACAAGGTTACACTAGTTTCACAGTAATGAGAATACAGGCAATGGATTGATCCTGAAATTACCAAGAATGTGTTTCTGAGGAAACATTTTTTTATTATAATACTTAATAAAGAAGCAAACCACCAGAAACTCCAATATCAAGGTAAGTATGGGAAATGTAGATATGAAGGAAACAAAATGAACACCTGGAAAACAGACAAGACTATTGGAAAATATCTTTCTTTACACTAGAAAAATGAACAATGCAGATAAAAATAAAGACTGGCATTTCACATATGTTAGGGATTTATATCAGATATTATATAAAAAACATTTTATGTTTTTACAATTATACCTCAGACTTCACTCACATTTTAATGAATGCCTTAGCTTCCACATGTTTTCCTGTTTATCTCAATGTATAACCCAGGATGAGGGCAGATGCTCCATTTTTTTTTTTTGCCTCAGTCTGCTTGTGCCAGGATTTATAGGTGTTTTCCTCTATTGCTGGCAAGAAACATTTTCCTGAATTGACAAATTTTGATAGTGCAGTATTTTTTATGCTCTTCCCATTTGTTTACTCAGTAATTTTTAATTGTGTGACACACTCTTGATTGTTTGATTGTGTACCTGACAGAGGTTAACGTTATAAACAAAACTATCTCATCTAAATAGTGATGATACAAACTCAGTAGACAGTATTCAAGGATCTGTAGCAAAGGCAAGAATTTAAGCCCATCATAAAGGCCTCTCTGTGGATGTAAAGTTCAGAACAATCAAAGGAACTGAGAACTAGCAGAGGTCCACAGCCTCTTAAACAGGAGCATTCCTGCCATGCAGGAAGCATCTCAAGGCTGCCAGCAGGACTCAGCTGTGACTGAAGTTGTGGTCACACGGCATAGATGGTACCCAATAGAGTATAAACATCTTCTGTATGAATTCCTTAGAGGATTAAATGCAATTGATTACATAGTTTGTTTATAAATAAAAAAGAACATTCCAGAGTGCACAGAGCTAAAGAGCCTTTCCATGGGACCCTGGTATTCAGTGGTGGCTATGTAAGAAGCTTGTAGCACAGATTGAGATAAAGGCAGAGGTTGGGATGCACCTAATATGAGATACTAGACTGCATCTGAAATATAGACAGAAGGGAGGGATTAATTTCTGTTTTAAAAACTACAGTTGGGGATTCTTACAATCATTACAGAGAAGTTACAAAACAGACAGTGTGTGTGGGGGGGGCATCAAGTTATATTTAAAGATACCTGTTAAATATTCAATAAAATATGTAATCGATTTGGAATATGAATCTTTACAGAATAAGAAATATGAACTAGATAAACATTGATAGACATTGTATTTGTACATGAGAAAATAAATAGTTTTTGTCTTTTGAATCATTTCAAATGTTTTCTTCTTATTTTTATTTCACCTCAAAATGTACTGTCTTTTCTTAGCAAAATTTCAGTATTATTCCTTGAACATAAACATAAAGTGAACACAGGATGCACGGAGTATGCATAATATACACAATTTCTAACTGTTTAGGGGAAAAGTGAGTTAAGAACTTTTCTAGTTTGGGAAATATATTTCCTTTTATTATTCTAAACCTTGCTCCTAAATAGAAATTGTAAATAAAGAAAATAAATTATCCTTTCAGAAAGAGTCTCATACTCAAGATCAGTAAACTTACCATATGTTTGTGAAAGTTACATACTGAACCGGAAATTTCTAACACATAACTGGTTAAGGACGCAATAGATGTTATCGATCTGTTAACAAATCAGCTGAACAGCCAGTGTAAGTCTACTGAAACAATGGGAAACATGCAATGAGGCACAGCTTACCCAGAGGCTGGCCTGCGATGACCCTGGCGTTTTCTCCAGCCACCGCGGCTCTTGCATGACGCTCACTCATGTACTGAACGAACGCGTATCCTTTGTGAACCGAGCAGCCAACGATTTTTCCGTACTTTGAAAAAATAGCTTCAATGTCGACTTTTTTGACGATGGCTGTATTCAAATTGCCGATGAAAACCCGGGAGTTGATGGACTTGGGGTCATTCTTATTGGTAACATTGCTTGTTTGTGTTTTGCCCGTCATGGTTGGTTCACCTTGTTTTAATCCTTAAACAAACAAAGAAACAAAAAGATCAGACAATAAGATAATTAAATTCAACAGTCATCTCTGGCTTTGAACAGGGTACAATTTTTCATCTGGAAACAAATTCCTGAATATAGTTAGTAGTTTTGTTTTTTTAAAAAATGTACTGTCAAAAACACACATCACTAAACTCTTTTGGAAGATATTCATAATTAATTACATAGTTTTTAATATCTCAACTTTGTATCTAATATTCAGCCCCAAATGACTGTTGCACATTTGTTTTTAATTTTATGTATAACTATATTTCTTTGCTTAAGAAAATTTAAGGAATAAACCACTTTATTCTGCAAAAAGAGTAGGAAAGTCTGCATGTACAAGTCTAACAAAAAGGGATATATAGAAACATGAACACTGTAATGTCTGAGTGTAGGCAGTGTGCTGCTCTATGCTCTGTAACAGATACACTGGTGAGCTGCTTCAGCACAGGGATCCTATGGTCAGAAGCCAACAACGGATTCCATTAAAGGCTAAGAGAAAGAAAAAAGAAAAGGTGTTAATAACAGAAATTTGATTAGGATTTCTTGCATGAAGAAAGAATGATTAGTTCTGTTTGTGATATACAATTGAACCAACCATATATATATATATATATATATATATATATATATATATATATATGTTACCCCAGTTAAATGCAAACAAAAAGACATATACAGCCATTATTCATCAATAATCAGAAAATTACACAGGAAACCTGGGGCTTTTCCCCTTCAGGTTTATGTTTTAAGTAAACTCACTAAAGTTTTTGTTTGAAGGCCTTAAAGTCCATAGCCATATTTATTGAATCTCGATGTTTTCCAGGCACGCTCTTCTGTTTGGAGAAACTCTTATGTGAAAGGGAAACCTTGAGACTTCTACTCTTCAGTGCGAAGGGCCATTGCGTAAGGCTAGCTAACAGTTTATTTTCTTGGAGATAGTTACATACATGTTTATATGAACACGATTTAAAAATACTTCAGCTATAAAACAACAAGTGCAATTGGCTTAATAATCATTTTAAATGACACTTTTGATTTAGTTGTTAAACTCATAGAAATCTCAAAGCCACAGAAATGGGAATGCATGAAAATTATCTCTCTATGCATTTAACAGAAGTGCTCTTGAAGTGAAGCACCACCTAGAAGCACTAAAATGTTTCAAGTAAAGCTGTTCATTGTTGTTTCTGAAGTTATTGTAACTTCACCTCAAAACAGACTATCACATATATCATTATAATAAAGGTAGATCAACAACAGACCACTAAGCAATTTACATAAAAATTAAATCCAATTATTGAAATGAATGATTTTTAAATTGCCTTATATTACTCTAGTTTAGCCACATTTGACTTGTTCTTTCATCATGAAATATTCAAGCTAGGATTATAGAAATTAACACTGATATTTTTCCAATCCTTAAATTATACACATTGTATAACTCAAGACACAGATTTAAAAATGGAACAAAAATTAATGTACATACTGAAACAAAAACTTCTTTGTATAGTCTACTGTAGATTACCTTTTCTTACTAGTACATGCCAACATCTATAATGCAAACCCCAGAAAACATATTTTCATTTTATAGGTATATGGCAAATGTTTTCTGAAATATATCTGTGACATAGTCAAGGGTAAACAATTCTTATGGCTGCCATTTATAATCAGGAACCTGCTGGTTAGAAAGCAATCATGGAAACTCTTAGATGAGGTCCCCTGGATGAAGTTGAAGTAATGATTTGTGGAACAATTCAACGTGAGGTTGCACCACTCTGAGATCTCCTTACAAGTGCTACCTTTACATCGTCTTTTACCAGATATATGAATTGAATCTCAAGACAAATTTAAGGTACCAAATAAAGCTGGGAAGTGTGGTGTACTCCTTTATACTCAGAACTGGGGATACAGATACAAGCAGACCTCTGTGAGTTTCAGGCCAGTTAGATATAGTACATTCCTGGCTTACATAGAAAGACCCAGTCAAATGTTAATTTTTAAAAATAATTGGGAATTCTCACACTAATATTAAATACTCTGAAATCTGTAGGCCTTTCCCACTAAGAGTGTTTCATTATTCTCTACCAGCATGTATGACCATGAAAGTACTATTAAAATTGTTTGTATTATCACAACAATATATCATAAAATCTATTTTAGGATTAGTTGCCACTGTCCTGTTTCTACACTACTACTGAATTATGTAGCTTATGTACCTCTATTACATGAATTGTTGGTCCATTGAGGAAAAGTGTCATAAGCATGATGATATATGGAGAACAATGACTCAAATACTTACAAAAAACAGGTAATAATAGAGGAAATATCTGTTATTCAGATATTATATGTGATTGACGTTTGTTTCTTTGGCAAGAATCTACTGACTGAAATTCAAGAACACTTAGTTCAAACTTAGTTAAAACACTTAGTTCACTTAGTTCAAACAGTGAAGAGACATCTGAAAGAAAAAGTATGGCCCAGTTTTTGTTTTCTTTCTGTCTGGACAGGTACACAAGGTCAGAAAGCAATAGGCAAAGAAATAGTTGGAATTATGGCAAGCACAGATGGTAAATCACTGACACGAGGAATCAGATACAAGACTTCAAAATGTCTGAGAAGGCTTCACATGGTGATGAAGTCTTCTTAGGATGAGCACTATGCAGACAAGGAAAAGTGAAGTCTGCTCAGAGAAGACCTTGAATCTATACTGCTATCTAAGACTACAAACAAAGGGTCAGGATTCCGATGTTGTTGAAAAGCTGTGAGCTATTAATTTAAAAGACCACAGAAAAACCCTGGGTATTTATGATTAGACTTGGAAAAACTGAACCTTCATAATGGGAAAAAATATTTTCTTTGGGTTCTATGTTCCAAAATAAAAAATATATAACACAGAAAAACTGCAAACCCACAACAACAACAAAAACAGGATGGCCAACCCTCTGTTGCAACTCAAATGCATATGCCAAAAGGCATAACAATTCTTTAAAAAATAGAGCTCAGATAATCTGCCACATGAAACTTGCCATCTTAAGGATTCAACCAAAAAACTCCTGTAGCTTTACAAATTTAAAAGACATAACCTCTATCCAGAAAACTTCTGACACAAAGTTTATTCTGCCTACAAGAAATCCAGGGAAAGGAGATGGAGCAGAGACTGAGGCAAAAGCCAATAACTGGCCCAGCTAGAGACCGATCCCACAAATAAGCCCCAATTTCTGACACAATTTATGATACTCTGTTATCCTTGCAAAAAGAAGCTCAGTATAACTGTCCTCTGAGACGGTCCATCAGGACACTGATTCAGAAAGATGCAGAGACTCACAGCCAAACAGTAGATGGACCTTGGGGAGACTTATGAAAGAATTGGGGGAAGAATTGAGGGCCATGAAGGGGAAAGAAACTCCAGAGGAGGAACAACAAAAACAACTATCTGGTACCATCTGGTCCTGTCAGAGACTGAACCACCAACCAGGGAGCATACATGGGCAGGACCTAGTCCCACTGTACATATGTAGCAGATGTACAGCTTAGACTTTATGTAGATCCCTAAAACCTGGAGCAGGAGCCATCTCGAATTATGTTGCCTGTCTAACTTCTAGCTAGGCTGCCTTGTCTGGCTTCAGTGAGAGAAGAAGAACCTAGCCCTGATGTGTCAGGGTCGGGGGATACCCAGGCCCCACCTACTCAGAGGAGGAGAGGGAGAACGAGGGCACGAACTGTAGGAATGAACACTGGGAGAGAGGGTAGTGAATGGAATGAAAAGTGAATAAATAAAAAATATATTACCACTTACCAGCAGCAATGAAAAATAGAAATGAATCAAATGAAACTTGTAAGATGAAATAAGATAAGAACTTTTATTTTTAAACTTTGAAACATACTCAATAGATACACATTATAGATGATGTGTCTCTGCATGACAGATATGTAAATTTAAAGCTGTAGAAATATTGACTATCCCAGAAGTAGTAAAAAAGGAAAACACTGAAAAAAATGTATTAACTGGCTTCAGAAAGCTGAGTGATGACGTTTGGATGGTTATCATACATTACGTACTGAATCCTGGAGGACATAGCAGAAAATATTAAAAAATATGATGGCACCAATCCTCCTAAATTTCATAAAAATGATAATATCAAAGTCCTAAAAATCTGAATGTATCCTGAGGAGATGAAAATACAAAAATAATGTGATACATCATAATCAGACTGCAGAAAGTGAGTCCTCAGAAGCTATTAGGCATTGGAAGCACGTCTGCATTCTGACAGAGAAATGAAGAGGAGCAGACAAAGAGATCCTGTGGCCACACAAAAACTCACCAAACAAGAATGAGCTCTGTTACAAAGAAGCCTTTTCATTTCTTTTGTTTTTAGTTAGTAAGTTTGCGGGAGTGCAAGGGTCTGTGAAGAATGCTGTGAAATAAACACAGAATTTAAACTGCTGTTGCTCCATGGAAAGTCCTGTGGCGTCAGACAAGTCCGTATCTGTACTATCCAAAAGGAAATCTAACACGTGTTTGTGGCTTCTGTGCACTTGAAACATTGCAAGCATAACTTGGGAACTGAAGTTTCCATATTTTACTTAATGAGTTAAGTATTATATAACTTAAAAACAGGTTGCATTCTACTAGATTGACCCTTTCAAAAGATTATCTGAATTTTAAACTTTGAATTATCCCAAAATATAATTAAAAATAATGACTATATGCTTAATTCATTCTTAGAGAATAAGCTTGTTTTGAGGTTTAAAAGTTCAGGGTTCTAATGGTGTTAGGTATATTTTGAGTAAACAACAAATAAAAAGATAAGAAATTGCTATTAGGCAAACACTAAAATTACAATTTCCTTTTACAAAAATAGAATGACTTAATTTCTTCTGAAAATCATAAGTAATATAACTTTTTCATTGTATTTGAGAGTTTTAACCTCAAATGCTAGCAAAATACATTAACTATAAATTAAAAAGCAGCTTTACTGTGGTTTAGGAAAACAGTTTTGAAATAGACAAATTAGCACATAGTAACTAATCCTTCTGCAAGGATTCGTAGGTCTTGATTTTCTAACTAGAATTTCAGAGTCACTCACTGAACAACAATTACAACAACTAAAAATACTCAGTCAATAGAGTTACCTAACAATAGTAATCCATCCAATAGTCAAGAATTCTGAAAAGGGCTAAGAAGATTCACAAGAAAAAAATTAGAAAGAATAAACTGCGTCATAGAAGCCATCACACACTGTTGTCTAGAACTACCATCAGTGTTGTCCTAAAGGTACAATGTAACAAATTCTGCAGGAAAAAATGTAATTCAGAGAAAGAGAGAGAGATAGCACGGGGGAGAAGAGAGGCAATAGTCTAAGAGCAGAGCAGAGATAAGGTCTTAAAGCAGGTAATGTCAGAAATGTTCATAATATATAAGCATTCAATAGGCACACAGCTACTTAATGCTCATTAGATGTAAGCATGTAGCAAACGCACAGCTACTTGGCAGCACACATAAGAAGACCTTCCTTATCTAAAGATTTTTAAGTAGTCTGCATATATTAGATTTTTAAAAGTAAACTTGTTACTATGGGATTACTTATATTCATGATCAGAAAAAGCAGGAGCAGATCTGAAATAAACTAATGTACTTAATTAAGCTTACTTCTTAGAGAAAATAAATCGAAGTAGTACTATACAGCTTAAATTTATTGCTCAGAAAATAATGTATAATTTTTAAAAATGTATTTTTGTTTCCCAAATCACTGACAACTTTTCAGGAGCTAATTAAAAAAAAACTGCTTAATACATGCTAAAGTGCCAAAGCAAAAACCTTTATAATATTATTTTATGAGTGATCTGCTATCAGTTTCACAATGGGAAACATCATTGAAAGATATTTGGGGGTGGCTTTGCTATTCAAAAAGATAAAGATCACAGCTATAGTTAAGAATTAAGTCTTAAGCTACAAATGGTTTTGAGGAATAAACCATTGTAGCTTTTAGTAAATATTTAGGAAAATGTAAATTTAAAGGATTATATATAAATAGCAGAGAAAAATGCAATCCCACTTTGAATATATGTGGGGATAATAAGCTTCAGTTTTTAACTAGTTTTAAATGATAAGAAAAATATATATTAGGAAAAATTTTATTAAAATCTGTTATTTCATATATCATTAGATATCATTTGAGCATTGTATTATTCTTTTGTAAAATATCTGTATAATTCAAGAATTAAATGCTTACATATAGAATTGTATTACAATTCTTTTCTATATAGTTATTGGTCATTTATCCAATTTCCAGCTCTAAAGTTAAATAAGCACAAACTGACAAAGCATTCAGGGCAGCAGGCCATTCAGACAGTGGTGTGACACCCATTCTTCCCACCCAAGGAAACGGCTGAGTAGATATTCTGAGTACTGTCCACATTACTTTGATTTGTAACAGGAAACAGAAATGGATTAAACTAGGCAGATGCAGCATATCCTGTCATACTCACAGGACAGTGCATTAGTGTTTGGAGCTCTCCAAGCATTGTGTCCAAGTCATCCTTTTTTTTTTTTTTTTAAGTTATTGTCCATATTGGAATTAAAGCCAGCCTTTACAAGGCTGGCTCAAAGACAAGTCAACACAAACATCTGCACTTTGTCTTAACAACATAAAGGTCAGAAATCTCTTTCCATTATGAGTTTTCCGATAGTTCTATAAATGAGCAAAGTTTAGTATTCCTTGCCTTTTTCAGTTCTCAAACTAATTTAAAATGCAGAATATAATTGAAAATTATTGTAGAACCTTCTTTTCAATACATTCTTTTTAAATGTTATATATATATATATATAACATTTTTTATATTTTTAACATATATATATATATATATTTTTAATTCACTTTACATCCCAATCACTGCTCCCAATCCTGGTCATCACCTTCCACAATCCTTCCCCCATTCCAGTCTCCCCCCTTTCTCTGAGATGGTGGAGACCTCCACCCTGGACAGTCTCCACTGATGGCACATCAAGTCTTTGAGGGGCTAGACATATCCTCTCTCACTGGTTAGACAAGGCAGCCTACCAAAGGAACATAACCGACAGACAGGCAACAGCTTTTGGGAAAGCTTCTGCTCCAACTGTCTGGGACCCACATAAAGATCAAGCTGCAAATCTGGGGAGGTCTAGGTCTAGCCATTGTATGTGCTTTGGTTGGTGGTTCAGTCTCTGAAAGCCTAGGGTTCATGTTAATTGAGTCTGTTTGTCTTCCTGTGGAGTTCCTATCACCTTCAGAGCCTGCAATCCTTCCCTTTAATCTTCCAGAAGAGTCCCCAAGCTCCATCCACTGTTTGGCTATGGATGCCTGCATCTGTCTGAGCCAACTTCTGTATGGAACCATGCTAGATTACTGTCTACAAATGAAACAAGTGTATCATTAATAGAATTGGAGATTTGTACTTGCCCATTGAATTTGTCTCTGGTTGGGACAGTTATTTCTTGGCCATTCTTTCAGTCTCTGCACCATCCCCCATGCCTTGATACTTTCTAGACAAGATACATTTTGGGTTGAAAGTTTTCTGGATGGGTTAGTGTCCCTATCTCTTCACTGAGGTACCTGCTGGCTACAGGGGAGGGTGTGTGTGTGTGGCTGCTTCATGTTCCATATTTCTAATGCTGTGAAGCATAGCTAAGGTCACTTCCATTAATTCTTCTGTGCCTCCCCATCCCAAGTCTTTTGCATGTCCTTGAGATAACCCCTCCTACACAAAATACAGGATACTATGCTATACTCCGTACTTCAAAGAAATGAAATGAAGAAAAACCCAAGCACAGATGGTTACATCTCACTTTTAAAAGGGAATACAATAGTCTAGGCAATCAGAGGGAGTGAACTGGGTGGAAAAAGGGAAGGGACAAAAAATGGGTTCAGGTTCAGGTTTGGGGAGGGACAGGAGAGAGGACAAGATGAATGGAATCTGCAACTGTCAGGAGTGGGGAGGAGGGGCCAACTCCAAATCATTTTCTGGAATGCACAGATTTCTTTTATATTGTTTTGTTAAGTACATCTGCTATTAAAACTTTGAATTAATTTACATATATCAATGCTTCAAGAATATACCTTTTTTTTCCTTCCCTACCTCTTCTTTCATTCTCTCTCTCCCTCTCTTTCTCTCTCTCTGTCTTTCTCTCTCTTCTTCCTTTCTCTGTGAAAAATGCCAGCTAAAACAATTTAAAATCTGGTTTCCAGTAGGAAACTAACATGCTGGGGACAGCCTGACAAAGGAAGCATGGCATATTTGGTTCAATTTCCATCCAGTCAAAAAATCAGAAGAGAAATATTGATGCTTATATCACTTTCTCCTTTTTATTCCCTTTGACTGAGTCTGGGAACCCAGTCCAAATGATGATATTGTCCATACCCAGGGCAGATTTTCCCTTCCTGGTTAAACAGCTGTGAACACAATTTTGGAAACAAAGTCAGAGGTACTCCTTGTAGATGATTATAAATCTAGGTAATTCAACAGTTAAGCATCATACAGATCATCCAAGAGTATTAGGGAGTTTGGGCATTTATTAAAGAAAATTAAAGTGTTACACACAAAAAAATCACTGTCTTGGAGGTTGGGTGCATGGCTCAGGAAGATTGTTTGCTGAGCAAGTATGAGGACCAAAGTTCAAATTTCCACTAAAAGGTAAAACTTGAGATATGATCAAGCTCATCTGTCACCTCAGCAGTGGATGGAGACAGGAAAAGTTCTAGGATTTACTGGTGATCAGCCTAGCTCCAACTTCAGTGAAATATTCTGTCTCAAGGGAAAATGGTAGAGAGCAAGAAAACTGACATCTGGTTTCCATAAGAACAGGAGTTGACATATTCACACAAGTGTGCATATGCCACTCACATACAGTACACATATGTTCACACACACATAAAAAGATATTTTCAACTCAATTATTACAACTATGAATAACTGATGGAGTAAAAATGAATATTCACTATTTTAAACATATTTATTGTAGTCATTGTGAATTGGGAGCTTGGCAGCAATTAATATCGCTATGTCACAGTTTCTGCATCTAATGTGCAAAAGGGATCAAAAATATTGTACCAGACAGAGTACAAGAAGGTTTATAATAAAACAGTCTACGTAAATAGTTTCATACACAAGATAGTAACAATAACAGTGGACATCAATGTATTAACATTGAAGAGGGAAATGTTCAGTGTTCAATTTGGAGAGAAAGAACTAAATAAGTATTGATTCCTGAGAGAAGGAGAACTAGCCTTTCCAAAAGAAGAGCCTTCTTAAGGTTGTCCTTTTCAGAAGTGTCAGCCTTGAGAATGTATACACACAAACAACATAAATGGACCCAGCTAGATGTATATGTATGTATATGTATACATACATATATATATATATATATATATATATATATATATATAGTGCATACATATGTATATGTACATGTATGTGTATATGTGAGTTTCTATGCTTTATATATCTTGCATATTAACAAAAACAAAAACATACTATCAACTGCAGAATGAAAATTAGCACAGAATGGGTGAGGAGGTGAGGACAGTGAGTGAGAAGTGAGGAGGTGAGGACAGTAAGTGAGAAGAGATAGAGGGAGACAGAGAGGGAAATAATCTAAGTCATATTTCAATTTAAGACATTATAATCCTTTATTACTTTTAAAATTTAAGTATAATTGCATCTATTTTCTCTTTCTCTTTCTTCCTTCCAACCCTTGTGAAGGACTCTCCTTTGATTTCTCTCAAATTCATGTCCTCTGGTATTTTTGTCTTTTATTCTTGCTACACCCACATACACAAAAGCACACACACACACACACACACACACACACACACACATTTCTAAATACAAAATACAATATTTCCAGACCATATAATATTATTTGTATACACATGACTTAAGAGCTGGCCACTTGGAATTGGATAACCAATAAATAGGAGGTCTTCCCTAGAAAAAGCTATTTTATCTAGCTCTCAGTATTCAAATCTATGTTTCTGAAGATAATATTGTAGCGATATATATACATATACATTGTGTTGCTACAATATCATATAGAAATGGAATATATACATAAACATGTACATATATAAGCTCAATTTCCATGTTCCTCTTATTGACTAACTAATGCATAAAATTGTGCAATTTATTTCATTTTTAAAAAGTGAGTAGTTAACATAGAGATAACATGATAAGTTTCATAATTTAAGGAGAAGAATGTTTTAAAATCTCACTGAATAGAACATGGAAAGTATTCCAAAATTAGGCAAACAATACTTTATGGCTTCCATGGCAATGGCTGCTGTCTTTTATTTTATTTGTCAAAGAGCATGAAATGAGATGCTATCTTTTCTTTAATTTCTGTATGTATATCATGATCTAGAGTAAATTGAATCTGTTTAAAAATATCGCAAGTCCTAAGATAGGATTGCACAGTCAGAATAATATAGGATAGAAACATTCAATGCTACCTCCATTCTCTGCACATATCAACTTTGATTTAATACTTTCTGTACCTACTTCTAAGGGTATCATGGAAATATTAAATTTTACTGTTTGAATTTAGTAACCATAGTAACTTACTGTAAACCTTCCACTGGTTTAAGTATTTATTCAATATTCATTTATATGGTATTTCTCCCTCTAGTGTCTTTTGGATCTAGAGTATTTCAAGTAAAGTCCTGGAGAATATTTAACATGATGTTGAATGCCATAATTAATCATACATTCTAAAAGGGATGACTCCAGACTGCCAAGGTTTTCTTTATGTTTATGCAGAAAGATGATTCTAATAAAGTATCTTTCAGATGATCAGATATTATTCTCTCCTCCTCCTCCTCTCTTCCTGATTTTTTGAGGCAGCGCTTTTTCTCTGTAGCCCTAGGTGTCTTGCAACTTACTCTGTAAACCAGGCTGGCCTCAAACTCAGAGCATCTCCTGTCTCTGCTTCCAGAATGCAGAGATTATAGTCATGGGCCAAAAATACCTGACCTCAGATATTATTTTTAAAATATTTTTAAATAAATTTTATGATTCTCATTGCATTGCAAGAATTTTGTTTCAATATTGCCAAATTGAAAATACAACTATGTACCATTTCTTGAGTTACTTAATATCAAATGGTTTAGAATTGACTACATTCATGAAGTTCAATGAGGCAAGATTGAAGACTCAAGACAGAAACACCGTTCTGTGCACTTGTGAGTAATCTATTGTATGGTGTCAGCAGTAGGGAAGTAATGAGAGGACAATCCTGCAGACACTGAAATGAAGATCTGCTACATTTCCCAAACGCATTCACTGAATAAAACATTTTTCTCTGTCTTAAATTTTCAGGCTATTTGAAGCTGAGTTTCAGGAGCTTAAATGCTGGTAAACATACAGGGAAAAAATGCACCCAGTCTTAGTTAACAGGTCAATTCTATTTCTGTCTTCTTTAGTTCCATCAGAAGTTAAATGTTGACCCTGTGTGGTTTCATGCAGGTTTCATGTAGGTGCCTGAACTGCTGCACAACAAGCAACTTACAACCACTGCTGAGCTTGGTCGCAGACCATCCAGGAGCAAAGGGTCCTAAATGCCACAATCAGTTCCCCGACATCTTTGCTTCTCATAAACAGTTGTTTTACAATACTTTGGATGCAGAGTATACCTCTATAACCTCGAATGCTTGTATATTTTAAGTAGCAAGGAAAATGGTTTGATGGTTATTTCTTTATGTGTACAGATCACAAAGTTTCCATTTACGTATCTCTGAAGCTAGCAGTATGAACACAGACACACTGATTTACATATAAGCATCTACCTAAAAAATATGAGGTAATTTTTCAGTGAGATAAATCTTATCTTTATTGAGAAAAAAGCTTAGAAAGACAAAAAGATTGTTTACTTTTCTCTTATCCCTTAGTTATGTAAGGCAAGGTTTCAGTTAAAAAAAACAATTTCAGAGATAAAGAAATTAAAAGTTATATATCGTTTTCTCTATATAATAGCCACGGTGTGAATTTATTTTGTACATATTTATAAGCTTAATAAACAGTTTAAGATTTAAAAACTGTTTAATCTACAGAAAAGAGATGACAGTAGCCATGAGATAACATACTATTAAATGGCATATTCACTAGGCAGTTGCTGTCTACTCACAGACTTTGCACTGACTTTTAACCCTAGTAATATCAAGGTGATATATTCTTCTAACTTAGAGGACAAACCCACCTAAAGTTTTAAGAATGCTTTTTTAGACATCATGAATTTTGCAGGCAAATGGATAGAATTTGAGAATATCATTCTGAGTGAGGTAACCTAGTCCCAAAAGGACATCCATGGTATGCACCTACTTATCAATGTATATTAGCCATAAAATACAGGTATCATGCCACAATTTGCAGACCCAAAGCAGCTAAACAAGAAGGAACACATAAACAAGAAAGCTTGAATCTCTCTTAGAAGAAGGATAAAAAAATCTCATAACTAGCAGATGGAGGGAAGGAGTTAGGAGAGAAGGAGAGGTTTGGTAATGTTCAGGATCAGTTGTGGGGAAGGATAAGAACAATGGATAAATGGACATGAAAATGAATATAAATTTGTAACTGACAGTGATGAGTAGGTAGGGGGAATCTCCAAAACAAGACAGAGAACTGGGTTACTGGGAGGTACCCAAGAATCAATGAGTGTGACCTTAGCTGTGATTCACAGCATTGGGGATATGAAACCTGAAGGGGCCACCTCTTGTAACCAGGTAGGAACTACAGTGGATTGATAGAGACACCAATTTGTCAAGGTTGGTTTGAATACCAATTCTTAATATTTCTCATGAGCTTCTGTCCAAAAGCCATTTGCATGTTCCTTTGGAGATATGGTAGAGACTGCAATAATATTTTATATATGGTTATTGAAGTGTTGAAGAGATATCTGTGAAGTAATATTACCATAAAGAGTTTTAATTAGCAAGTGACATATAGTCACACTGGTTGATCATTGCCTTTTTGTCTTCAGAAGTTAGCATTTGCAGGCATCTTGTCTTTCACACTGAAGACGACTCTTGGACATTTTGGGGTGGGCCATATAAAGGCACAGTGTCATAGAAGTGATGGGCTCACTGGCTGGTCTGCTCCTCTGTGGACACCATATCCCGAGACATCCTAGAGGGGCCACTGAACTCAGAGTAGCAGGTAAGAACACTCACCCACTGCCCTACACCCACCCCAGAGCTACAACTCAGGGCAGGGAGCACTCAGACCCAGCAGACACCCAAACCCCACACCTGGGGAATACCACTCCCCTTTGGCCATGTGCCTGGGCATGGAGCCTGAAGCAGACACCCTGCTGGTCTGCTCCCCTGTGGACACCATACCCTAAGACATCCTAGAGGAGTCACTGTACTCAGAGCAGCTGGAGCTCAGGATTAAAAGATCACAGAGACATCTGGACACTGAGGAGTTCAGACACAAACAAGATAACTGGAATGGCCAGTTTGAGTCAGAAACAGTGAGCACAGGTAGCACAAGAGTTAACCAAATGGTGAAAGGCAAGCACAAGAACGTAAGCATCAGAATCCAAAGTTACATGGCATCATCAGAACCAAGATTTCCCATCATAGCAAGCCCTGAATACCCCATCACACCCGAAAAGGAGAATTCGGAATTAAAATCACTCCTTGTGACGATGATAGAGGACTTTAAGAAAAACATAAATAATACTCTCAAAGAATTTGCAGAGAACACAGGTAGACAGGTAGAAGCCCTTAAAGAGGAAACACAAAATCCCCTTAAAGAATTGCAAGAAAACACAATCAAACAGGTGAAGGAATTAAACAAAATGATCCAGGGTCTAAAAATGGAAGTAAAAACAATAAAGAAATCACAAAGGGAGACTACCCTGGAGGTAGAAAAAGATCAGGAGTCATAGACACAAGTATCACCAACAGAATACAAGAGATAGAAGAGACCATCTCATTTGCAGAATGATACCATGGAAAACATTGACACAACTGTCAAAGAAAATGCAAAATACAAAAAGCTACTAGCACAAAACATCCAGGAAATCCAGGACACAATGAGAAGGCCAAACCTAAAGATAATAGGTATAGATTAGGGTGAAGACTCCCAACTTAAAAGACCAGTAAATATCTTCAACAAAATTATAGAGGAAAACTTCCCTAACCTAAAGAAAGAGATGTCCATAAATATACAAGAAGCCTACAGAATTCCAAATAGTTTATACCAGAAAAGAAATACCTCCTGTCACATAATAATCAAAACATCACATGCACAAAACAAAGAAAAAATATTAAAAGCAGTAAGGGAAAAAAGTCAAGTAATATATAAAGGCAGACCTATAATAATTACACCAGACTTCTCACCAGAGACTATAAAAGCCAGAAGATCCTGGACTGATATCATACAGACCCTAAGAGAACACAAATGCCAGCCCAGACTACTATACCCAACAAAACTCTCAATCACTATTGATAGAGAAACCAAGATATTCAGTGACAAAACCAAATTTACTCAATATCTTACCACAAATTCAGCACTTCAAAGGATAATTTATGAAAAATTCCAACACAGAGAGGAAAACTACAACCCATAAAATGCAAGAAATTAATCTTCCAACAATCCCAAAAGAAGATAGCTCCACAAACATAATTCCACTTCCAATAACAAAAATAACAGGAAGCAACATTCAGTTTTTCTTAATATCTCTTAATATCAATGAACTCAATTCTCCAAAAAAAGACATAGACTATCAGACTTGATACATAAACATGACCCAGCATTTTGCTGCATACAGGAAACTCACCTCTGTGAAAAAGACAGACACTGCCTCAAAGTAAAAGGATGGAAAACAATCTTCCAAGCAAATGGTTCCAAGAAACAAGCTGGAGTAGCAATTCTAATTTCAAATAAAATTGATTTTCAACCAAAAGTAATCAAAAAAGATAAGGAAGGACATTTCATATTCATAAAAGGAAAAACTGTACCAAGATGAACTCTCAATTCTGAACATCTATGCCCCAAATGCAAGGGCACCCACATACATAAAATAAACTTTACTAAAGCTCAAAGCATACATTGCACCTCACACAATAATAGTAGGGGATTTCAACACCCCACTCTCAGCAATGGACAGATTGTGGAAACAAAAACTAAACCAAGACACAATGAAACTAACAGAAGTCATGAACCAATTGGATTTAATTGATATCTATAGAACAATTTACCCTAAAACAAAAGAATATACCTTTTTCTCAGCACCTTATGGTACCTTCTCCAAAATAGACCATATAATTGGTCACAAAACAGGCCTCAACAGATTAAAAAAAATTGAAATAATCCCTTGTATCCTGTCAGACCACTATGGACTAAGGCTGGTCTTTAATAATGACAAAAACAATGGAAAACCCAAATACACATGAAACTGAACAATGTTCTACTCAA
Organism: Rhabdomys pumilio; assembly: GCA_030674055.1. Classification (NCBI taxonomy): domain Eukaryota; kingdom Metazoa; phylum Chordata; class Mammalia; order Rodentia; family Muridae; genus Rhabdomys; species Rhabdomys pumilio. Next base: position 72,649,409 of record JANHMN010000012.1, on the reverse strand, counting down.
GGATGACTTGTCCAAGTAAGAAGTAAAAAAAGAAATTAAAGACTTTTTAGAATTTAATGAAGATAAGGACATATCATACCAAAACTTGTGGGACTCCATGAAAGCAGTACTACGAGAAAATCTCACAGCTCTAAGTGCCTACAAAAAGAAACTGGAAAGAGCATACACTAACAACTTGACAGCACACCTGAAAGTATTAGAACAAAAAGAAGCAAATATACCCAAGAGGAGTAGACAGCAGGAAATAATCAAACTCAGTGCTGAAATCATCCAAGTAGAAACAAAAAGAACTATACAAAATATCAACAAAACAAGGAAGTTGTGCTTTATCAACAAGATAAACCCTTAGCCAGGCTAACCAAAGGGCACATAAACAGTATTCAAATTAATAAAATCAGAACTGAAAATGGAGATATAACAACAGAAACTGAGGAAATTAAAAAATTGTCAAAATCTACTTCAAAGGCCTATACTCAACAAAATTGGAAAATCTGGATGAAATGGACAATTTTCTACACAGATACCAGGTATCAAAATTAAATCAGGTGCAGATAAACCACCTAAACAGTCCCATAACCCCTAAAGAAATAAAAGCAGTTATTCAAAGTCTCCCCACCAAAAAAATCCAGGACCAGATGGTTTTAGTGCAGAAATCTATCAGACCTTCCAGGAAGACCTAATACCAATTTTCTTCAAACTATTCCACAGAATAGAAACAGAAGGAACATTACCCAATTCCTTCTATGAAGCTACAATTATGCTCATATCTAACCCTCACAATGACACAACAAAGAAACAGAACTACAGACCAATCTCTCTTATGAATATTGATGTAAAAATACTCAATAAAATTCTAGCAAACTGAATCCAAGAAACAATCAAACAATCCATCAAAACAATCATCCATCATGATCAAGTAGGCTTTATCCCAGAAATGCAATGATGGTTCAATATTCGGAAATCCATTAATGTAATCCACTTCATAAATAAACTCAAAGGAAAAAGCCACATGATCATCTCACTATTTGCTGAGAAAGCAGTTGAAAAAATTCAACATTCTTTCAGGTTAAAAGTCTTGGAAAGACCAGGAATTCAAGGCCAATACCTAAACATTGTAAAAGCAATATACAGCAAGCCAGTAGCCAACCTCAAACTAAATGGAGAGAAACTGGAAGCAATCCCACTAAGATCAGGAACATAGACAAGGATGCCCACTCTCACCCTACCAATTCAATATAGTACTGGAAGTCCTAGCTAGAGCAATTAGACAACAAAAGGAAGTCAAAAGGATACAAATAGGAAAGGAAGAAGTCAAAATTTCACCATTTACAGGTGATATGATAGTATACTTAAGTGACCCTAAAACTTCCACCAGAGAACTCCTAAACCTGATAAACAACTTCAGCAAAGTGGCTGGATATAAAATCAACTCAAACAAATCAGTAGCCTTTTTCTACTCAAAGGTTAAACAGGCTGAGAAAGAAATTAGGGAAATTACATCCTTCACAATAGTCACAAATAATATAAAATACCTTGGAGTGAACCTAACTAAGCAAGTGAAAGATATTATCTGACAAAAACTTCAAGTCTCTGAAGAAAGAATTTGAAAAAGATCTCAGAAGATGGAAAGATTTCCCATGCTCCTGAATTGGCTGCATTAATTTAGTAAAAATGGACGTCTTGCCAAAAGCAATGTACAGATTCAATGCAATCCCCATAAACATTCCAAATCAATTCTTCACAGAGATAGAAAGAGCAATTTGCAAATTCATTTGGAATAACAACAAATCCAGGATAGAAGAACTAATCTCAACAATAAAAGAACTTCTGGGGGAATCACCGTCCCTGTCCTGAAACTCTGCTAAAGAGCAATAGTAACAAAAACTGCATGGTATTGGTACAGAGCCAGGCAGGAAGATCAATGGAATAGAATTAAAGATCCAGAAATGAACCCACATACCTATGATTACTTGATCTTTGACAAAGGAGCTAAAACCATCCAGTGGAGAAAGGACAGCCTTTTCAGCAAATGATGCTGGTTCAACTGAAGGTCAGCATGTAGAAGGATGGAAATTAATCCATTCTTATCTACTTGTTCAAAACTCTAGTCCAAGTGGATAAGGGACCCTCACATAAAATTAGATACACTGAAATTAATAGAAGGGAAGGTGGGGAAGACCCTTGAATACCTAAGCACAGGGGAAAAGTTCCTGAACAGAATACCAATGGCTTATGCTCTAAGATCAAGAACTGACAAATGGGACCTCATAAAATTGCAAAGCTTCTATAAAGCAAAGGACACTGTCAATAAGATAAAACAGCAACCAACAAATTGGGAAAAGATCTTTACTAATCCTACATCCAACAGAAGACTAATATACAATATATACAAAGAATTCAAGAAATTATACTCCAGACAACCAAATAACCCTAGTAAAAAATGGGGTACAGAGCTAAACATAGATTTCTCAACTGAGGAAACTCGGAAGGCTGAGAAGCACCTTAAGAAATACTCAACATCCTTAGTCATCAGGGAAATGCAAATCAAAACAACCCTGAGATATTATCTCACACCAGTCAGAATGGCTAAGATCCAAAACGTAGGTGATAGCAGATGCTCGCGAGGATGTGGAAAAAGACAAACACTCCTCCATTGTTGGTGGGATTGCAATCTGGTAAAACCACTCTGGAAATCAGTCTGGCGGTTCCTCAGAAAATTGGACATAGCATTACCTGAGGATCTAGGTATACCATTCCTGGGCATATACCCAGAAGATGTTCCAACATATAACAAGCACATATGTTCCACTATGTTCATAGCAGCCTTAATTAAAATAGCCAGAAACTGGAAAGAACCCAGATGTTCTTCAACAGAGGAATGGATACAAATATGTGGTACATTTTCACAATCCAGCATTACTCAGCTATTAAAAATAATGAATTCTAGACATTCTTAGGAAAATGGATGGAACTAGAAAATATCATCATAAGTGAGTTAACCCAGTCACAAAAGAACACACATGGTATTTCCTCAATGATAAGCGGATATTAGCCCCAAAGCTTGGAATAGCCAAGACTCAACTAACAGACCACATGAAGCTCATGAAAAAGGAAGATCAAGTGTGGATGCCTCACTCTTACTTAAAGGAGCAAGAAAAATTCTCAAGGGAGCAAATATTGAGACAAAGTGTGGGACAGAAACTGAAGGAAGGGCTGTTTGGACACAATTCCATGTGAGTTCCCATCCCATGTTCAGTCACCAAAGGTAGACACTGATGTGGATGGCAGGAAGTGCATGCTGAGAAGAGCCTGATATAGTTGTCTCCTTAGAGGTCTGCCAGAGTCTGACACATTCAGAGGCCGATGCTCACAGCTAATACTGATCTGATCAAGGGTTTCCCAATGGAGAAGTTAGAGAGAAGACTGAAGTAGCAGAAAGGGTTTGTGGCACCATGAGTAGAGCAATAATACCAACCAACCAGAGTTCCCCAGGGTCTAAACCAATAGCCTGAGAGCACATAGGGAGGGACCCATGACTCCATCTGTACATTTATGGGAGGATGGCCTTCTAGGGCATAGGTCAGAGAGGAGATCCTCGGTTCCATGAAGGCTGAACACTGAGTGGGGGGGAATTCGAGGGTGGGGCGGGGGGGGGGGGGGGGGGGGGGGGGCCCATCCTCATGGGAGGGGGGGGGGGGGGGGGGATAGGAGGTTCCTGGGTATTGGGGGGAATGGGGATAAGGAAATAAAATCTGAAATATAAATATTATATCCAATAAAAAAAGAAGAAAAACATTATTTTATAAACACAAATAATATTACCAAAGTATTAAAGAAAATAAATCAAATTTTATGCATCGGGTGAAAATTAATTAATCTCTGAAATCTAGCAATTTATTTTAAAAACCATCTTTAAATAAGTCATTATAATGTAGAGATGTGCAGGAGATGTTTACCCCCTTCTTAGGAAAATAGAAATATTCTTTAAGTTCAGCATCCATGGAAACACTTTGGCTAGGCCTCATCGATAGGTAGGCAAGAGTTCTTAAAAGTAAGGGAAGTGCATGAAATAAATGCCACTCATCCAAAAATCACAGCCCATTTGGCTGCAGCCTGTAATTAACAAAGTGACATGAAAATAACATAGAATTAACAATATAAACACTTTATTTTAATCAAATTTTGTTACTAACTGTAAGTCATTTTATCCTAACCTACTAATTTCTTATTACATCCTACATGATGAGAAAAGTAACCCTGTGTGCATGTACTATTTATTTATTTATTTATTTATTTATTATTTTTGTTTTTGAGACAGCATCTGTAACATAGGCTTGCACCGAGGTTGTTATGCACCTGAAGATGTCCTTCTGCTCCGTCTGCAACCATCTTCCAGTGCTGAGCTTGTCCGTATGCACCAAACACTGTATTTGGTTTGAGTGGTACTGAGGATAAAATGCAGTTGCTTGTGGATGCATGACAAACACTCTAGCAACTGAGCTACATCCTCATGCCTTCTTCCTCTTTTTGAAATGAATAAGTGTGGTTTGTCAAGAAGTAACTATGTTTCCTTCCACCTGATTTTTCAGAAAGCTTTCTAGTTAAAGTGCATTGAAATACTGCTTTTACCAAGACATGCTTCTTTTACTTAACCTGAGGTGTGGCTCTTCGTTGGGCCTTGCTACTGACCAATGTTCCCCTATGTAGAGTAACTCTCCTCCACTTTCTCTAAATCATGTGCTACGGATTTCAACCTTTCACATCTATATTGTTTTCCTAGTGCTTCTATGTGAAATTTATTCGAGTCCAACTGAATCAAGGATCTCAACATAAAACCATATACACTGAATCTAATAGAAGAGAATGTGGGAAATAGACTCAAACTCAAACTTGACACAGGGGAAAACTTCCTGAACAGAGCACCAATGGTTCAGGTTCTAAGATCAACAACTGACAAATGGGACCTCATGAAACTGAAAAGCTTCTGGAAGATAAAGAACACTTCAATAGGATAAAATGGAAACTTACAAATTGGGAAAAGATCTCCACTCACCCTATATCAGAAATATTCAAAAGATATGAAGAACATAAGAAATTAGCCTGAAAAAAAAAAAAACAAATAACCCAATTAAAATGGGGTACAGAGCTAAACAGAGAATCTCAATAGAGGAATTTTGAATGGTCAAGAAGCACTTAAAGAAATGTTCAATAACCTCAGACATTAGGAAAATGCAAATAAAAATGACCCTGAGATTCCACCTGACACAAATCAGAATGGCTATGATTAGAAACTCAGGCAACAGCAGATACTGGCAAGGATATGGAGAAAGATGAATATTCTTCCCTTGATGATGAGATTGCAAGCTGGTACAACCACTCTTAAAATCATTGTCACAATTTCTCAGAAAATATGAAATAGTTCTATCTGAAGACCCAGCTACACCACTCCTGGGAATATACCCAAAAGATGTTCCACCATATTACAATGACATATGTTCCACTATGTTCATAGCAGCCTTATTCATAACAGCCAGAAGCTGAAAACCATCTAGGTGTTTCCAACTGAAGAATGGATCCAAAAGTGTGGTTCATTTACACAATGGAATACTATTCAGCTATAGCCTGATATAGCTATCTCCTGAGAGACTCTGCCATAGCCTGACAAATACAGAATAGCCAACCATTGGACTAAGCACAGGGTCCCCCATGGAGGAGTTAGAAAAAGGACTGAAGGAGCTGAAGGGGCTAGCAACCTATAGGAAGAAACACAATATTAACCAACCAGACCCCCGCCCCCGAGCTACCAGGGACTAAATCACCAACTAAAGAGTACACATGGAAGGACCCATGGCTCCAGCTGCATATGTAGCAGAGGATGGTGTGGTCAGACATCAATGGAAGGAGAGGGCCTTGGTCTTATGAAGGCTCGATGCCCCAGTATAGGGGAATGCCAGAGGGGGGGAAGGAGGGAGTGGGTGAGTGGGTGAGGGACAACCCTCATAGAAGAAGGGGAAGGGGGGATGGGGTAAGGGATTTCCGGAGGAGAAATTAGGAAAGATGATAACATTTGAAATGTAAATAAATAAAATATCGGATAAAAAAAAAGAAGTGTTGGGTTTTGATTGTGTAGAAGTAGTCTTATGTACATTTTATATTTTTTCAGGATATCTTTAGTCTTTATTTTGTATGCAAAGCCTTGGATAATTCATATAAGAACTAGAATTGTTATGTAAATTTCATCTGCATTATGTGCTTAGTGAACTCAAGTAACTGTAGTCAGCAAGGGTTTCATTTATAGATTTATGAAAATTTCCTTTATCAATTGAGATTCTGCCATAAGTAGTGTGCCTATGGGGATGGACAAGGAAAAATAGATTTAAGAGATTGTCCATTTATTATAGACTGTTTTTCACTAGTTATTTGCTATAGGGGTTGTTTTCAGTAATTATTAGCTTCAAAAATGAATAGAAATTAATCTTCATGTGGGTAAATTCACTCACATCAGAATAAAGCTGGCTTAGAGTTAAGAAATATCTATGATTAGACTAGAGAGATGGTTCAGTGGTTCAGAACAGGCTGATCTTCCAGAGTTGCTGGGTTTAATTCCCAACATCCACATGGTGGCTCACAATTGTCTATAATTCCAGTTCAGGGTATCCAACACCCTCATCTGGCCTCTGCAGGCAACATGCATGTAAGTAGTACACAGTCATATTTGCAAGCAGAGTATCCATACACAAAATATTAAGATTAAAAAATGAAGAAATTGCTATGGTAAAGCAACTTATCTATGTCTCATTGAGCAATATGAAACCTGGAGACCATAACCAAACTTGAGAAAGTGCTGGGATTGACACAGGGATGTGCAGTGGGATTAGGAAATCTTACCCCAGCATAGTTTAGAAAGGTCTTGAGTTTACTACCTGAGTAGAGGACATCTATCATTTTCTCATATTAAACAGACATAATTTTTGCTTGATTCATTGTTCTCATATGATAGTCATTGGAATTTCAAAATAGCCCCTACATATTAATTATTCTCCAAGCATATTGATGTATAACATTTCACAGATTATAACTTAGAGTTAAGTCATATAATTTTAGAATAACTTCTCTATACTACATTTTCATTAAATAAATTTAGCCTCTTTGACCAATGAGATGAACATAATTTTGTAAGAGAGGGTAAAAACTATTTGTACTTCTGATTTTTAGATAATTAAAGGGGAAACTTTATGTAAAGAAAGTGAACTACTTTTGCTGGCCTTTAACTCTATACTTAATACCTCTTATTTGTTTTACTTTCCTTACTATGCTACATGAAGAATGTACATATGTGTTATATGTTTATACATAATACACATTTTAACTCCAAATATAAGTCAGGTTATGAATTTTTAACACATTTATTATTTAATTTTTAATTAGTTCATGGTATATAGATACAATAAATGAAAACTGAATGACCAGCTAGATATACTTCTACTATCCAAGTATTATTGATGTTACCCTGGGTTATATTTTTCACTATCACTTCAAGCCCTATCCACAGCTATTAGATAACTCTCAGTTGAGTTCATCTCTTTTTTACAGTTTTGAGATAATTTTATGACAATAATATTTAGCAGAATAGCCACAGTTTTCAATGCCAATATAGTGGATTTTACTGGCTGTCGAAAATATTAATGGAAACAGACAAAGATTCTGAAGAAAGAAAAGATTCTTGGTGGTAGGTTAACATTTATGAAAGGCTCTATCATAAATCAGAGGTGGGAAATTGGTTTTCCTCATTGTGTCCCTGAAAATGTTTTTCCCTCTTATAAACTCTATATCGAGATTGTTTCTTTTTCTTCCTTATATACCAAGCTAGTAATGTCCTTTCTGGCATGAGCAGCTATCTAAATCAAGCATAAGGGCCTCTGTAAGCTGAAATCGTGGGGATGCTTGGTCTGGCAGACATGAGTATGTGGTGGTGGGGGGAAGTAGGAACACACTAACACACTTAAAAATCAAAGAAATTCAGTAACCCCCTCCATCATCATCTAAAATGCTCTGGCTTAAGTGTCTGCACAGATTTTGAGAACGCCAAAGTAAACTAAGCTAAATGATGAATTAAGACATGTATAGTGCTCAATTCAAATGGCAGTTACTATTTGATATGGCATAAATAAATGTTCATTCATTCAAAAATACATTATCACCAGTGTGCACAATACACAGAACACAAAAGTAAACACTATTTACAAATGAGCATGAAGTGGTTTCCTCTAATAAATGAGGGAAAATGTTTCATTTTGCTGCAGCAGTTTTCAGCATAATTGTGATCACTGGGTAGCTATTGTTTACTTGGTGGTTCTGAAACACATTTGACAAAAGATAATTGACTATCACTTAGGATCATAAGCACAAACCATAACAACCTCAGCTTTAGAAGGATTTATACAGAAAGGCGTAGGTGTAGCAAGTACGTGTGTAGATTTTTAAAGCAGAAAATTCCCAAAGCCACATGGTCCTTCAAAACAGTGCTGATGTTCTCTTCTATCTTCATATGCAGCCAGCACACTGCTGATTAGTGCTAGCACCGATTCTCTGAGGGTCTATGAAACACTTATATATAAGGGCAACTTCTTGCCCATTCTCTGTTAGAGTAACTGAGGCCTTTGAGAGAACCCTCACATATATCACAATATCCCTACCTGTTAAATAATGACTCTTTCTAAGGCAGATGACTCCTGTATACCACATTTCACACACAACAAAAATGCTACTAAAATATTGCTTAAGAGTACTTACTGCCTTTTCTCAGATCAAGATAAAACTGAAGTTGCTATGGTTTAATGTATGTATTGCTTAAAAATTTACAGGTTGAAACTCAACCCACTGTCACAGTTTTAATAGTTGGGATCGTTATGAGGTGCTTAAGATAAAGGAGGATACCTCCTAAGTGTGATTAAAACCTTTCCAAAAGGAATGGTCTAGGGACATGGGTCAGTGTGTGCTTGATGTACTAGCATGAGGACTTGTGTTTAGACACACAATACCAGTGTAACAAGGAAGAATCCATGGCATGCATCCATACTCCCTCATTTAGAGAGGCTGTGATAGAAGGAGCTTTGAAAATTGCTGGCCAGCTAGTCCTATTGAATTGATAGTTTCAGATTCAGTGAGGAACCTTGTCCCCTTGTCAACCTCTGGCCTCTCTATATGTACTCACACAAGTACATATACATGACATGTATAAAACACACACAAATACATATAGATATACACACATAGACACAAAAACATCACACACACACACACACACACACACACACACACACACAAATTTTAAAAGAAACCAAGTAGAAATGCTTTGCATGTGTATTTGGTTCCCAGATAAAGGCCATGTTTAAAGTCCCATTTGAGAAGGCAGGCCTTGGACTTCACCATAAAGTGAACTTATCAGAGCCTTGGTCATGAACTTCCTTGGTTCTAAAAACAAATGGTTACTCTTTGTAAGTTATCTAGTCTCACATACTCCTTTGAGGAGGAAAGACATAGAAGCCAGAGTCTCATTTTAAATCATTTACACTTTGGGGCCTACAACAATTCAATACTCAATAACTTTGTCTATTGGTGTGTCACATAACACTCTTTGTCAACAGTGATCTAAATGTGTTCCATTTGGAAGAAGCACTGTACTTTCTTTCTTGGTAAGGCTTCTACAAGTCACTCTAATATATTAAGACCTGCATTTTTCAGGTGCTAAAGATCCTTGGCTATGTCACTTTGCAAATCTTGAGGAAACCTTTCTAAATTATGTTTTATGCTTATATGAGTATTTAAAATCCTAGGCAGTGTTACTCTGTTATTTCTCTGTGAGCAGATGGATTGTGCAACATTGGTGCTATTATAAAGAAAGCAACTGAGATTCTAAAGTCTAGTAGTACCAGTGATAGCAGGGGGTTAAGCCCAAGTCCAGTTGATATGGCAATACACTCATTCAATTTGAAGTGCATCTTTGTGTAAGCACCAAGGGGAGCTGAGCCTTGGTCACAATGTGATCTCCATCATGTGGATGAGAGAAAACTTATGAGTTTGCAAGTCATTTTCTTCTCATGGTTTACGAACTTAAACCTTATATGGTACAAGAATTCTAAACTGTGAAATATTAATTTTAAAAAAATAAGTGTTTCTGAAGTAACATTTTATGTGCTGAACAAGTCTTGGCTATTTTTTAACCTGGGAATCATATTTCTATTATGACAGCAACAAGAGCACATTACCTGTGACATCAAGTTTGTAAGTGCTTATCTAAATTTTTTGATGATGGGGCAAAAGATGTCTAACCCAGTAAAGGCACCTGCTGCCAAGCGTGACAACTATAATTTAATCCCAAGTACCCATATGGTGGGAGAAGAGATTTGAATCCTTTAATTGGTTCTAGAACTTAAACCTGGCTATGGCATACAAGCAATCTCAACACACACACACACACACACACACACACACACACTAAATATTAGTAATTTTTAATTACTGAAAATAAATACATAACTTGATGCCGACTCTTATAAATGCTAGTCATTATTTCATAGTGGGAGAAGAACTTTTAAAATGCATCCTTAGTTTATTTTCTTCCTAAGGGGTTAGTGAAGCATGTATAAGATATTGGCATAGGAAATATCCAATATTCCCTTACTGAAAATTGTCAAATATACTGGCCTTACCCTCTAATAAAAACCATGCAAAATGTAAAAGCAAAGAAGCCGCATGTAATTGTTTACATAAATGTTTGCAGCGTATTATTCCTATCGCTGTAGGGGAGCCTTTTCTATACCCAGGACCAACTCTGCCACGGAGGCAAAATAAACCTCTACAAGCTCTGAAATCATTTGGACTCCTCTGCTGAGTCACAGAGCAATAGGCACCAACACAAACTCTGTGCACTTAATGAGACTTGATGAGCCATCCTTGATAGCAAATTAATACACTTTGTACTTCAGTAGACCTTTTTTATTTCCTTCTAATTACCAGATGCTAACCATATGCCACAGCTATACTGTAGAGTAAAACCTTCATGATTTGTATCAACCAGCTACAGTTTCTCTGTGATATCTCAATATAGAATCACATTCCTAGTCTCCAAAATTGAGGATGAAAAGATGGTTCAGTGGTTAAGAGCACTAGTTATTTTTCCAGATGACCCAGGCTTGATTCTTACTTTTTGTACAGTAGCTAAAACTCAAGTTTCAAGGGATATAAAGACCTATTCAGACAAGAACCTGATGCGCAGACATGCATACAAGCAAAACATCTATACATTTAAAATTAATTAATCAAATTTCAAACTAGCCCTTTTATAATTTAATAATTAATAATTATTTTTAATAGTCCTTAATTACCCAATAATACCTGTTTCAATTTTAAATTATTAATTAAATTCTGCACAGCTACAAAAACTAAGAAAAAAATCAAACAAGTCTTCATGCTCAAATAATTACATTTTTATATCTCAGAGTGAATGGGCTTTGAGGATAGCATCTTAGTCACTATAAACTTGTAGTTATTGGTGATTTTTTAAACAGAAGATAGGAAAACAGAACTGAAGAGCAGAAATAATAGTTAATAGTGCAGATTCTATCATCATTTGTTAGCCAGGTCAAAGGAAAGTAACTTTGCAGTGTGTTAAAGTCACTGCTCAAAGAGCATGTATTCTTCTAGGCAAATGCCTGCTAAATTATAGTCATGCTTTCATCATATACACATACACAATTTTGTTGTATGTTGTTATGTCTAGTCATGGGTCTCAGTTTTTTATGTTACGTTTGTCACATTCAGAAGACAGAAAAGTATCTGTTATTCTGAAATTTTAAGTATCAGGTTGTTTTAGGCTAAAATAATTCAATAAAAACAATGCTGAAAAATTGGTAATTCTCAAGTGAACAATTTAAAAATATCAGTACAGGATTTCCATCAGCACAGATTTTTAAAATTCTGTGTCACAATCTAAAGTGTGTACTTCAGTGAGACTGGGTGAGTAGTCCATTGTGATTCCAAATCATATTGTTTATCTTGAATTTCTAAACTACTGCTTTAAATCCAATATTCAGAGAAAAAATTCCTTTCCTTCCAAAAGAAAATCCCTTTTTTACATAAACATATTTTTCCACGTCTCAAAAACCAAAACTACAGTATTTCACAAAACTTTTTATTAGTGGTTTCAAAAGGCAAATTTTAAATTGTGATTCTCATTATGATTAACAACAGATCTAGGTTTGAATATCGATTATCTATTAGGAAAATTAAAGATTTGGAAATAGTGACATAATATCGAGAGCAGGGCATAAAGTCAAGGGACTCAGTTTGCGTTATATCAAAGACCCTTTCAGTCGTGTCTGTCTGAGAACATTCAGCTCCCCAAGTTACTTCACTATGGACACCACCGGAACTGAGTTAACACAGGAGTAGAAACTGCCACAAAGCCTGATGCACTTGCATATGGAAGGCATCAGTAGCAACAGCGAGATCTATTTGATCAGAGGCAGCACTGAACGAAAAACACCACGGCACAAAGCATGAGGTGAGAGCATGGTTTCTTCTATTGTCTCAGTCAACTTTTTTCTTCTTCTCTTATTTCTGTTATGTATTTCATCTTAACCAGATCACATATTTATCTATTCATGCAGTATGTATATTCTTTTTGGCATTTTTTCTTTCACTGAATAGTTTCATTTTTTAAATTTCAAATGTTATCCTCTTTCCAGGTCTCCACTCTGGAACTTTCTATCCAACACCCCCTCCCCCCGCTCCTTTATGAAAGTGCTCATCCCCAGTCCACTCCGGCCTTCCCACCCTGGCATTCCTCTGCACTGGGCATCAAACCCCCTCAGACCATTCCTTCTATTTATGTCCAACAAGGCCATCCTCTTCTACATATGCGTCTAGAGCCCTGGGTCCCTCCACGTGTATTCTATGGTTGATAGTCCCTGGGAACTCTGGGGGGCGGTCTGGTCAGTTGACACTGTTGCTCCCACCATGGGACTGCAGACCTCAGCTCCATCAGTTCCTTCTCAGTCAGCTTGATAAGTGGTTACCATCAACAAAGAAATTGCAGAATTCCATGTCACAATATGTTAGAAATATATATATATATATAAGGGGAGATTAAAAAAAAGAAAGAAGACAAAGAGAACAAAAGGCAAACTTAGTAAGTATAACTGTACATGAGTAAAATTACCTAAAATCGCCAAAGATGCTGTGGTTTATATAGCTGAAGTTTCATTTTCTGGGAGAATGTCAGCAATATAGCATTTTTGTTTGCTTGTTTTGTTTTGTGAACCATTGATGTTTCTTACACACGCCTAAAGCATATGCAGCATCAGAGTATATTTTGTGTAAACTGCAGTGAATATGATGACTTACAGAATACAGGCAAAGTTATTAAACTGAATCCCAAAAGTGTTAAAAAACTGACTTGATCAAATTTGACAGCCAGAATTGAGATTATTGTTTTATATCATCTTTTCATTCCAAAACAATTAAAGTACGTATATGTGAGGTTGTATACTCTCAACTTAATCCTGTCAACAAAATTAATTCTTTGACAGAACTAATTATTTTGAGATTCAAAAAATCCACTCACTGGGGACAGAAATTACACTTTTACATGCAAGCTCAGTTTCCAGGCCATGCTGCCAGAACACCCGTCATCACATTTAATTTCCATTAGTGAGCCCTGTCATTATTCTAATGTGATTACACAGTCTTGTAAAATGCCCCTCTTTATGAAAGGCAATTAATTTTCATTTAGTAACATTTTAGATGCCAAATATTTAGAAGTGACTCTGAATAAAGCAGCTTTTTTCTACAAATATTCACAGCAATCCTGCATCGTATCAGGCTGGACACAAGAGTAAAAACCTAGATTTGGATTTGAAATGCCATTATTCCTCCTAGACTGATCAGAAATAGTCACATAGCAGAACATTGACAAAAAGAAATGCTGCTGGTTCAAGAGCCACAGGATGAGCTCCTCAGAGAGTAGCCCTTTAAAACAGTGCCTTTTAGATATAGAATGCAATAAGCATGTGGAAATGCTTTCTCATCAGATCTGATTACACACTGATTGTAGATGTTCTAAATTATTCAGGCTTGATTATCAGTAAAGCTTACAAGATGTCATGAAGTAACAGGCCAGACAAAAAGGTTCCAAAATAAACATTCACATTCCAAGACACTGAAAAGTCAGTTACTTATAGCATTTTCAAAATTAAATTTTTAGAGAATGGAGCTTTCATTTTACACTAATAATCTGAAGCATTACATACACAGTGGTGTTTTATACAGTCTTATATGACCCCGTGTGTGTTACAAAAGAAGTAAAAACTTACATCATTTGTAAAGTCTTACACTAATAATGCAGTTTCTTCTTCTCAAGAAATGCCAGTATGTCTTCATACAGTGTATTCTTTCTAAACAAAGTACACAGTATTAATACTTTACTAAATATGAACTAATTGGACAGCCTTAGGAGTGTGAGGCCAGTTATGGTAAGTAGCTTACATTTTAAAAAGACATAATTTTAAAATTTACTCTTTGCTGGGTTATCTGTCATCAGCAGTCTTTCCCAGCTATGAAGTTTGCAAGAGTGTAAGTTTTGTTTTCCTAGCATTGAGCCTATACTTTACTTTCACACCATTGAAAACGTCTGAGAGCTTCCCCTGAAAAATGTTTCTTCAGATTGTAAATTTTATATTATCATCTTCTTAAAACATTATTCTTATTTTATAGTTCTGTTTCAAAAATACTAATGTTTGAGCAAGAGCAGGTGCTTTTTTTCCATACCCAACACCATTTTCTGTTATTGACTTAAGCAATAATCATCATATTACTTTCTAATTACTGGTTGATTGATAGTTTAGAACACTATAGATTCCTTATGCTGAAGTTTAATTGTATATTACAATGCTGGTTAAACACCAGTTACCTACTGAACTCCTTGTCACAGATTTATTGGCACATTTCAATTTATCAATGCAAATAAGAAAAATAATTTCTCAAATATCTACAAATTATAGCTTCAGAAGGTTTTTTTTAGGGCTGATTGCATATGGTTCCAGTATAAGTACTCATCCCATAATTGTTGAATGACTTCTAAGGAGTCATGGTTTTGCATTTCTTATAGAAAAAATTTTCCCTAACTTATTCCATAAACTTACAAAGAAATGATGATTAATATATACTAGTTATAGAATGCTTCAATCAAACCTGGAGAGGTGGCTTAGCAATTGACACTCCCCCCACACACACATGTTCTGACACAAACATGAATAATAATAAATATATAACTAAAATAAAAACAAATTAAATAAACATAAAAATTAACCAGATATATAGATGTTCCAAGAATACTTGATTTTCAGGGAAATAGTACTTTGAATCAAAGAGAGATCACCACTTAGACTTGTTGAGACTACTGCTCACTATGTGGGTTCATTCATTTTATAAGACAGAGGAAAGAAGGCGTAGAAGTTTGCATAAGATTTGTCCCCATTCTGTCCCCAACTGGTGGAACCATTTGAAAAGGGTTATATGATATTCCCTTATTGAAAGGGATGTCACCTGAAGTGAACTTAGAAATTTCTAAATCCCCCTCTGTCTGCCTTGTGCTTGTGAACCAGGTGTAAGTTCTCAGCTACTACTCCAGTGCCATTTCTCCTACCTGACCACTGCCATGATTTCTACCATGATGGTTATGTACTCTAAGTCTCTAGAACCATGAGCCCCTAAATTAAATACAGTATGTAATATATTACCTTTGTCATGATACTTTGTCATGGCAATAGAAAAGTAAATATGACAGAAGGGAAGAGGAAAGAACTGTAAAAACAAAACAGCACCTTCTAAGAGTGGATGCATGGAGAAAGACAGCCATGCATTAGTAGTTTAAAAGAAAATAATTAAAAAAAAATACTTGTTGGCACGAAATGGCTCACTGGGAATAAGTGATGGTGTGAAAGCTTAATTGCCCAAGTTTGATCCCTAGGTTTCACAAAAACCAGCCTGTTTGCTTCTGTTATCTGAGCAATCCTGGGACAAGATGTGTGACAGAAACAAGAGAATTGCATGGAAGTTTGCAGGCCAGTTATTGTAGAATACACAGCTAGCGTAGAGAACACAGTATATAATATCAAGCTGCTGCACTAAGAAAGTGGAAAGAGACAACTGACTCCTAGACGTTGTCCTCTGCCCTCCATACACTGTCCAAACATCACACACAGCACATAAAATGAGTTTGTTGCATTGACACTTCAAGACCCATTTTCTTCCTCAGGAGTGATTTTTTTCATCTTAAAACATAATCAGGCCAGGCAATGGTGGCACAAGCCTTTGATCCCAGCACTTGGGAGGCAGAGGCAGGCGGATTTCTGAGTTCGAGGCCAGCCTGGTCTACAGAGTGAGTTCCAGGACAGCCAGAGCTATACAGAGAAACCTTGTCTCGAAAAAAAAAAAAAAAAACCATAACCAGTACATATTACATACATCATCACATCATCAGCTGAAAAAACAAAGCCATGTTGTTCAGGGAAACAAACTTCCTAGTTTGAATAGTAAGTGTTCTACTTCAGAACTCATAAATTTATTCATGTGGGTCTCCTAAAACAAGATAAGTGGAATGCTTCCTTTACAGAGGAAACTATATAGATAGAAGTAGGCATTTCTTTATGGTGACACTCTTTGGGAAACTCAGGCTGATGTTGGCTAAATGCATAGGGATAGAAAATGGCATAGAGCATCAATAGAGAATATGAAAGCATTGTTTCTTTTGATACTTTAGTTTTTATTAAGTTAATTTTTGTTAATTTACCACAAATTTCTGAAGGTAATTTACAACAAATACTTTTTATTGGATATTTGACACTAAAAAGTGACAGCATTTTTTCATTCTTACTGATGCTACTTTTATAGCATCATTATAACTTATGATCTAATCATTTGATCTTATTGAAACAAGAAGCAGTGTTTCTTCCTCTAGTTAAGTCCAGCTGTTCTCTGGAAATTATATTCTTCTAAGAGTCAATTGAGTTGTCTTATTACTTATACAGTATGATGTTATACATGCTTTTGAGATGAAAGGAAAAGGGAAAAGACTTTAATTTTGAATTAAGTCTAACTCACCTATGCCCATTGTGTGCATAAATGATCACAAAAAAGAGACAGACAAAAGTGAAGGATCTAAAAGTCTCATTGAGTAACGGGTGCAAATCTCAGAAGTGTAACTTAAAGACGGTAGAAAGTAAATTCTGATCTCTTTCCAGAGTGTAATAATGGGAATATTTGAAAATGCAGGGTTTTTTGTGTAGTACTTATTGAGTCCCCCCTTCGACTGACATGTTCTTTAGGCCAAGAAAGCTGGTAAACAAACAGTTGCATATTTCAAGAACTAACAATATTAGCATTCATCATTCTAATATGGATAGAGATAACTCATGCAACAAATTGGTGAAGCATAACTTTCAATCATATCTGTGCCACCAAACCTGTATAGAGCTTGTAAAGAAGGGAAAATTTTTTAACTATAATCAATTTACAAATACAAAATATTTGCACCATGAAATACCTTTCTTTCTTTGCTAGATGAATTTGTAAATTGCATCATGATAAATTATTTCTTATCTATCTAGCTTGTGTGGATACAAAGTGATTCTGTTATTTTTTTTCTTTGCTGACTATATTTTAGTTCCAACATTAATGCAAACACCCTGTTAATTTTTCACTTTTGCAGTCTGTGCATAAAACCATGCTGTTTCACAGTTGATGACACAATGAATTTTATTTTTTATGATTATAGTATCATTTACTCCCTTCCTTTTCCTATTCTCAATCTCTTCTATATACATTCCCTCTGACCCTCTCATTCAAATTCATACATTCATGGTCATTTTCTTTAATTTTTGTTGTGTGTGTGTGTGCATATGTATATGTGTCTGTGTTTGTGTGTGTATGTATGTGTGTGTGTTTGTTTGTGTGTATGTATGTGTCTGTGTTTGTGTGTGTATGTATGTATGTGTGTGTGTGTGTGTGTGTGTGTGTGTATACGTAAACATATAAAAGTACAGGCTGCTGAGTCTGTTTAATGATGCTTGCATGTATATGCTTTCAAGAATAATTATTTGGTGTTTTTTCTCCTTGGACTAAATTATTTCTTCTGCTCTCAATATTCCTTATTATTTGTAGTCTTTGTCTAAGGTTGAAGCCTTATCAACTTTCTCCTATCCATATTAGCATTTCTTTGAATATGAAGCTTGTTCAGGTCATGTTCAGGCAGCCATGTTGGTGGTGCTTCATGGGTATACTTTCTGGATATTTCTTGTAGACATAAACTAACAGCAAACTTCCTGCTCCCTTGGGTCATAAAAATCTCTTCACAGTCATTTAAAAGTCACTGTTTCCTCAGGTGTGCTTCTTGGTACGATCTAATACTATTCAAAGAACCGGTTCATTTTAAGTTAAACTTTAACACATCAAGCTTTTTTCAAGCAATATAACAGATACTATGTTTGCAGATATTTGTGTGAGGCCACAAGTTGTTCAAATTCCTGGCTTTTCAGGTCACTATATATCTCTTCATTTATTCACTTTTAGAAAACAGATATAGATAATACATGAATGAATGATTATAGATGTGTTCTAACACAACTTCATTTAAAAAAATTAGAGAAACGGCAGGTTTGGCCTGTGTATTTTTGCTACAAGAGCCCTGACTTCTTGGAAAAAACTGAGTAATTATTTAACATGTCAATGGACACACACTATCTAGAGAGCTTTTGCTTGAAATCAGTTAGTGCAAAATATCAATCCATTTAGATCAGCCATATCTAGAGATTTACTATGATACAAAGAACATTAACCTCAGATTGCTTCTAATTATTTCATAATCCAGTGGCTTACAAAGAGTGGAACAATGAAGTCCACAAAGATACTACCAATTTAAACTGCAGTTAGTGAAAAAGGAATGTGTTCTCTTTAATACCACCAAGTCCAGCTACTCTACAGCAACACTATGCAGTAATGTATTTACAATTAGAACTGTCATGCAATCCATCTATCTCTCCCCTGACTTTATTTCTGAATGAAATGAAAGCAGCATGCAAAAGATAAAAAAAAAATAACATTATATACCATGTTTACTGTGGCATTATTCCCAATGGCCAGTTATGGAATCAGCATATCGGTGTAGCAATGGATTGTGTGATGGCTATTCTTGGTTGCCATGTGTAATGAGCTAAAACACAAACAAAAAAAAGGGAGTGTACACCTGTGAATGGTTTTTAATTGATTTGAAATGGTAAGATCTACTTTTAATCTGGACATTTTAGGTGAGGTTGCACACCTTCAATCCATATCTTCGAGGTGAGAAGACCCAACATTAATCTGGGTCATACCTATCACTAGAATCCTATATAAGGATATAGAAGAAGGACACTTTATCTCTTGGCCTGCCTGTTGAGCAAGTGCCTTCCTTGACAGAACTACTTATTTGGGATTCTTACATGTACTGAGAATCAACTGAGACATCATCTAGCCTCATTGGATTAACTGGATGAGAGTCTGTAATTCATTCTAATATCCTAATAAATTTGTGGCAAGAGAGAAGAGAAAGAGAGAGAGAGAGAGAGAGAGAGAGAGAGAGAGAGAGAGAGATTTTCATTCTATAATTCATCCTGTAAGTTCTGTTACTCTAAAGAACTGTGACTAATACAGACGGATAAAGTAAATACAGTATACATAAACAAGAGAACATTATTCAGTCATAAGGAAGATCAAATCATGTCATCTTCAGGAAAGAAGATGGAAATGGAAGACATCATTTTCTGACTAAGACAAAGCCACTTAGATTGCCTGCACTGGGTCTATACAGGAATGGGCAGGCCCTTCAATAGTCATCAATGGATAAGAAGGGACTCAGAGGCCTTCCTTTCACTGCAGAACTACTTCCTACTGATTGATACAAGGATAAAGGAATCTTTCACTTTCACTTTGTGACTACTGGTGACTTTATCAAGCTCCAATAGATAGTTCTAACCCAATAGTCACACAGATGACTATGTGTGAGCTAAATGAGTTAACACATACAACACACACATACATGTATATATGCATATATAAACACACACATATGTATGAATTGATATATATCAATATATGATATATTTATATATATATATCAATATATGATATATATATATATGTATGGATTGATATTATTCAGTAAAATTTTTTAAAGGAAAATAGTCTGTTCTGAGTTAGAATGGCACCAACTACAAACCAGCAGGTTGTTCAGATAGGGTTTAATCGTCACCCCATAGTGTGTGACTTAACAACATTGCAAATACATGATAGCTTCTGTCTGTGCTCTTTCTTGACCAACGCTAAGCCCCATGAAACTTTCTTGTGAATTTTCATCAATTAGCATGTTACCACCTTCTAATAGTTGATCTTTTTGTTTGGTTGCAAATAAGTGAGGTTAGGTTAAGAAATATTAACCAAGAGATTTGTAATGATTGCTATTTCTAATAATATCAATAAACAAGATGTAGTTGAAAGTTTTGTAGATTTACAAGTCAGTAGTAATAACTCATCATCTTCACAACAGGGCCTGTTTGACTATAAGTATACAGTGATTTCAGCAGATGCAAATTGCATCTGCAACTAAAACTTTGTATATCTAGGAGGAGATCAGTTATACACCAGATCTAATTTGTATCTAATCCTCAGAGGGAAAAATATAATGCTTAGATTGTCAAAGTACCAGCAGGGGATCATATCATACTATGTAGCCATGTAAGCTGAGGAATGTTAAAATCACAATTATGAACATGGTATAACTGACAGAAAAATTGATTTAAATAATCATATCATTTCCATGAATAATTAACTTACTATTACTAATACTCAAATTTTCTAGATCTAAACATTTTCAAATTTTACAAGAACAGCAAAAATCATTTCTCTTACATACAAAATTAATGTAAATATCTTATAGAATAGTAATATCATCCTCATGTGAAATATACCACCAATACTGATAAAATATCAAGATACTATTATTCACTTTTTGGCTATTTAATGCTTATTTACTTGTAATTTGTCTGTGACTTACAAGTATGTCATTGATTCTTATAAAAGCACAGAAACTATTACAATGTTTCATATGGCACTAATTACTTATTTATGGAGCTATTCTTTTAATGGGGCTAATCATATATCTAAAGGATCAGGAGATGAGCACAGATATATAAATTTCTATAACAGTCTAAAAATCTAAATTTTGGAGTACAGTGTGATAGTGCTTGCTGCTAAGCGTGACATCCTGAGTTTCAAGTCCAGCACTCACGGAAAAAAGCCAGGCATAATGATATGCTTGTGATTTCAGTGCTGTGTAACAATGCAGGCAAAATTTCAGGGGCTTGCTAGCTAGGCAGTTTAATTTTCTTACTTAGCTTCAGACTCTATCAATAAATCCTCTGTTAAACATGAAAATATAACTCAAAACAAATAAACAAAAACCAAAATGGGTGTTACTTAAAGAATAACCACACCTTTACAAGCATGTGTACACACACACACACACACACACACACACACACACACACACACTCTTGCACACACACATGCATGCACACACATTCATTCACACATATGTGGACAAACATGCACACACACAGGCACACACACATGCAATCACACATATGTGTCTGCACAGACACACACACATAGAAGTATATACACATATGCACATAAACAAGAAAATTAACTACTATGACTTCCTATTAAAATCAGATGTTGCTAATACCAGAGTCTAACTGTGCATGTTTGCATTGTGCTGCTGCCATCTCTGGCCTTGTGAGCAGCTAGAGTGAACAGATAGAGCAATGGAGACTTCTATTTTTTAAGATCTTAAATGTTGAGTGGATCAAGTGGCTAATTCCATAATGGTACAATTTTTAATAGCTAAAAAACATAAATAAAGTATTTATGGATAAATAAGCACACAAAATATCTCAATATATAAAACTATTACAGACCATATGAACAAATGTGTGGAAATAATATTGCTACTTAAGATATATAAGAAAAAATGAAGCTGTCATTTCTCTCTTTTTCACACATTATCATCTTACATTTTTTCCTGGGAATTAAAGCAATAACTATTCATTGAGTAAAAGTTGCTTACTAAGTATAGTCCTTTCCTTACATGCCTATTAGTATATGAATTGACATTAGAACACTGCCATCATGTAAGTTTTTTTACTTTTAAAATTAGTCATCATTTATATATGTTAAAAGTATAACATTTAACTATTTACTTTCATGAGAGTTAAAACTTATGTTCATCTATAAAACGCCACCAATGAGACATTTAAGACATTTCTATCAATCATAAATAATATTCTCTTGTCAATTTGTTATCAGCTTCTACATTCAGATAATTATCTTTTTAATGTCAGTCTCAATAAATTAATTGTATGTTCATAGTTAAACAAATGGAGTATAATGTGCATACTTTAAGTTTAACTTCTCATGGCTTGCATAGTTCCTATGGTACTTACAGTGTGGGAATGTGTATCATTAATTATTTTCTTTATGTTGTTGAATATTTCATTATGTAAATACATTACTATTTTTTAAATTTATTCTTCTTTCATATATTATATCTTAAGTACAACTTCTTCTCTCATTTTATCCATGTGTCACAGTGTGATCCCCCACCCCAACTTTACTCCCACCTTCTTTGTATCCACTACTCCTTCAGAAAAGGGCTAGCCTCCCATGGTTCTCAACCAAACATGGCATGTCAAGTTTGAGTAAGAATAGGCACCATCCGTTGTATCATGGCTAGACAAGGCAACTCAGTAAAAGGAAATGGTTCCCCAAAGCATGCAAGGAGTCAGAGACAGCCCATGCTTCTACCCTTAGGAGACTCAGAATAAGACTAAGCTACACAACCATAGCAAATACATTAAGGGTCTTGGTCAGATACATGCAGGCTCCCTGATTCTCAGTTCAGTCTCTGTGAGCCTCTATGTGCCCAGCTTAGTTGATTATGTGGGTTTTCTTTGGTATACTTGTTCCTTCTGTTTCTTAAAATTTCTCGTCCCCATTCTCTACAAGATTCCTAATGTCTGTTTAATGTTTGCCTGGGGGTCTCTGGATATGTTTCTATTAGTTGCTAGATGAAGCCTCTCTGTACAATATATTTTTTTTATCTATTTAATCTTTAATCATTGTCTTCTAGATGGCTATCTGAAATTTAGTATGTGTTAATTGCTATAAATGGGACTTCTGTAAGAATTTTAAATAATTGTTTTGTTTGAGTTTAGGAGAAGTAAAAGAGAATTTATTTAACTTGATAAAACTGGTAGCTGTGTAAGCTATAGCTAATGTTACACACAATGAGAAAATCTTTCCCTGGTTTCTTATCTCAGGAGAAAAAAGATTGAATGTGTGTGTGTGTGTGTGTGTGTGTGTGTGTGTGTGTGTGTGAATGTGTATATACTTACTGCCTCCATTCTAACCCTGAAACCCTTAGCCAGTATAAAACTTCAAGGCAAAGAAAGAAGATGAATAAACTCTGAAAAGAAAGAAATATCAGACATGACTCCAAGACACTAATTGTTTATGAAAATACTGTTACGAATGTCCCAGCTACAGGAGAGGCCTTGCCCATGTGATGTTGTTGGATAAAGAGTGGACTCACATATTGACTGTGTAGTGCCTTCTCATCTAACTCAGAACTGAACAGTGAAATGGAGCAAAATAATTTAACCACTCCACACACACACAAAAGTGTTTCATAAATTACCTTTTCCACATTGTACTCATCTCTTTTAAGCCTTATTTTAATCAATACTTCTCAGCATCCCTGTTAGCATTATAAACTGCATTTCTGTTATTCACAGTACCAATGCACATATTCTGCAGTGAATATATTCATAGATTTATACTCACAGATGGGACTCAATACCACAATAACATGATAACAAGTAAAGGCTTTGAAATTACGTATTTATTTCGGACATTTTTCTAAGTACAATTACTTTACTAACTCCTCACCTTATTATACCATCTGTCAATGGCAGATATTATTTACAACAAAAAATTTATTGCCTGTCTACGGCATATTTTCTTTCATAGCTGTATTTCAGAATCATTACTCTGGAAATATAAAAATCATTTTGTTTTCATAGGGCCTTCTGCCTGATGCAAGGATCTACAGAAAATGTTTTGTTTTGTTTTGTTTTGTTTTGTTTTGTTGTGCTCTGCTTTATTTTGTTTCTTTCCAGATACACAAGAGTACCCAAACTCTCTCTATTGTGAATGGTGGATATCAGTACATTTATTATCATTTTCATCTTATCTTGACATATATGCCTACAATCTACAGGAGTCTTGTCATTTTTCTGCAGAGTGTTTTTTCCCACAGAATATTTCAGCTTTTCATCTTGCCTTGGTCAAGAAGTTTTTAACAAAAAAAAACAAAACAAAACCAAGAGCCTTTAGTAAACTGGATTAATTGACAGAAGCTGTTGTGTTCCTTGGGAAATCTTGTAGATAACTCTTAAAATAAAAATAATTTATATCATTAAGGCACGGTCTCTAGAACAAATTATGCAAGAGTCTAGTGCAAATTATTTAAATATTAAACATTTGAAGTTTCCCATGATGACAGTAAAGTCTAAGTCATGATTTGCTTATAACCAAAGTTCATTATTATATCCAGATAGTCTTCATAATGTCCCAACTCAGAATGCACATTAGTGAACTACCTCTGAACACTTTAAATAAATTACTGTTCATATTCACCTTCAAAATAGTTAGAAACCAACTCTGACTTACATAACAATTAAAATTGAGGTTAAGGATTGGGTCCTCTCTAAAATTTCATATGTGTTTGATGAATAAATTAAGCACTACAAGTAACTCTATTAGGTATGGCACAGCTAGATATTCAGCTAATGTCTACAAACTAATGTTATAACTTTATAGAAACTTTCAAATTCCCAGTACTAAATTCTTTCCCCACCCTTTCCTCTCTATCTCCTCCCATCTTCCTCTCCTCTCTTTAAATTAATCTGTCTGCTTCTCTTAGGGATCAATATTGGTTTGCTTCAATCAGCTTAAAAATTCCAAATTCTGAAAAAGAGGTTCCAGGGAAAATCACCCTCAGGCTTTGGTAACTGCTGGACACTGCATTAAACCCTGCCACTTTTAATTAGTCAAACATTCCAGTTGTTTAGTGGTTAAGGTAACTTCTCCTGTGAAGGCAGACAGAAAAGTTTGGGTCGTGTTTAAGCAAACTTTTAAGATGTACAAATATTTTAAATATATGAAAGCCTGGTAAAAGCAATGACAGATAGTATAAATAACATCTAGGATTTGGTTTAAAAAAAAAACAACTTTGGTTTTTGATAAAGCATTCAGATTTCCAGGAAGAACAAGTTGTAAGTAGGTGAGGGCAATTTAGATGAGCATAGTAAAGGAATTATTTCCAGAGGTATTTGAAATTAAGTGTAACCATTGAAGGATATGGAAAGTTCTGTGTGTAGAGACTCAATGAGATGCAGCCTGAGGAGAAGATCAGATGAGAGTCACTCAACAAAAACTGTGCCAAAGCAAAAAACACTGCCCAGGGCACCTGAGCACAGGCTTCTTGATAGAATGCACATTAAAAGAAGCCATATAGCTTTTCAAACCCTGTGAAGGAGTAGTCTATATTCCAGAATCCCTATATTGTGTTTATTTATCAATGGCTAAGACACTTATATTAAAGTTTAGACTGTGTGGTTGTACTATATTAACAGTATTTAGGAACAGCTTCATATGTTGACTACCAACAAATGATTATGAGAAGTCAGTCACTATGTTCTGTCCTTACCATGCTACTTGATTATACTCCCTGTTCTCATCATTTCTGCTACTTGTCTGCCCACATCTGTCACTGAACATATTTATAGGTCCTCATTTATTTCAGTTTTCTCATCTCTGTCTTTGTTCCATTTAAGACAATACTTTTAAGTACTTTAAAAAATATTTACTAATGTTCAATCAGCATATTCTTAGTAAAAATACATGGGTACTCAAAAGTTACCCAGGCACTTCATATGAGGAATGCATGCATTCTCATAAACTTCTTGGTTTCTTATTTGTTTTACTAGAAAAAAAAAAAGACCAATCTATATTATGTCTACCAAAGCATTTTTTTTGGTAGTTTCCTAGTGTAACCTAATTCTTATATAAATTGAGGTGGTATTTTAAGTGTAAGAAAATAAACTAAGGGGTCCTTATATTTCTCAAATAAAAACTGACTCATTAAATGGACCCCTAGACAGAGTTATTAAATTAACAGGCTGGCAAGTCAAGGATGAGTAAGATTCTGCACAGAGCCTTACCAATCTAAGTCAGAAATGCATTGCTTTTGATAATGCATATTCCATGATGGGTAATGAAGGCATTCTTGTTCAAACGACCTAAGACAGGTTCAGTCTTGTTTATGAAATTAAAAAAAAGGGTCGGGGGGAGATGTGGAGAGCTTTTGGGGCTGCTGGGCAGGAATCTGACATTGACTAAGAACAAGGAAATGAGCTGCTTGGTGGGAACCTGATATTGGCCAAGGAAATGGGCCTTAGGCAAGAAACTGACATTAAGCTAGAACAAAAAAGTAATTTCAGGCAGGAATCTCAGTCTTAGGCTAGAACAAAAAAGTAGGCTTCAGAGATGAAAATGACTTTGGGCTAGGACAGGGAAGTAGGCTTAAATATTTTGGTCATCCTGATAAGCCCTTAGAAACAGTGATCACAGGAGTGATCACGGAATTTTTTTTATGGCCTTGCTTGCTCTTTGACTATTTGTGTTTATTGTTTTGGTTGTTCCTTGACTATTTGGATCTATTGTATTTCTAGTTCCTCAACCTAGAACTGACCTTAATACTTGCATGTAATTAAAATGGTATAAAAACATATCGGAAAAAAATAAATAAATAAAAGAAAATAAACTGGTCGATTATTCAATATGTATTTTAGTTATGTAAATGAACATGATACCTTACCTGTAATTTAGAGGAGTTACTTTTCTTGTGCTTTCCTGCTCTATATGTTTGGTCTGATGACCTTATAGCTACTGATTTGCCAGGAATTATATTTTCATTGATCTAGAAGTGAGGTAGATATTTCAGTGTCAGTCAATTTATGAAGGATTTTGTTAGGAATGTTGCTAGTTTTGCTCTGAGAATTATGGCAAAATCCTAAAAGTAACTTTATGTGTTATTTTTGATCTTACTGTTTTCACTGACAGTCATTGTTTAGAAATAGCTAATTTTTAGCCACTATTGAAATTGACAGCAAAAGGAATTGTAAATCACCAGTATCTAATTTAGACATATGGATACAAGGCTTATGACAATGAAAGCCTTCGCCCAACAAAAACAAATTGGTTAACAAAAATATGACATGAGTGTCTGACATAAGAGGTGAGCTGGTCAAAGTGGCACATATAGCATCTATGCAGCAGTGAAGTCAAGGGTAACTTTAAGTTAGAACATAATGTATAGGAAACACTGGTACTGCACATAGAAAATTGAATAGTAAGGCACAAAGACATAAGGTGGTATCATCCCTTTGTTTGTACAAGAATTAAGGATTTCTGTTCAGGTACTTCTATTCAAATAATCATTCCACATAACTGCTATGTCTTCCTAAATTGTTGCATTTATTTACTTTTCTCATAGCTCTTACAAAACTCCTCACAGAACCCACATAAAGAAGAAGAAAGTAGTTTAGCTCACAATGGGAATTTATCCCATCATGGCCATGGTAGCTGGGCCATTTGGTCTGGGTCAGTGGAATAGGGTAACTCCATGGAAGGAAACAGAACAGGAAATGAAGCACTGCCACACTAAAACCCTCCAATGCCCATGTGAGTGGTCCCATAGGCCAATCAAGTTCCATATTGCAAAAGCCACACAAACTCCCAAAACAGTGTGACCACCAGGGCACCAATATTCCAAACACAGCAGCAAATTTCTATATAAATATCAGAGCTATGAGATCTGGCTAGCTATGAATGTAGCTTATTCATTTCACTCAGCTTGTTGGTTTCATCTAATTGAAAATATTCAAAACTAAATTAAAACTGCTGTTTCAAGTCACTCTGCTTTCTGTGTTTCTTTTGACAGTGAATAGCAGTAACCCTATATCCAGATAATTTACATACCATTGAATATATAATAAGGGACTCCAGGAGATCTTTTTATCATTTTAAATTTTTACTTTATGTGTGAGGGTATTTCTTCTGCCTTTTTGTGTGTGTATTGTATGTATTCAAGTGTCTGCTGAGGCCAGAAGAGAGCTATGGAAACCCAGGGATTGGACTTTTTTCTGTGATCCATAAAGTGGGTGCTGAGAATCCAATCCACTCAGTGTTCTTCAGAGCCTCAAGGGATATCATTTAAAATATGAAAAGTATATTTTATATTAGAAACTTGGTAATAAAGTTATGAAAATACTAATATTGGTAAGAAGATATAGTAGAGAGTAAATAAAAAATAAGGATATTAATATTGAGATGAATGGTTAGAAGACATTCTATATCAAGAAGTTTTGTCAATGAATTGGGCTCTCAGCAACTGTTAGCAAGCAATCTCTGCTAAACTTGGGAAGAGGCAGTAAGGAGCTGTAAAACCAGTTAGGTAAAGAATAACAGTCTTCACTCTGACTTTGAACTTTTTTTGAAACTGATAAATACTGCTACATGTGTTGAAACATTATTTTTGTCATTGAAGACTTGTGTATATTCAAGTAATTTGGTTGTGAAGCATAATAGTTTTATCTAGCAATGATTGGGTGCCTCTTTCTTTCTTTCTTTCTTTCTTTCTTTCTTTCTTTCCTTCCTTCCTTCCTTCCTTCCTTCTTTCTTTCTTTCTTTCTTTCTTTCTTATCAGAGGTGAGGACTGAACCTCGGGCCTTTGCGCTTGCTAGGCAAGCACTCTACCACTGAGTTAAATCGCCAACCCCACATGCTCATTTTCATTTGCTATATCCAATTACACTTAAAACACAGTGACATGAATTGAATTATTATTTGTTTCTTGGTATACCTCTATTCATAGTTAAATTGCTTTCGCATTGTTAAGTTTCTCTATTGATAGTTTTTCACCCAGACCATTTCATGGACTTAATCTGTTCTGTAGCATGTCTGATTTGGTCTATCAGGAGTTAAAGGACTGCATTCCCTTTATTCCCTAGTTAGCTCATAACTTGTAGAAAAGAATCAAATATCCTGAGTGAGTGCATGCTATCTTTTTACCCTTCGACTCCTTAAGTTAATGTGTGTTTTTGAATTATTTAGTAGCTTTAATATCAAACAGAAAATCTTCTGATTTATAATTTCTTTGACTAAGAAGTTAGGAACTTTATATAGAATGAACTCATTCTAGAATGTGCCAACATAAGTCAGTGGCTAAGGATCATTGTGCAGACCAGATCCACTCCAGAATCAGAAGAATAACAGTCATTTTATAAGTCTTACAAAATCTGCAGGAATATCTTTGATAACTAATAGTTTAGTATTCAATATTTTCTTTTTTAATCAGAAATCTTTTCAACCACCAGTTGTTTAATATTCTGTCTAGCAGCTTTCCAAATCCATAATCTTTATAAAAGAAAATAAATTAACATTTTATTTACTAATTATATATTTGAATAACAATTTTTATTTTTCTAAACCTTCATGAATCAAGAGATATTTTTTCTTTAGCATTTTATTTTAGAGGGTCTGGAGAAATGACTCAGTTATTAAGAGCAATGGTCACTCATTAAGAGTGATACCTAGCCACATGCCAACTCAGAATTGTATGCAACTCCAGTTCGACAGAAGCCAAAATTATCTTTGGCCACTTTGTGTACAAAGTCTTCACATGGTACAGAGACATACATGCAGCCAAACAATCATATGTATAAAATAACAATAAATATATCTAACATTTTTTCTAATCTGGTTAACTTATTTTCCTGTTTTTAAATGTCTAATAAAAAAAACAAAGTACGGTCTCAAGCACTTCATATAGAACAGCTTCCAAGATAAAAATGGCATCATGAAGGGAGTAAGGTTACAGGCACTGATAAAAGTGTTTCTAGTGTGAACATTACAATTGTATTAAGTAAATGCTTAGCGTATATGGTTTCTGTATGTATATTTATCTAGTAAGTGTGATTCAGTTTACTGCCCTTATGACAAAGTTTACTTTTCATGTAAAATAAAATAATAAAAAGAGAGAAAGGGAGTTTTATGTGTTTAGTAACTATCTAAAAGCCTTTTCTAATATTAACTTATTGTATCTTTATAGAGTCAGTTTTTCCTGTTTCATATAGGGATGTAGGTATAACCATAAACAATGATAAAATGGTTAGCTGAACAAAATTCCAGCAGTAAGAAGGGAAGTGGACACCTAACCAAGAAGCTATATGCAATTGATACCTTCTGAGAAGGAACAATCAGCTTTCTACAATTAGCTGTCTGATATAATAGCCACACCCCAGAGCAGGCCTGCTGTTCAGATTTAGTTAGTCAACACAAAGGAGACTCCATGGTTTTGTGTTTTATTTGTTTGTTTTGTTGTTTGCTGGCATTTTGGGTAATTTTTTTGTCTTACTGTTTGTTTAAAGAGAGAGAGAACATGAACATAGATGGAGAAGGAACTGGAAAAGTTTTGGAAGGAATTGAAAAAATAATGGGATAAAAATATATTGTATGAAAATAAACTTAAAATAATTATTTCAAGGCAACAGTTGTGATGCTTGGATTAGAAGATAGTGTTTCTTGTTGTGATTGTTTTTTATAGTCTTGACTATTTCACATAGCTGAGGTTTTCTAATTCACTTGAAAAATACTAAATACAAACTTTAAAAAGAAACTCTACATTTGTAACTTCTGACTTACAGTGATGCTAACAGATATAGCACAGGGTGGCATATAAGACTGCTTGGTACTCCAATTCTGCCCCTCCCCCGGACTTCCCCCTCCTATCTGCTCTCTCCTCCTTTCCCTCCCTCTTGCTCCCTCTCCATCCTCTCTCTTTCTTCCCTTTCCTTCTTCTACCTCTCCTTCTAACTCCCTATCTGTTCTTACATGTTCCTTGCCATGTTTCTGTCCCTTTTCCTCTTCTCTGCCCCCATGGCTCTACTCCCACCTGTTTGTCTGCCTCTACCCCTTCTCCATGTTTTCATTCTTCTCCATTTCCTCAAATAAACCTCCTGTATACCAGGTATATACTATGGCATGATTTCTCATGGACACAACAAAGAACCCTTTACCTGCCACATTATATTTCATAACATCAACAAATCTGAATGTTAATCCCAGAGCTGGAGGTATGTACAGAGTCTTTAGTTTTATCTATGACATCACAATGATGTCAAACAAACAAGCTCTTTCTTATAGTTTGAAATTTGTATTATGTGATTTGATTCTGTACTGTAAAATAAGAAAATTTCTACTCAGTTGAAGAAACTAAATTTTAGTACATGTTGTTATATGAATCCTAGTTAAGTCAAAGTGAACAAGGAGAACTCAAGGTTGGAGAAATGAGAAAGTGATGAGAACCCAGGACAATCAGGCTTTCCTTCTGATACTTCAACAGGCTTTGATGTGGTGACCTCTAAACCAGTCCTGAGACCTGTGTGTTTTATGGAGGTAAGCTTCTATGTAAATTTTGAGGAACAACCAAGACTTTATATGATAATTAACCAAGCTTTGTTGTACTTCTTTGGTACATTCATTCCTCTAACATGTCATTACATACAATGGCAAGTAAATTAATACACAAAATGAGGAAAGAACACTCTGTAGCTTTCCAATTTAAAGGCACAGGCTGAAGAATACAAGCTGGTACATTGACACATTGCTGGTAAAGCATGGGGGATATTCCAAAGAACAACTTAGAAGTCATAAGAAAATAAACACCAATCCAGCGTCCCAGTATGACCACAGCCTACAGTGTCAGTAAAACATCAGATTCCCAACAGGACTTCAAGTTGCTACTAAAATTTGAAGTGTGCAATTACTTTAATTTTATACCTTTCTTTTTCAGCTCGAAAAGATTTTTGGCAACAGAAAAAAATATTACACACTCAATCACATCTTGGGCTTTCAATCCACATGTTGCAAGAAAACCACCTCCTGCTTTTAATTTCATTGCAAACTATGTGAGTACAAGCATTAAAAAGTTAGCATTTTTTGCAAGTATGCACCAGAGAATTCAGTATCATCTGAGAAAAAATAAATATACTTAACAGTGAACACTTTTAGAAAACAATTAAAAGTTACTTGCTGTATGATACCCAAATAGTTGTATATCTTTAAGTATTGCAAGCATTTAATAACTCAATTTTCAAGTAAATTTGTTTTCAATTTTTTCTCAAAGAGTTTAAATGGATTTTAGTAAAATTAAAATGCTTTATACATTAAACTAAAAGTGCAACAAGAACTACAGATGGTCTTCATCTCAATAGTTTTGTCATTGTTGTTGTTTGTTCTTATAGTTTGGCAATTTAAAAATTATAAATAGTGACTGTACATAGATTTCTGAATTTTGATCCTTTCTTTGGCTGGTGATATGCATATTGATTTAATCAAATCATAGTTATGGGCATCTCCACCAAAGCATCTACAAAATTATATGGACAACTCATTAATGGTCTACAGAACATTATGGCTAAGGTATGATATTCAGCAAAACTTATACTTTCTTATACATTTTAAAGTAGAGTAAGTTTGGGGCTATAAGCACATCTGATCTGGAAGTCTGTATTGACCTACACATAGAAGAAGAAAACTGATAGAATCATATAAAAGAAGCTATACCCAACCTGATTACACTGATAAAATATTCTGGAAAAAGAAAAAAAATTAAAATAATACAGATATGAGATACTGTATTATTGATGTGACAGATATGTTGCAGACATTAATGCTTAACAGTACGGCTAAATAAGGCCTACACAAGACCTGCAAGGAACACTTCAGTTAACATGCAAATACAATATATGAAAGTTTTACAATGTCTCACCCGTATATGAAAAGCTACAAGCAGTCAGGGGCTGTCGAAGGAAGGAGAATCAGGTCTTATAAGAAACAAGTCCAACCTCAACACATGTACATATAGTAATACCAACTGCACTCATTAGGTTATAAATACATAAATATTTACAAATTCACATACATACATATATATATATATATATATATGCACATAAATTGTTAGAAAAAATTATAACAGAAAAGGTCATGAGTTCAAGAGAAAATGTTGAACATAGAAGCTGGGTACAAATTTTCCAAATATAGTGTACTCATGTACATTGTATTAAAATAAAATAAGAAAAATAAGAAAATGTTAATGCATAGATGTCAGTCACAGATATGCATATATATATGTGCATATATATATGAATATGAATATATATATATATTTCCAGTATCCTGATATTTATTAGGAAAGTGATTCTGTATTTTTTCTTCGATTGAAAGAGATGATAGAAGTATTTAAAGAGGGTGTGGTGTTGATCAAGATGTTAATCGCAGTTTGGCAAAATACTGTACAAATGGTATAAGCACCCTAGAAATGTACCATTCAACAGTGAAAACTGTGATATTCAAGAATCCTTATGCACTCAGTGAAAGGATTTTCCTAAAATTTTATCAGTCTGAAAAATGATTTTTATAAACATTAGAAATGAGGAAGCATTGTAGAAAATGAAATAGGTTGCTTCTTTTAAATAGTAAACATATTTTATAAATCTGTTTCAAACAGGTTTACTAATAATTTAAGCAAAGAAACTTTAATCATATAAATTTAAGATGAATTGAAATGCTAATTGCAAGCTTTCACATAACTATACATTTAACAAATTTATAAACTAGCTGAAAACAGTTATATTCCAGAAGATATAGCACAAGTTTAGTAAAATGTCCAAGATCCAATATTTTATAGACACTAAATGTAAGGCCAGAATAGTTTCTCTGAATATTTCATCTAAATTATTTATTTATTTCCAATTACATTCCAACTGTAAATGTGTCTGTTTATCCTTGCTGTGAATTGTGTGAAGATCTCACTTTTCATTACAACACTTTTGTAACTTTTTTTTTTTTTTACAATATATATTTTTAAATTTTGTACAGTGAAGAAATTTGTGATATACACATAAATTCTTATTAGGTAAATCTGTGATTGTCCTTTGCTTGTAAAGAATGTTACTATAGAATATTCTAATTTTTTCTTTATTATTATGAAAAACATCAAATTATGATTTCCACATTTAAAGGAATGGTGTTTCTAGGGTTATCTGAGAATAAGATGTTTAGCTATAGATTTTAAAGCTGCGTTAAGCAATGAAATCTATGGCATATTTGTCCAAGTATCATTCTTATTCACTTGTACATTCAAATTTATTTTTAACAAAAAGAAGTAATAATTTGCAATGCAGTCTTATTACTTGTACATGAAAGTACCATTTTACTATGTTTCTATTACATACACTATGGCTAGAGGAATTAATTTTTAGGAAATAAAAATGGGGTGTTCTTTGAGGTTACTGATCATATAAATTTCACCAAGTCTCTCAAATTTATTTTAGTTGATATTCTTGGTCTTTCCCTGAACCTGGTAATATCTCTAAACATAAAATAAAGTATTTTCTCATCATGACCCCTCAGTCCTTTCGGTTGCACCCTTTGCTTCTCTATGCATATTCCATACTGCCAGGATTTGCAGGATTTGGATTCCTAATCTATTCCTCCATTCCATCTTAACTTCATCCTGCATGCAACCAAAATCTCATGATTTATCTCTTCAACCATTTCCAAAAAACCCACATATTTTTGTCTTATAATAACCTATGCTTCAAATCTTCCCAGTAAACATGCTTTCTCTGCTTTAGGGCATGACATTTTTCTGTTCTTCCCCATCAGCATCCAATCAAAGAATAAAACTGTGTAAGGCTGTGCCCCCGCAACATGGACAGAGAACTCAGTACAGCCATCAGTAACTCCTTAGACATTTGCTTTGTCCAGTTTCCCCACAGATGGCATTTTAAGTCTTCATCACTTGCTTTGAATACTCTATCAACCCCCCTTCTTCCTTACCCATAGGACATGATGCTAGCACTTTATTTATAGATTAAATAGAAGCACTTTATTTATAGATTAACTGAAGAGAGGATTCTCTCAACCCACTGCCTTCTCTACAAGTTCCTATTCCTCATAGCAAAACCTTTATTATCTGTACCCTAATTGTCTACAACAAAGAACAGTAAAATGTAAATTGTTGATCTTGTTGAAAACCCTTCCCTGACCATTTGTGATTTTAAGATAGGCTACTTCACATACCTCATCATGGCTTTAATGCTGGGACATATCCTCTTGTCTGTTCATATCCATTGGTAGCTTATACAAACTCATTAGTGCCTTCTAA
Organism: Rhabdomys pumilio; assembly: GCA_030674055.1. Classification (NCBI taxonomy): domain Eukaryota; kingdom Metazoa; phylum Chordata; class Mammalia; order Rodentia; family Muridae; genus Rhabdomys; species Rhabdomys pumilio. The sequence continues at coordinate 72,613,897 of JANHMN010000012.1, read as the reverse complement.
CTGCTATGTTTATGGCAATTAACTAATTATCAGTTTGTTGATAATTACCTTCTTGGTCACCCACTCAAGACTTTGAGCACTTTGAGAGAGAACTCATGTAATATTTTCTCAAAAAGTTTTCCTAGAGTGCTGCCAGTCTAACTTAACTATCCCTTCTAGATGGTCTCACTGTCTTCTTCAAAATACTTATTCATAGCATTTATAGTAAGTTATACAATCACTTATTGTGTCCACATTTATTCCTTCCTTGTACAAACAACTAGAAGTTCTATTGCTAAATGTTATCGAGTAACTTCTGAGTACTAGCAAAATTCTTGCCTTGTCAACAGGAAACATTTGAACAAAGCTTAATTATTACCACTTGCTCCCATAACTTTGCCATATAAGTATTTAATCAAATTAATAACCTTTCCTCAATGATTTAAAATAGTGGAATGGACAAGATTGCTTTCAATATAGGTTTCCCTCTATGTGTTTATATTTAGTAATTTGTTGAGGAATCATAATTATATTTGCTCAGAAAATTGAGTGAGCAATAATAAAAAGAGTTGGATTAAAATTGAGGATAAAATCATTAGAAATAAGCAATAAGCGAACAATTTCCACAAGTGGGTAATAAAATATGAGGAAATGGATGCAATCACATTTAAAGAAATAATGGGTATTATAGGTTTATGATTATATTATACAGTACAACTCTTGTATACTTCTCATCTTATGAAGTGATGCTTCTAAATGTAGGACTGTTAATTACATCCTGTTTGGAATGCTACAAAATAAAACTCTCTGTGTGCTTGGAACTCCTTGCACTCAGGGAGAGTGAAACCTACTTGCAGTTTGCAGTTAAAAGTTAGGAAAGGATAGTACTTGTATAAAACAACAAGGAAAAACACTCTGATCGCCCAAAGAATGTAGAAATTCTACAATTTATATTAAATTTGTAGTTACAAATGTGGATGTGGCTTTGGAGAGAGATGGCAAGCATGCGGAGCTGCTTCTCTGGTCTCTGAGTCATTGCTCCATCAGTTAGTGGTGAAGGGAAAGCTCTTACTCTTCTTATTAACGCAGATAAAAATGCCACTTTCACAGTCTACATTTTGCCTTCTCTTTGGAATGACAAAAGGCACAAATCCATATATGTTATGGGTGCACTTGGCCATTAAAAATCAAAAGAGAATTAGATTTCTTATTACTTTTATTTTTTTTTTTACAGTTCATAGAATTAGATTTTTTGATATAAGCATTTGCATCTTTAGGATAAAAAACCCAGAAATTTTAAATTCTATATTAGTCTCTGTATTTTCAAGAAGTTTTGCAGCTTTAGAAACAAATGTATTGATGCTCAAGGTATACACAGCACTGAATGTCCATGCAGGGCAACCATGATACTTTACAAAACATACAGTAATGCTTTCCTGGGATTATCAACCTACATAGTGAAGAACGACAATTTAAAACAAGTTTAGCTAACAAAGACCAAATAGGGACAAGATATATATTCAGCTCTTAAGACTATCAGTAATAACATCATAATATGCACTGTCCATTATAAAGTCATCAATTGTGAAGTTCCAATTACTGGAAAGCAGTGGAAAGTTATTATTTTCTAAATCAATAAATATAGTATATACAGAATACATGAGCAGGAAAATGTAGTCATTCAATGTTCTATTTGATGCAAATTAATTAATCTACTGCCTTCATAATTAATAATCTATAAACAGGTCAGAGAATGGAACTTAAGAATCAAAAGTGTGTACTCTAGAGAGATGTCGACCCAGGGTTGATACTGGATTTAATACCATTTACCGTTTGTGTAAACATCAGGACACAATGCCATCATGTCTTCTCTTTCATAAAATGGAAACACGAATACAAATATTCTCAAATATTTCTTTCTCTCTCTAGTCTCAAATGCTACATTTTTCATATTAGCAGCATGCAGTACCTGCATGATTGGATACCATATTCAATTAGATCATTAATACAGAGCTTCAATCAGATATATGATTGGAACTTGACAGGTCATTCATTACTGTATTCAAAGCCATTTGAGAGCTTGCAATGAGTCAATATTTGTGCTTAGCACTCAGGAACAATGTCTTACATAGCCTGTTTCGGGGAGCTAAATATTTCTCTTTGCTTCACTGGTCTCTGTCTCTTTGTGTTTTAGAAAATAAATTTTGTGCTAAGACCAAAGAGTCCTATAAAATGCCACACAAAAAGAATGAATGTGTGTTTGATCTGAGTTCTGAAGAAAGATTTTTAGCTACTCACTATCAGAAGATAAGTTAATGGTTACTGCAGCAAAAGCAGCATGTAGGACAGACAGGCACAGAGTTTAAGTCTGGGAAAATAAGAAATCAGAGTAGATGAATGGACCTCAGGTAAACAATGATGAGTCAGATTGGGGGAAATTAAATTTTTATGTTGATATCAAACTTGTACAACAGATAAAAATTATATGAAAATTGGCTCTAGAATCAGCTCAATTCTTGTTAACCAAGCATTATTAGAAAAAAAATTGGATAACTGAATTTCATGCTTAATACTGAAGAACTACATTTTTAATGTTTAAGAAGATAAATATAAGGAAATAGGAAAATTTATCTTTGTTTATTTTCTATCATGTATAGGCAGTTTAATTTTCATTTTAACCACACAATGACATAGCTCTTAAATATAAGTAAAATTCATCAGCATCCCAGAAATGACTGTATTTTTCCCTAAAAATTCCATAATATGAATAACTTAGAGTACTTTTTTGAGCAAAACATAGCACATTGGAGAAACAACAAAATCAGAGACTTGTTCTATTTGAACTTGCTTTATTTTTTTTTTATCAGACTAAGAGGCTTTTTTTTTTTTGTCTCATAATGAACTTGTTTTTCTTTCTAGAATAATAATACTGAGTTTTCAGTTTCATATTCCACATTGGATGTCTTATCTTTTTATACATCAGACTCAAACTATGTCATATCAAGTTCTCATAAGCCATTTCATTAAGAAAAGGTTAACGTGAAGAAATGTTTTAAAGGAACATTGCCTGGAAAAAATCAAGGGGTGCCACAGGATTCTGCCAGAGACTTATCTGCAAGCCACTACTTCAGAACCAACATTCAATCAGTCCCCTTGAATTCTGTGAAGCAGATGGCTCATGTTTTTTACTAATTTGCATGGCATTGCATCTTATTCTATGTATGCTTAGTTCAGTTTATGCTATAGACAACTTAAGTAAGATTCTATGAACTTTTTAAGCACATAATCTGTTAGAAACCATGACAGTTATTCTTTGCACCAAAGTTCTACTATATATAAAAATCTGCTATATACCATCACTAGCTTTTGTTCATCCATAAAGACTCCTGAGAACCCTCACATTCCTGATATTGTTGGGAACAATGCTTCATTTCTGGATGAGATAGCCAAGTCTCCACAGATGTTTTGACTCAGCTATTGAGAAATGAAGAAATACTTAATAAAAAATGTTCAATTAGGGCTTTGTGATGCAATTTCTGTATGGAGTGCTTCTTTTTACTGGGTAAGAAAGGTACAGGCAGCACCAGAGACATACAAGTGAAAATTCAAGCTTCTGGTGTAGCCACTTCTTCTGAATGACCTCTAATTTAAGGCTCCTTTGCGGAAGAACTATTTTATGTTTATTATAAATCAAGCAATTTTTCAAATACAAAGCCCTTTGTAGATCAGATGAAAGCATCAAGCATTCCAGTCTCTGTGTGCCTTCTTACTGCTGGTCTTCAGCCCAGCAAGTGTTTAAGTAATCCACTAGGATCAAGTTTTTCCCAGAAGTTCATATGAAAGAAGAATTATATAAGAAGTTCATTCACTCATACCAGTATTTAATGTTTGTCCTATCTCCTTAAACAAACATTGACTTTACAGAATTCTAATCTGTGTCTGTCTCATGCAGATCATCAATGGGCATCACTGCTCAACTCTCACCTTTAAATTATGACTGTAGCTGAAATTTGCTTCCTTAACATATTTCCTCTGCAGTACTTGGAAACTGATCTCAGTCCTCCTTGTTGGAATGTACTTGGCAAATCCTTGGTGCCATAGCATACACACTTTGTTTTCAGTAAGTACACAGGCTGCTGGAACATAGAGCTATTGCACATCAGAGGCTGGACTGTGTAAAGAAAATGAAAATCACTGACTAGTACTCACTGACTTTAAGAATTATTTCATACCTGAATTGTATCCCTGTATGGCAGAGATTTAACTGGCCTATATCTAAGTTTGGAAAAAGATAAATAAACAAGAAAATAACAATTATCCCAGATTTTTCAAAGAGAGAGTTGAAATTTCAATTTTATTTGGGGCTACAGTGAATTCTGCTTATCTACTATTATTACCAACAGGCTCTCAAAGAATACTAAGCTCTACATCTTAAGCTGCTTAAGTGCATATATCTTGACAATTCCTCAAAAAGCTGTGGGCCAAAAGCTTGGCCAGCAAGGTAGAGATATACACAGACAATCAAATCAGACAGAGAATTGGCAGACAGTGCTCCTTTCATTTACACTATACCCATTGAATATTTATGAGTGTCTAGCCACAACAGTAGTCCAAACTATATAGTGTGTTCATTGTTATGTGATGTCTCAGCACATTAAAGATATTTGTTTGATCAGTATCTGGTTTTGACTTATATATGAATTATATGTGCTTACATTTCTTTTTTTATTGGTTTAAATTCTGTAAGGATGAGCTAGTTTGATCTTTTAATGAGATTTGCAAAGAAAATGATGTGTAGCTCACAAATATAATTAGAAAAAAAGTTAACTCATGTGATAGTATGTTGCAGCCATATCTGTCACCTCCACATCCAGTCTTTGTGCACCATACTTCTGCTTCTAACCAACACAATAGCAAATATGTCACTGTATTTATTTTAACCATGATGTCCAAATAAGAAAAATGCCACCCCTGTAGGTTAGGATTCTGCGATCAGGAATTAATCTAAATATTACTTTAAAATTCCCAATATGTCTTAAATATGCAAACACAAATTTAAATAAAAATAATTTCATATCTTGTTGAAACTTTTATTTAATGGTAATGTATATTTCAATTTTAGAAAAATAAACAGTCCAGAGTATTTAGGGGGAAAATAGATGGAAATCTTCATAGTAAATTTAATATTCTGTGTGAACAATATCATTCTAAAAACTATAACTCTGTCTCCTCAATGCTTGAAAACTTTCAGCTGTATGAGAATTAAAATGGAAATATGAGATATGAGATACCATTAGGAAAACAAAAGGTCCAGAGTATTTAGAGGAAAAATACATGAAAATCTCCATAATAAATTTAATAATTCTCTGTGACCAATATCATAGAATGATATTGTTCTTAGAAAGAACTATAACTGTATCTCCTCAGTGCTTAAAACTTTCAACTGTATGAAAATTAAAATGGAAATATGAAATACATAGTATCATTCTTCTAAATTTTCTTCCAGCTAATGATTTATGTATATACTACTATATCTATAGTGAATATCAGTGCTGTGTTTTTACATGTTTCAGGAGGACCAAATATTTTCCTAATTATTATCAAAAGATGGTACATAGAGAGTTTCATAATAATAGCACAATTGTAACCACATGTAAATAGTCTAAATGACTGTGAGAATTTCTACATAAGACATGTTTTATTTTGAAATATAAACAGTATTAGAAACAAGTAACAGAAAGTAAACTAAACATTTCAAGACAGTTGTCTTAGACACAGGCTGCATCAAATGGAATTGGAGTTCTAGTTAGCAAGAGGGGGAGAAAACATTAACAACATACTTGCTTTCCCCTGAAGAGAGCTGGAAAGGTCAATATGACGTTTTGATGGTTAGACATACTGCCTTCTGGGTAAGCATTAAGAAAAAGAAGTACATATAGGAAGAGAAGAGTCACTGTGTCTGAACTGTGGGAAACATTTATTAAATGGGTCAAGGAACACATATTTCAAGAAAGACAGCTGGCAATAAAGGGCACAGATCCAGTGTGTAATAAACACCAGACTGGTGCTCACTGAAATAACAGTGAGGACTGCCCTTTAGAACACTGAGCTGGCAGTGGAAAACACTGGGTGATAGCAATAGAGTAAATCCAAAACCAAGCCCAAAGGAAACAAAGAGGCTCATAGAAAGCAAAGGGGGTGGACGGAGATGCACTGACAAATCCTCTCATTCTAATGAGTTAGCTCTATCTCTCAGTCAAAGCCAAGCATGTTTATCAACAATGAAGTTAGACATTCACTTCAAATATTAGAAATATAAATCTTTGTTATTTATTAAGCATTGTGATGTGACTTTAACAGAAAAATTACTTCATCATGAACATAGCAATGTTAAAGTAACTTTCTCTATATTACTCAGAATTCAAGCCTGAAAATGCAAAATCTACATAAAGACATTATTTTAGATCAAGCCCTAACTCATAATACTACTCAATTATTTAGAAAATACGTATGTACAATGTATACAAACAAAAAGAAAAATATGATTAATTTTATATTTGTTAAATAAATTTATCTAAGATTATTTTCTTTGAACTTTAGGTCTGAAAGTATAGTTCAGCCACTGGAATCTATTTTCTTTCTGAATTTTTCCCTTGGAGACATGATAGTGATGATTATTTGTTTTACATATTCTGGAACACAGTCCCCTGAAGGCAACCAGGCCAGAATCTGGAAGAATAGCAGATGTAGAGGTCCTGGAGAACTATTGCTTACTGGCTTGTACCTATGACTTGCTCATTTTGCTTTCTTATAGAACTAAGGACTCCTATTCATGGAGGACACCACTCACAATGTGCTGGGTCCTTCCAAGATAATCACTAATTAAGAAAATGCCTTATAGGCTTGCCTATGGCCTGATCTTATGGAGACATCCTTTCAATTGAAGATCACTCTTAAATGGCATTTGCTTATGTGTTCCTTGTCCTTTCTCTCCACCCCTTTCTGACTCTCTTCTCTCTATATTCTATTTTTATATGAATATTTAAATACAAAAAGAAATCAAAGACTGATAGGAATGCTGTACTAAAAGCAAACACTTATAAGTGATAAAAAGGTAATTTAATATAATATTTTTTTATTAGTAATATAAGGTACTATAGCAAGGAAACTGGAAAACCAAACTATGAGAGTGGAATGAATAGGCCCACAGTAAGCTCACAGTTAGTAACTGAGCTTTCTCTACAGTGAAATCTCATCACTCTCTATATTGCTAACCTCATGAATCCCAAAAGGAACAGGAAAGCACAGCCCTGGTTCTTGGTCTCACAGTTCCCAGTTTGCACACGTACTAGCCAACTTGGGCTCAGGACTGCTGCTCTCAGAGAAATAGTCCCAGATATTGCAAAAAGATAACTTGACAAAAACCATGTCCCAGGAATGAAGTAGAACTATGTGAAATAGAAAGAATTAACAACAGTCAGTACCTTTTGTTAGAATGTCAAATTTTAAAGCTTTTGAACAGAATCATTTGATTGAATCCCTTTAAAACAAAATCATCTACTCTATCTACCAAATAGGCAAAATTAACCAGAATGAATAAGACTTAATAAGATGCTGTTTTTCTTCAATTTGAAGTAAAATAAATCCCCCAAAGTGCCTAACTTCTGCAAGAAATACATGTGGAAAATGCAAGGATATTTGCTCCTTTATAGGCATCTAGAAAAGCAATTTAAAATGGAATAAAACAGGAAGATATTATCAGAACTGTAGGTATTGTGAAAATTGTGCTGGGGAAATTAAAATACTAGTTTGTGCCATAGCCATAAATTACCAAACTAATTATCTAGTAGCAGGCATAACTGAATCATTCAAAGGGGTAATTAGCAATCAGACATAATGAGTACTGCTACTATTTCTTGTGATACTGTATTTAGCTTCCACTCAGCCTGGGGGAACTGAATTATTTCCTATCCTTGCAGAGGGCATTACTGCTATATTGAGTGCATCAGCCCATATTATTACTCCCCATAGTTTAATTCTTCACTGGACTGCACACTTCTGATTTCCCCTGTCAAAAGTTTCTTATTCTCCCAGGCCTTTTACGGCAGTCATCTTCCTAGCAATCATTCCTAAACATATATGTATAAACTGCATCAGAGTCATATTAAATGTTTCCTGTACTTATTTTACAAAATTCAGTAATGCAGTTAGAGTCATTTAAAGTAATATTTTCTAGACCAGTTGCTATAATTTATAATTATATATGTCAATTAAAACATCTCTAGGCCTTTTTATATCTTAAACACTATTAATTTACTAAATGCCTTCTAAGAGTGTAGACATCAGCCTGTGCCCTGGGGAATTAGGGAGAGATGGACGTATCCCTGATGTGTGGCTGTCACAGGGATTTAGGTACTTATTAGGGATTTAGGATTTATTGTACAGTGTGATCAATGCCACAGGGTGAGGCAAGACAGGTAACCCTGATACATGAACATACTGCCAGGAACCACTTCAACGTATTGCATTATCCTATTTTGGACAAATTCAAAATACTACACAGAATGAAAAAAATAATTACTGAACTCTTAAGTGAGAAAGCACACATCACAGAAAAAGATGAAATTATGTCTGCCATTTGTGCTCAGGTAGGATTCATTTAAACAACACCATTTGAATATATACTGATATTTGAATCTTAGCATCCAGGGTGTAAGGTCAGAGTTTCAAATTTAGAATCTCTTAGGGAGAAAAACAAGTTTCTGGATACTGAGCCAAAGAGCCAGCTCTGGAAGCACTATGTACTGAACTGTTAAAGAAAGAACAACCTTTATTAAGCCCCTAAGATTTCGCAGAGAATCAACAGGGGTCATTTCAAGTGGAAGAATGGACAAAACCATCAAGGCACAATGGGAAAACACCGAAGAAGCTTTACAGACAATTCTAAAAGAGGAGTTTCCTCCATAGAAATATTAGGGACTTCGGTTTATCTTCCTTTCCTGCTGCCTGCAGAAGGTGCTATGGCTCTAAAGGCTTCCACATTCACATTTGAGAAGGTTGCTCAACCCCTGCCTCATGATCACTCTAGCATTAAAATGGTGACTAATTAAAAGGAAAATAGGGGGATTTTTAGAACTGGCAAAGTTCTCTAAAGATTTAATTTTCAACCTCCTGAGCTATTACATTGTAATCAGTGAGAGCAGCAGAAAAATTCAAGAGTTGTCAAAGCTTTCTCAGTGCATGCTTCCACTCTGTCCCCACAGCCTAGCCAACCATATGTTGCAGAAATCTTAACGCCTATACAACACTGGAGGAAACACAGTCCCTATTATGGCTAAGCATCATGAGTTTCCTAGGAAACAATAGAAAGCAAGGACAAAGAGGAACTTAGCCTGGCCCTGACACCTGCTGCAAAGGAAGAAAACCTGGGATGTGGAGAGTGCACAGAGAAGCAAGAAGCATACACAGTCCGAGATGCTCACTCTGGCCTCCCAAGTTTGAAAGCAGAAACTGGTGAATCAAGGAGGAAAAGGTAATTTTTCTTTGATATTCTTTTGACCATTTTTACTTAGCCAGACCAAATGATGCCACAAATCAGATGCAAATGCAATTCTCCCTCAACTAGTGCCCTAATGCAGAAGAAATTACGTTTTCAAGGCTTGAACATAAAATGAAACATTCTATCTTGACCATAGGATAACACATCTGGATCATGGGTTAATAAATTCTATAAACTGAATAGCTTTATGTATTCAGTCTCTGTTCATAAATTGTCTGCTAACTAGATGTGAAAGTAGAATTGAGTGTAAAAGTAAAAATATTTTAAATTAATAATTTATGTGGAAACTGTCTATGAATGTCTCAACATTTCAAACGCATCATTCAAACTGACAAACTTCTTAAGCCTCTGTTCCCATGTATACACAGCACAGTAACTTGTACTTGCCAGCAGCCAGGTAACATTGAGGATAAAAAAACAGGACACAGGACAAGACTGTTGTGGTTTGAATAGAATTTGTTCCCAAGAAGTTCCTCATGAAGTTTGGTCCCATGGTAACAGTGAGAGGTCACCATAGTACAACCCAATTATTAGACTCACAAATATTTTATAGGCACTTCAGAAATATGTAATAACATACATGAATCATAAAAATGTGAAACCAAAATCATTCTTTCTTTTCCATATTTCCATACAAGTTGAAATTCAATAGATTCCCTATTATAAATTAGAATCAGTGAACAAATATGGGCCATTTGAACATATATTTAACTAAGTAATAGTTAAAATTTAGTATTTTGTGCACACTATTATTTCTAAATAACTGAAAAGCCACAGGGAGATATTTAGTTTGCTACAAGTTTAGACTTGTCACAAGAGGGAGCCCATGGGTTTCAATTAATGTGAACATATCAGAAATAAATAAAGTGAAATCAATTTGACCTGAAAAGCATTATTTTATAGTACAATTCATATTGAAGACAAAATATAAATTAATATTTAGCATGAATAGTCAAAGTTTCTTTTCAATTTACCTTTCTAAAAATACCCTTAATGATGTTTTTTTTCCCAAACAAAGCTAGCTCTGTGATACACAAAAAGAAAATGAATTAAATTTTTTTCTGAATGATATTATGTTTCTGAAAGCTAAGGTTACCTCATTTGTAAAACATAAATTTTGAGTTATTTTCCAGCAAGATTGCAAGAGTTAATGAGCTAACCCAAGAACTCAGTATGTCAGTGCCCAGCATAAGGTAGTTGTCAATAAAAGACATTTTTTTTCAGTTTGTGTGGACATTATAAAAATATTCCTTATTACATATACCGCTTATGTCCTTAATAAAATTAACTCCTTTTAAGATGCTTCAGTTCTTTCTAGCCCATTTATCTACATTTTACCTATTGAGTATAATACCTATACATTTCTTTCTAAACTCTTTCTGAAGTGCAGTATGTATTCATTACCTATGGATACAGTCATCTAAAATGTCCTCATTATCAATGTCTACATAAGTTCATGCTGCCAAAAGTAAAGAGCATTTCAATCTTTATCTAATCGAATTCTTTGGCAGTATTGAATTTTCCCTTGAAGTTATTTCGGTATATGGTGATCATTCTCTCTCCTCAGTTTGCTCATCTCTCTGGTGTTGCTAATGCTGAGTAATCATCATACCATCCTAGTTTCTTCTACTTACATCTTTCTTGTTCCCACTTCCCCTCCAGGGAATAACACAGGTGAATAAGCAGATAGAATCATTAACCTAGCATGCGAACCAATACATTTTTCTTTCTTGGTAAAAATACTCTAGCAGGGGCATCTTGCTATATTGTAAAACTGCTCTCTCTCTCTCTCTCTCTCTCTCTCTCTCTCTCTCTCTCTCTCTCTCTCTGTGTGTGTGTGTGTGTGTGTGTGTGTGTGTGTGTGTGTGTGTCCTGGCTACTTATGGTTCATATAATATTTAATATATTTTATGTGAATTATTTAATAACTTGAGATGATACATAAAATTCCACTCCTTTTAATTTTTTAAGAATAGGTCTCCACTAGTCAGTACTAAGGCAAAACTACACAGCAAAAAAGCTCCAGTCATTCTCACTCTTCCTGCATGACCTCATTGGCCTTGGAGGTCCAGTGCATCACTACATGTGTGCTATTTCATTTACAAAGGCAGAATTCAGAGCCACCTGAAACAGTTCTTATATCTCTGATTATATCAAAAAAATGAGTCTGATAAAGTATAAATTATGGGCTTTGTGGATAGAGAAAAAACAAAAACCAATCAACCAACCAACCAAACAAACAAAAAAACCCAAAGAAAACAATTCTGTATTTAACCACCTGAAGAAATCTTTATAAAATTGAGTCATTCACTTCTCTCAGAGCCACCAAACTGAATTGAAGAAGAAAGATGTCCTCTGTGCTCTGGGAGGACTCAAGAGTCCATTTTCAACCAAGTAGGAGGTGAGGGACACTCATGTAAGGAACCAGTAGGCATTATGCAAATGTCACATATTTCAAACTATGTATGGGTAATATAAGCATCAGTTGACAAGATAAATTACCACTTTGCTGTTCACTGTTTGGTCCATCAAACACTTTTAAACAATAACTGAAAACAAAATCTTTCTGACATGTTATTTTTTTCCCTTGGTTCACCTTGCCTTCATCTGCAGCAAAGGAACAGTACAGGTAATGGAGCCTGTGTTGAAACTTTGCTAATGATACCATCTATTTACTCCTGTCGGATGTAAGGATTGTCACATTAACTCTCTTAACTTTGTTCTCTTCTGTTAATAAGGTATTAATTTGTACTTTATAAACTGATGTATATAGTAATATAAGATGTATCCACCATACAATATGTACATACAATGTGACAATCATCTTCTCAACTTTATCAGGACCAGGGGCAGTGTCTTAGCTACTTTTGCATTGCTGTAATAAGACACTGTGACCAAGGCAAGAGTTTATTAGGGTCTTATAGTTTCAGATGGTTAGAGTCCATGACCATCATGCTGGGTAACATGGTGGCAGGATGGAACTAGAGCAGTAGTCGAGAGCTTACATCTTGGTTTGCCAGTATAGGCTAACTGTGAAAGAGTTGGGTTTTTGAACACTCAAAGCCTACCCTCAGTGACTCCCCTTAAACAAGGCCACATCTCCTAATTTTTCACAAATAGTATCACCAACTAGGAACTAAATATTCAAATATAATGAGCATATGCGTTGTAGGGGTGGGAGCATTCTTATTCAATCTACCACAGGTAGAGGAGGAACTCACACACAGGAAGAGAGACCCAACAATGGATCAGCATATTCTGACCTTACAGACTAGCACAGTCTACATTTGGGCACTATAACTTTTACACAGTGTGTAGAAGGTTCATAGAAGTGTCTGTAGCAGGTTGTATGAGTTCTTCAGGACAAACCCCAGTTTCCTTCCTTTATTCTGTGCATTGATCTATTCGATGAAAAGCAACACAGTGAATACCTACTTCTCCAAGACTGTAGCCAAAATGAAACTCAGCATTTCCTCTGGCTGAAAGAGAGAAAAGCCCATGTTCTCATCCTTCAGTGAAATGGAGAGAAATCATATCTATCTCAAAGTCTATCTCTTATCTTCTCCAGAAGCTCCCACAAAAATGTTTGATCCTCACTTGAAAGCAAGTATCTTGTGATTAGAAACTGCATTTTTCTTGGTTTTGTGCCCTTACCACCCCCCCCCCCATGATTCCTGACATGTATAAAATAGCAACAGGGTTGGTGTATGAAGAATAAAGAAATGATCCTACAAACTTTTGAATATCAGGCAAAGACAAAGTAAAAGGGGACAAGGGCATGGAATTAGGTAGGTTGGGAGGTGAGAAGGATTCTGGATGAGTTTGGTCAGAAAAAGTTGTGATCAAAATATACATTAAGAAAAAATAAAATGAAAACTTAAAAATGTGGCTTTGTCATAACAATGGTATACATTTATAGTCTTTTCATATTTACACATAGAATTAAAAATGTATGGCTCAAGTTATATAAGCATTTGGAAAAAGAGAAACTTACATCAAAAGCAGCAAATATCCCAAATGATTTCCAGGGCTATTTCTTCATTTCATTTATTTTTTTCTTGCTCCCTAATATCCAAATGTGCATTGCTACTATTCTATGCTCAGAGCAGCACCTGTGTCATGAGCATTTCATGTCCTCATACTTTCCACTTAATGCTTTGTGTGAGCAAAATTATAAGTAAACCAGGACCTAGATCAATTTCCAAAGATAGACAGAGCATGGTATTTATGTTTTAGCATCTCAGAAGCAACACAAATGCAAATCTGTCTGTCCTAGAAAAGTCTAGGACCTATCATAAAATATAAGGTGCTGTGGACAGTAATGTAAGGAGCTAAGTTGAAAGAATTTCAGAGAAAATCCTAAGTTTTAAATGCAGATTAATTTTAAAATATAATAATTGTATTGACTTGTTGATATCATTGCAATATGAAAAAATTTATGATTTCATTCAGTGCCCTGATCTTTTTCTGATTTTTGCATCTGTATTTCTTTGTGTCCTCTCTTCTAAAGATCTGAGAGCTATGTTGTTCATGTGTAAGATTTCAAAAACTAACTGACATGGTCAGTTTGATGTCCACACTTGCCTTGATAAGCTTTCTTCCCTGTCATTGCTGTGAATTCACAGCTATTTGTCCTTCTGAATACGTTATGAAAAACTGATCTCTGCACTTTCATGTGGTCTGACTGTAGGATACAGTTCAGTGTTCCATGTCATTATGAGCGTCTTGAAGGCAAGGTCTATTATAAAATGTTAAATGTGTAGCAATCTAACTACCACACAAGAACCTTAGAAACTAAAAACTAAGCATACACATCTTTTCCTTGGAAAACACTGTAAAATTTTTAGGAAAAAAATGTAAAATTTGAATTCTCAGTGAAACTAGAGTATGTTTAATTGCTTAGTAAATATTAAAAAAATATACATTTTCTGTTATAAGATTATCTTCTAGTTTCTGTGGCAAATTTGGATGCCCACTTTTATCAGTTCTATTCGATCTATATAAAATTTTGAAGAAATTAAACTATTCCTGTTGACAGATAGCATAATGACATATTTTTAAAAGCCTAAATAATCCAACAATAGTTGATTATATTTCAAAAGAAAATCATGAAACTGCAAAGAGTAAAAATAATCACATAAAATATATTAATAGCAACATTTTAAAAAAAAAGAAGACTAGAATAGAATACTATCACATTTATAATATCAACAACAATATTTAGGCATAAATTTAGCAAAAATGACACGCAATTTCTATGTAAAGTGATTGAGTATCTATGAAAGAAAATTAAGATGGAAATAAATGAAGTAAGAGAGTGTTGTGAAAAAATAACATCATTAAAATATGCATCTGACCAAAGAAATTTATGGATTCAATGTAGCTCTCATCAAAATATTTATGACATACCTAGAGGAAATAATCCCAATAAAGAAAACTATTGAACATAAAAACTAAGATGGAAATATCACCCTCACTGCCTTGGAAGCAGGCTGCAACAGTAAGTAACCATAGGACAAATAAAAGACAGTGGACAATCATGGAACAAATTCTCAAATTGTTAGCCACTGAATTCTGAAAACTTTACTATGTAATGGAGAAAGTACTATTTCTTCAATAAATAGCACTCAAAGAACTGAGTGTACTTATCTATGACTATAATCTATATTTATAAAATTATAGTAAGATGCTATAAATCAATACAGATCCTATTACAGCATTATCCTGACTTAAATTTATCTGAAATTACTTATCAATTCACATATAATTATGTATTACAGTATTGTGAACTTAAATATATTGTGAACTTTGAATATATTGGAGGTTACTTGTATGCTGTAATAAAGGATCTTCAAGAACAGATTAATTTTAGTCAATCAAATGATTTTTAGTTATACAGAAATCCTAGTATGAGTACTCATTCAGAAACATTTGTCTTGTGTATGTCTGTCAGCATCTGACTAGGTTCTACTGAAGAAAATGCTGGATTGGTGATCTGCATTTTAATTATTAAAAGGAACAAACCAATAGAATGTGAATAATATATAAGAATGTATAAAAAAAAAAGCCAAAATGACATCAATCATTACTAACAGATTCCAGGATGGGGAGTAAAATCTGAATCCAGAACCCAGAGCTACAGTTTCCAGAAACAAGGACCATCCAAACAATATGACAGAAAAGATAATTGTTTTTTTTAAATCTCAATGTATGTATGGAAAAAGACATATCAATGTGCAACTATGAGTATGTTTTATTTGGCTGAAAACATTCATTTAATAAACTTGGATATTTCTAGATATATTTCCAAACATGCTGCATGAAACAAGTACTCAAGGGCCACTGATTTAGGAAGATCATGTCAGAGAAAAGAGAGCAAGTTGTAATAATAATGTCTGTTCTGATTGATAGAATGACATCTTAAATTTTCAACAGACAGATTCTTGGCAAGAAAGCATCCTTTTTCCCAATTCTGCTCTGTCTTGTTTCTTATAGTAATAGATGTAGTTATAGTCTGCTAGGATATCCTTTTAAATAGTTTCTCTCCTATTCTCTCTAAAAAATTCTGAAATAGAAATCATTATTACCATTATTCTTTTCACAGAAGGTCTGATCTGTATTTAAAAAAAAAATGCCCAAAATTTGTAACAGCTCCACCAGTAACAGAAAGATGATGTTGTGTACAGAGATGCTTTTCAGAGACAGAGATCATTTTCATCTCACAGACCAAAATGAATTTGCATTATATGTAACTTTGTATCCTAATAGCTGAGCAGCCTGGTAAGCACTGCAATGAGGACTGAATGTTCTCACAGAAGTCCAGAAATCTGCACAGTGAAACTCGCAAAAGCTCTCTTTCTCCAAACTACATAGGCCTCTTTCTGTTCAATGTTCTTGTAAGGCCCAGTCCATCTTCCAAGAGGCTAATGTCAACGTAGTCACCTGAACAGATTTGAGCAATAGAAGACCATGTTATCTTCATGTTTTAACATAAGTTTATGTATTTGATGAAGTATTTCAACATAAATAATCTCAAATAAGGAATTAAACAAAACCATTTAAAAAGTTTTTATCTTAAGCAGATCTTCAGCCTGATAATAATAGTAAAATAATTTTACTTTCTTTGTTTTCATCTATTTATTCGTTTTAAGACTGTATCATAGAGCCAAGGCTAGACTGAGCTGCCTAAAGAGATGGTTACCTTGAATACCTACCTCATCTTCCTGCCATACCTCTGAAGAACTGGGATTAGAGCCATACCCCACCCTGCCCAGATTTTACTGAGAATCAAGTTCAAGTTTTCACTCACACTAGAAGAAACAGCACTGGTTTACATATTGACACTCTTATTCTTGAAAATTTTGTTGAAAGAAAAGTGTCACTTGCAGTTTCATTTTTTTTTTGTTATAATTGTGACAAGTACAAACAGGATATACTTACTGCATGTAAGTATAATACTTTGTATCTCTTTGAATTATTAAATAATTAAATAGATCTAATTAGCATATGCAACACTTCATATAATTTCAGATACTTTTCAAGGATTTCTGAGTAGGTATTCCAGAGAGTCTGCAAACAAACAAATAAAACAACAAACAAAAACAAAAATCAAAACAGAAACATAGCTCAGCTCTTTGCTTGGTGCTGAACTGAAATGTTCAAACTAATATGGTTAAGGCTAAGCCAGAAAATTATATAGATGTTTTATCTTTAATTTTTTTCATACAGACATATTCCTACAGCATTAACCTATATGTAATTAAGATTTAGCCCCAGGCTAGGTGTGGGGATACAAGCCTTTAATCCCAGACCTCAGGAGACAGGTATACCTCTTGAATTGTGAAGTCAACCTCATTTACACAGTGAGTTCCAGGACAGCAGGACAATTTCCTGTAGCACACATCACACTACATTCCTGCCAAGACTGAGCCTGTGCAAGGGGTAATTTCTCCCCCTGCTTGTTAGTGGTGTTACAGATAAAGAGCAATTGTCCTATTGGTGGGTATATATGAATAGTATACATTTGTAAGTTCATATATATCACATATGTATGAATTTAAATTGATACGTATAATATATATGCATACAAACACATAAACACACACATATATGTATATGAAGTTAAATTAATTGGTAGAATGAGTGTTTTAATTTATTACACCATTATTTACAACATTCAAAATATAAAACCAATGTAAATCACTATCAACAGGCATATGAGTAGAAATAATCCTAAATGTACATGCTGATACACAACTCAATCACAGAAAGAAATGCTGTTGGCAACAACATGGGGAAGACTGTGCTAACTGAAGTAAGCCAGTCAAAGAACAAAAAGCTAAATGTTCTTACTGACATGTGAAACCAAAACCTAATTATCCCCATTAAAGCAGAGAGTTGGAAACAATTACAGGAACCTAGTAGAAAAAGATTGCAAGGCTATTAAGTAAAAAATTACAATAACCTTCTGCCGGATGTTAGAAGGCATCATCGTTTAATGTATTGACATAAGATCTATGGAGCTCAATGACTGGTTGATGGCACCACTATATTATTATCTTTGTTTTGATGATGTTGAGTGCTTTTGTTTTTAAATAGAATATTGCCATTGAACTTCAGACTGGCTTGTACTTTTGATTCTCTTCCTTTGTCTCCCCAGTACTGACACTACATGTATATTTCATCACATCTAGCTCCGGAATTGGTGTTAATAATTCTTCCCTGTATGAGACCCTCTTGTTTTCTTATTTTTTTTTTTAAAGAAGCAGTATAACAGAACTGTACACTGTAAGGTTGTTCTAAGTTCTACACATGATTACAATGTGAGAACCTTGGACAATTTGTCAATCTAGGAATAGAATAACGACAGTATTTACTAAGTTCTTCTTGAGAATTTAGAGTAATTCAAATTTAAAGATTACATGTAAAATTTTGTGTAGCCTGCAAGATAATAAGATGCTATGAGGCCTGCCTCATGACTTGAGGCCATAGTGTATTTTAAAGATGTTCTTCCTTAATATCTGTAATAATTTTGAACAACTTCTACACTACATTTTATATTCTCTTTTGAATTCTAGGAACAGGCATCACAAAGACCAGAGAATTTAAAGTGCAATCTTATGAAGAATTTTTTATTTATTTTTTTCAAAATACATTTATAAAGATGCCAAAAACAAGTATAGTCTTCAAAAAATATAACAAACAAAACAAACAAAAAACAGCAAATTACATGCTTATTTTGAGTAGTAACTCTCTAGTGTGTTGCTTATGAACTTAAACTCAGACATGGAATAACAATTTACAGATAAATCATGAAACTTTCCATTTCTAAACTCTCCTGAGAAACACTGATGCTCACTGTTTTTTTCACAATGCATACTATATGTGGTGAAGGTGGTCCTAGGTGCAGAGTCTTTGATAAGTAAACTTCTTTCTCTCTTGAAACAAAGAAAAGTATGCATCTGCACTTAAATTTAACAAGAGAATACAAAAATAAAATGCAACTCTAGAATGCAATGAATATTCCAGAGCCAATTATACAGTTTTTTAAAATTACCTTCAAATATAACTAATGTTTAAAATAAATGACTCTGATTGAACAGAAAAAAAGGTTTCTGAGTCAGAACTGTATTGAAATTCTTGCTATTGTGACTGGGGTATTTTTATCAGTCCAAGCTTTCTATTTCTCACTGGATAATAAAGAAAAGGTTATTTGAGGATTGAACTACACTCATGATTGAGGTAGCTAGGACACTGGTTGGCACAAAGAGGCATTTGACAAATTTGTTTTTGCCTTCTATGGCAAATTTAGCAAGGACAGGTAAATATCTGCATTGTGTATCTCCATAGGAATCAGAACGATTAATTTAGCAACCCTTCCTAGAAATCTATTTTAAATCCCTGTTGCTCTTTTCTGATTATTTTAGAGAAAATGTTGATATTCAAGGAAAAAAGAAATGTCTGTAAAAAAACAAAAGTTTGTGTACATTCATGATATACCAGGACATTATATAGGTGCTGTACAATTGGCAGTCCTGAGACAGGCCTTGAGCTCATTTGTTCATGAAATTAAAAGGTTTATTTTAAACTGTTGATGAGAAATTTAAGAAATTTCAGAAGCCCAACATCCACAGATACACTCCTAAAACACACACTTAAGCCTCCAAGCTTGCTTCTATGCATCAAAATATCTTTTGGATGCTTACAGAGTGTCATCAGCTACATTTACATAAAAGACTGGGATACAGGCATCTTTTAACATCTTAAGAATGGCAGATCAACAGCCTCAGCGGGAAACATGCTAAACAAACTAAAAATAAAGGTATATACCGTCCATACCCATTTTTTTCACAGAGAAGTACAATGTAGACTGGAAACAAAATCTTTTTTTTTTCCCACTAAAAGTGTTTTAAGGTCTCGTTTATCTCAGCCTTCATTGAAAGTGTTGGTTTAAAATGCATTGGCGCTTTACTCAACAAAGAAATAAAGATCAAAACTACAGCTACAATATCAGGTTTTTAAAGATGTCAAATCTCAACAGCACTAAACCAGTTCTTCATTGTTCCGCATGCTATTCTTATTTTGTAAGTACTCAAACAGCCTGTGCAATTCTTTTCCTGCAATGATTTCCTTTTCAATGATTTAAGCAGTCTATTCTCAAAAGCAATGCTCAGAAATCCAATTACCATTCCAACACCACGCTTTTGTAAGCCCAGAGCATTAAACCATAGAATATGCCTCTTCCTGCCCCTTTCTCACACCTCTCCATCAGGAACTGAGTTTCCATATCAAAAGACATTTGGATTTTCTTTTGCATTTCTTGACTTCCTTGGATAAAAATGTATAGCCATAAATTACTTTAAAACAATGAAAAATGCTATGAGCTATTTATATAAAAATAAATATGTGGAGGCAAATGTGAGGGAAAATTGAACAGTAAAACATGTCCTCTTAAGGATGGTGTTAGTAAATTGTTTTGTAATGTGTAACTAGAGCTTAATTCATCTCATGGTAATAGTGAGAATAATGCCAGAATATTAAGAGTAAAGAATCCTAAGGTGATTATTTGGTAAAAAGTAGCTTCAGTATTCATACATGTTTACATGACTTCCTTCATCGATACATATAATGTATCTATATATTTAAGTTGCATGTATGAAAATAAATGGTAAATATTAAAGAGAAAAAGCATGCAAGTTCAAATTTAATTTATGGATGTAATAGCCAAAGTCACCAGAAAGGAGCAGACAAAGGGTCAAGGTATGGGGAAAATAAATCTGCAATTGGATTGATGCTACTAAATCTATTTACAAGAACTCTGGATATAAGGTTTTGTCTAACAACGAGTCATTCTTACTTTACTAAAACATCAGAATTGTGCATTATGTAAGCTTTATAAACCAAAATTTCACAATTCATGTTAGGATGAAGTCAAATACACACACAGCACCTTGGAGTTGTGATATAAAATTTGTGATTACCTGATTAAAATTCTATGATCTGTGACATTTCTAATCTAACATTAGCAGTGAGAAGACAAAGATATTTTGAAAATTATAACTAGCAGCGAATATATTCTTTAAGCTTATCATTTTCAAATGGTTTTCTTATAAACTTAAAATACAGTTTGAGTGAGTGTATGTGTGTGTGTGTGTGAGAGAGAGAGAGAGAGAGAGAGAGAGAGAGAGAGAGAGAGAAAGAAAGAGACAGATTTGTTTTAATAAGACCTTATTTAGAAAAAAATGACCCTCTAACATTCGTCATTTTACAGATGAGGTATCTGAGGCAGATCTTAAGACATTTTCATTAATTTAACAATTGTAAATTTAATGTCTCTTTTTCATAGGCAGAATGCAGTGCATGAGATTAAAGAGGTGACAAATGTGCTCACTTTAAGAGGCAACAGTCCCTGTAAGCGACTGAAAACAATGTGCCATGTAGCCAGTTCATAAGTACTGTGAAGAGGAAGGAGTGTGGCAAAAGAAAAGCCACATCATTGTGAGAGCTCTCATCTGAAAGCAAGTCAAATGCATAGAGGATAACATGGGAAATAATTAATATGTAAGGTGAAAGTAGGAGAGCTACTTAGAGATGGTCATTACAAAACTATAAATTTATATCCAATTTTCTCCCTGTGTAGTATCCTGTTTTCCATGCGATCTTCAATACAAATTTCTTTTAAATTTTCAAGAATTTAATGATTCATGCAGTAAATATTTGCTATCTTGCTACTAGACTAAAGCTGATTTTGTGTGTGTGTGTGTGTGTGTGTGTGTGTGTGTGTGTGTCTGTGTCTGTGTCTGTGTCTGTGTCTGTGTCTGTGTGTATATATGTATGTATTTCAAATATTCAAAAGTCTTTTGGTATCATAATACAGAAGCTGCTCAATATTGATTTATGGAGCTTTAAAAGTAGAAAATGCTTAAATGAATTCTAGATAGTGGAGCAGGCACTCAATCCTAGATCAGAAATTCTTGATGTTTATCAAGCTATACAGATTATTTAAGAAAGTAATCCTATATAAGGACTACCACAGGGCAGTCATTCTCAGTTTGTCCACAGAGGGACGAGGAAAGAATACAGAATATGACATTCAGGAACTGAGGATAAATGTAGGAAGCAAAGTTGGGAAGTGACAGCAATAACTAAAGCAATTTGGAACCTTCCATGGTGTTTGGCTGATTTATGTGTTTGATGTACATATTTGATACTGTCTATTTTTTTAGACTTAATAAATTTTATTATACAATGGGATGATACTGAGAATTGGCAGCAGGAAGACATTTTGGAAATCCACAAATAATGAAGTTAATCAGTGTACTACTGAAAACAGGGTTAAATAAGGAGTTGCCAGTGGCACAAGGAAATACTTTAACATAAATAGACCATGCCATAAACACTTGTAGAGTCCACAGTGAAAATTCTGTAAATATATGTAGCAAAACAGAAGAAAATAAATCTCAAACAGTAACACTGTTTTCAAGACACTGAAAACAGATCAAGTTAAGTTTACCAAAAAAAATTAGTAAGAACTAATGCTCTTTTACAATAAAAGCATGAGGCAAAGTCAGAGTAGACGGGAACATCTAGACAAAAGTAAACAGAAATGCTGGAGCTAACTTACCTTATACACCAAATAAACCTGACATTTACAAAACATTTCACTTACACACACACACACACACACACACACACACACACACACACACAGACACACACTCTTCTTTTCAACATCTCAGGAAACTTTCTCCAAACTTGAAGCAATCTCCAATTAATAAACATTTGTGAATGAAAATTTAGTTTCCTCCAAAGAATTGGCGCTGAGGAAACAACTCACATAAGTGTAAGCTGCATGCCCAACAACTTTACTTAGCAATCATAACCAACTGAGGACAGAGACCCTCAGCATCTTATGTGCAGACATATGAATTCCCATGTAATTTTGGGGACTCAATTAACATAATACAAGCATTAGGCCAAATCCACAACGTAGAAAGCATATTTATGTTTTCTTTCCCCAAAAATAATATGTTAAATCCTTACTCTGTGGTCATATCTGAGGGAAGGAAATGAATTCAAATAAGATCGTAAAAATGGGGTCCTGATGAATAGGATTAGAAGAGAATCCTACGGTTCCTCCAAGTCCTCAAATCTGAGGCCACAGTAATAAAAAAGCAAAGCTACAAAGATACTGTCTATTTTGAATAGCTGAGGTGAACATGTTTCATTTGCTTTTTTTCTAAGAAAATGACCAACTGAAGTAGTAGGAAAGTCATGCATTCTTCATAGCTTTCAACATGAAGGTAGGAAGACCGCTTTTCAAAAACGGTTCTGAGAATGTTTCCCCTCTTTTCCTGATGAGAGCACAATTGCAGCTGTGGGGAGTTATTCTATGAAGCCTGTGCTAACTGATGCAGCTCCCTACTTGTTAGAGATGCTATGGGCTGGACTATGACACACCTGGTACCTAGTCCAGGGCCGAGCACAGAGTAGACAAGAACTGGATGTTTCTACTTGGAAACATGAAGAGAAATCAAAGAAAAAACAAAACAAAACAAAATGTGAGGTAGAGAAAAAAAAGAAATTTGCTTGTTTTGGTAGCTCATTCTCTCAGAAATTCTGTAGTGTTGAACACCGCTGTCCTTCAGAGTATTCATTACATGTCCTGAAATTTTCTATAAGAATCAGTGTGCAAGGTGAGCATTCATTTTAGATATTTTGATTGCAAAATGCACCATAAAAGTAAAACACCTTTGAGAATAAAGAGGTTGATAATTAATTCCAGAAGCATTATCAAAACTAAGTCTTTACAAATAGAGTAGGTTTACTTGCAAAAACACAAAGATAATATTATGTAAACATGAAAGATGTTTTATAGCAATATTAGTATTCACTTTCTATTTTCTTTTTTTTAAATCCTATGAACATCAAGTTTTCTTCAGTAATTTCAATCCCTGTGAAGAGTCCTATCTAGCTACTTTGCCCATATAAGCCCTCCTAAAACAGGGTTATCAATGTAACTATGTCTGCTCTTCTAGAGTGAGTTTTAAAAATAAGTAGATAAATAAAATTAAAAAATCAAATTGCCAAAGAAGTTAATTGTAGAGGAAACACCAAAACTTCCTATGAATAATAAAATTATATTGTAAAATTATGTTCTACAAATTGATCTACAAATGGCTGGACTCCACTTTTACTGATTCTTCTACACTTACATTTTACAAAACACTTAAATCTGGACATGAATCTGCAAACTGATCATTAAATAATGTTGCCATGTAAAAGCGTTGGTTGGTGTGCTAGGGGATTAGTATGTGTTGGATGTATGCATTATAGTAATTTTTAGCCAGGGCTACACCATTTTATCATCCACAGTGACTGAACTGTGACTGTTCCTGATACTCTAGAGATTTAGTTTACAGAAATAGGTTAATGTGTTTTTCCAGTTTCTTTCCTTCTCCACCTTTACAAAGGATTTCCTGATTAGCCTGATTGCAAACATAAACATGGGACCATGAAACATTCATTAATTTCTTGGCACAGAAACTCCTTCCTTCCTCTGTAAAGTGACCATACTCTGCCACATAGATGTGAGGTCTCCTCAGCACCCCTGTCATGCTACTCCTGTCTGCTTGTCTGCCTATGATATTAATAATTCTTTTAATAAATTTCTTGCTCCAAAGGATATCTATCTCAGTGTACTCATTTATCCTGAAATTTGAAAAATTCTCGTAGCAGTAGATTTCTCAAAAACTGGTAAGTATACAAAACGGCATAAGTAGCTTTCTCTATATGTACACATAATGCAATTACGATGTATCTCTATAATAACATGATAACTTATTTTAAAACTTAACTGTATAAGAATTCACTATACCAAAGTCAAAGTGTTCCTATGATACATAGCTCTTAACTGTTATCACAATTTAAAAAGGGCTGATAGAGCCAGGCAAGAAAAAGTTACCCAGTATCTGGGTTGCATAAAAGAAAACCTAAAAATAGAATATCTACATAAAAACTTAAGCAAGCATAATGGATCATAGAGGAGAAATAAGATAGCCTCATTCTAATTCCAGAATTCCTACTAAAAAATCATGTCACTCCCTTCTAGAATTATGTGGATGAATTATGTGGTTTTTCATCTTAACAGACTGTAATTAACACCTACAACTTATATTTCTGTGTGAGTTTACTACTTCTATTGAAATTAATATTGGGGCCTGAAAGATGGCTTAGCAGTTAATAGCACTGAGTGCTCTTTCAGAAGTCATGAGTGTAATTCCCAGCAACCACATGGTGGCTCACAACCATCTGTAATGGAATCCAATGTCCTCTTCTGGTGTGGCTGAAAAGAGCAACAGTGTACTAACATACATAAAATAAAAAAAGTGTCCTCATGTCCTCATGTCACTTTATAAAATAAAACTAACATTCTTTAATGAGAGAGTCTTCAGTGAAAAACTCCTTTGTCCTTTATACCATAAAGAACATAATAAAATTCTAAATAGCAAAAAAATGCCAGCTAGCAAAATCTGTGCTAAGACTTAATGATACAGAAAAAGACTTAAAATAGAACTAAGAAACTGATCTTGATTACTCTAAGAATACCCTATACTAACACTCATTATACATTCAAATCATTTGTAAAATGATAATTATTCAAATCATATAAAAACATATGTACTTCTCCATCACTATGAGTATAGCGTAAGGTGAAAATTATAGCAACTTGCACTTGCATGCGTGTTTTAAATCCACCTGAGGGTGCAACAACTTTTAAAGACTTTCTATCTATAAAGTATAAATTTTCTAGGATCACCAAAAATAAGATTAATATAATTTCTTTATAGTAAGCTAAACATGTGGTGAAATGTGTTAGAAAAATAAGTTAGAAATTCAAGACAAACTAAAATATTGATATTGAACTATCTATTGATATTGATATTCTACAATATGTAGAAAATTTGGTTAGCATCTTAGTTATGTAGAAAAAGAGATGAGAATCTGTCATTTTCTTTCTCAAATACAGTTCGCACACCACCTACTTTTCTAGACCAGTGTGCACCTACATGTGACGATTTATATTTAAACAATGAATATATAAATATATTTGTATATCATTCTTAAAAATTTGTAAATTATTGTACAATATGCAAAGATAATTGACAGAATTCTACTATTTAATGCTTTTTTAATTCTTAGAACTTGATGGCAGTTGACTTAGATTTTCAGTTCTTCTTCATATCTATCAACGAGTAATCTTAATCATGCATTTTTAGTAACAAAATGGTTGGGGACAGTCACCTTTAGTCTCTTCTCTTCTATTTCCTTTTGTTTCCACTTGTTACTTGACCATATTGGAACTTGTTGGTGCTCCTCTATAAACTGTAAGGCTTTGAATTCCCCACATTTTGGTCTATTTGCCAATTACTGAGATCTTGGAATTTCAGGTCAGGCAGTTTTAACTTTGAGCTACATGGCCCTGCTTCTGCTCCACTTCCTGTATCATTTACTATTAGAAAAGTGCAGCTCTGTTGACCCTTAATAATGAAGCTTTTCTAGCATATCTAAACCTATTTTCTCTCTAAGGAGTCAAGAACATAGCAACCTAATTGCTTTTAGCCTAAAAGTTATTCAAAAGAGATTGTAGAGTAGCTTTATCATTATTGTAAAGGCTGCGATTGAAGAAAAATAAACCCTATAATTAGGAGGTAATGAGAGGAATTTAAATTGGACTTCAGGACACCAACTGCTAATAAAATTTACAAAGTGAGCATCATCATGACTCTCAACACTCTGTTGGTATGAATGCAGCTCACAGTTATAACCTCTTTGAACAAGTATGTCCCTTAAGAAAAAACACTGAAAGATCTGTGTGAGAAGTGAACACACAAATGGAGGACTGTTGTGATGGAGGAGGATTTTGTGACTCTCAGAGACAATATCAGCATTACTAGAAAAATACTCAGTCATGCTGGGCACAAGAGTTTAATTCCAGAACTTGGGATGCAGGCACAGGCAGATCTCTGAGTTTGAAGCCAGTCTGGTCTACAACGCCCAGGACAGCCATTGCTACACCATCTCAAAAAACACTTCCTTGAAAAACAAAATAGGTAGGCTGGAGAGATAGCACAGTGGTGAAGAGACTGTTCTTCCAGAGGTCCTGAATTCAATTCCCAGCAACTACATGCTTTCTCACAACCATCTGTAATGGGATCTGATACCCTCTTCTGCTGTGTCTGAAGGCAGTGGCGGTGTACTCTAATATATTAAATAAATAAATATTTTTAAAACGTAGAACAGAACAATCAAATTAATGAACAAACAAACTCAGTTTTAAAGCTGGATGAGCACAGACACAATTGTATCATCTCAGACTTCTTTGATTTTTCACATGAGTCAAATCTTCTCAGGTCATCAGACATTCCCATTGTTCCCAGCATACATCTTTGTATTTCATTACTGTTCTTGACAGTAAGAAATATCTTTTTATGGCTATTGTACTTAAAAAGTGGTATTAGCACATGACGGAATATTGAAATATTTGGTGAAATGTATATAGAAGTTTAAATATGAGACTATTAGTAGGTAAGAAATAGTAAGCACTTACAATAAGGCATGTACCTCTATGTACCTTACTTAATCTATAACACACTTCCTCCTTTTCGCTGTATTAGAGGTAGATTCTATTATAAGTTACCAGCCAAGGAACAGGCAAGTTAAGATATTTAGACAACATTTGTACTGTTTGCAAGTGGCAATGAACTTGAGTTCCAAGATTCTGACTGTGACACCTTGATCTATAACTTTTGGACATTAAAGAAAGTAATAATTTTAACAGTTGAAACCATCCTTTTTTTCAAATGCAAACACTGTTATTGAATTGGAAGCAGGCAAATAGTCTAATGTTGAGGCTACACATGTACTTTTTGATTTGATAAAAGCATAATAGTCATTATTCTTATAAGCCTAAAAGATGCTGTGAACTTTACATAGAAACTCTCCCCTTTAACCCTCAAGAAGACACGATAGTCACATACCTGCAAATTTAACTTTCATATACTTCCCAGAATACTAGGGCTGAACTGCTTATTCTAAAGAGCAAAATCAGGGCAAGAGGAAATTTCTTCGTGTTTATTTGACTAAGAGAGGGGAAATGGCAGCGGGTACTTAAAAATTAGAATTTTGAAATGCAGAGAAACCCTGTGTCAGTGCTTCAAAGCATACCACCAAAATGTGAAAAAAAAAACAGATTAGGGAACGCTTACTGAAGGCTCTGTTCTGTAGGCTGTGCACCCTTTGGTATGACAGAGACTTTTACTAGTACTGTGCTGTGGCTCAAAACTAAGAGTGAGAATACATGTTAGAATAATTAATGCTAATACTAGATCTTAGGGAAATTAGAGCTGAATATAGACATATATGTATACTTTAAGATTTTCTTCTATCTCAAATCTACCAGCCAAAACTTATGTATTTCATTTTTAAATCAGATTTTAAATAGAAAATTGATTATTTTCTAAATATAAGACAAAATCATTTACCTATTTTGAGTAATTTCAAGAGAGTAACATCTCTCAGTTTCAGTACGATTACAGTTAAAGATTTATCTTAGAGCATAATACTTCATGTTCATTTGTATATAAATTATAAAGTAAAAGTACAGTTAGAAGATACATTTCTAGATCATTATTAATAAGGAAAGATTTATGATTCCAATATTAGCATTTAGAGTAAGTGTCCAGTAAATGACAATGATTAAATTTATGTTTTTCTATAAGATTTAGAAAATAGCTGTTAATAACTTTATTTTAATGGAATATCTAGTAAATCCAAAGATAAAAAACATTCTTATAGATTAACTAAATACATACTTGGAAATTTGGTTGAAACCATTTTTTTAAACATTATGCATTACAAAAATAGGGGCTTTTTGTCTTAACAGGTTTATTGCTTATAAATTTGTGCATAAGTAATCTAAAACTTAAAAAGGAAAAGATTTCTTTGAAAAATAAATCACAGGAAAGAGAATGCATATTGATGTTTGTAGTACATGGCCATGATCTAAGTGTTTAATATTGATTAAGTTATTCAATTATTCTTACAAAAATTATGTAGCTCTAATAAATCCCATTTGATAGGAGACTGTACTGAGGACTGCCATGTTTAGAAACTAACCCTTGTTAATGAGGTAAAGTCAGCATTGTATTTCTAGCTAACCCATTCCTCCAGCACCACAGAGATCATTACAATCACATCACATAATGTTTTCACATAACAAAAAAAAACTTAAATAAATATAAAATGGATAAGTTATGATGTTTATCAATTACCAAAGTATGTCTGCCACATAGTAAGTTCTCAGAGAACAAAATTATAATTTTAAGTGAAAATGTTTACTCTAAAAAGCTAATGAAGATATGTTTTTGCTGGGTCCTGCATGGCTGCATAAGGAGCAGTGACATAGTTCCCGCCACTGGAGCATCACCAGGTTGTTGATCCCTGTGTGTGTTGATGGCTGTTGTTGCCCCAGCTGTCTCTTCTATTTTACTTTCAATTGCTTTGGGGTGATATACTTGCCCAATGAAATGAAACAGATGTGGTTCTCAGAAATGAAGAATGGAGGTGGTCATGAGGCTGTGGAGGAGGAGGAACAAGCCTTTTGCTTGGCCTTTCAGGCCATGGGAAAAGTTCTAGACAATGTAAACACAGAGGTCATAAAAGCCTACATGGTCCTTTGTAGAAAGAGTTAATTGTAAGACTTGGCCTTGAATTTGTAATTATGATGAGATACACATAAACTCTGGTCCAATGACTGCTGCAATAATTAGAGATGGGTGGAGCTGGGGGTATCAAGGATAGAGAGTTAATATGTTCTCAAGAAGAAAAGGTATGGACAAGAAAAGAAGGAATGTATAGAAAACAAGCAAATGATAGGTGAGCTTACCTTATAGGAGAATGACTTGTTTATGATCAGAAACAAATAATATTAGAAGGAGAATACATGAGGCTATGGAATTGCTTAGATGAGAATATAAAGATTAGAGAATTAAAGGATGATATATAAGCATATAAAAATTTAGTATTTTGTTCTCCTAGCTATTTGAAGGATTGAAGACACAAATGCCTAGAGAGATATTAAAGAGAGCTAGCTGCTTCACTTGCATAAATTTTAAAACTTCGTAAGACGTTATTTTAACCTTAGTAGTCTGTCACCTTTCTATTTCTACATGAAACCACAAGAACAGTACTAAGCTAACCAAAAGAACAGATTATGTAAAAACTATAAGAAAATGTGCTTTTGCTTTGTGTTTAATTTCTGTTTTAAGGAAGCAGAGGTTGGAACTAACGATCTGGGATTCAAAAATTGTATGCAAATTTAAGGATTTATATTAAAAAAAAAAACCTAATAACAATCATCAAAGTTTTATGTAGCTTTATTAAATAGAAAACCATGTTCAGGCTCTATGGTCAAGAGAAGGCAAAAGAATGAGAAGGGCGAATGAAGGACAGAAGGAAGGAAAAATGATGAGAATCCTTGGGCAGAGAGAACACTTGAACTGAAGCTTGCATTCATTGCTCACTCCAAGTCATTATTGAATTATTGCCACTCCCATTGCTACCTTTCTCAGATGCTCCTCATGCTGAGGCAGGATCTCAATATGTTCTGTTCATTATATTTAATACTAACTGCAATACTCAAAAGTTTATGAGATTCTGGCACTTGACTATCTATGACGGAGTCACTAAATATAAAACGAGTCTCTAATATATAAAATAAAATATTACAAAACTCACTTCATGGAACACATATTTAATTCTTAATAATGTTATGAAAACTGAATCTGTGTTCTAAAATGATGACTATGCACCTTTGATACAAATGTGCCAGGATTTAATTCTGTGGGGAGGAGTTCATAATCCATTACAAGCTAACAGATTAGGTATAACACAGGAGAGTCAAGGATAAAGAAGGATTGGAACAGCAATTTTCTTGTGTAAAAATGTCACTGTCTCCAATGTCTGTCACTTACATGCAGAATTACTTCAATGAGACTAAATACTTTGAGCATGTAAAGTAATATTATGTAAACTGTGAGACGATTCTCTTCTTACATAATCCTATTATCTTAAAAGCTTAAATGAGATGACCACTGAAAAACTCCCTCCCAATGTTGGATGCAGACTCACCCCAACCCAAGCCCTTGCTCCAGAGTCACTTAAGTGGAGTGTTCCTTATTTTATATACTATCAAATCTAGAGGATACTTATGCACATCATAGAGTTATAGAACTGATGTTAATTTACACTCATTCATCTCATACACTTAAGTAAAATCATAGCAATGATGAGTTCAAGTAATACAAATAATTATTATAAAAAACTATTTAATAAAGTATATACAGATGACTGAAAATTGAATAATGTAAGTTTGTACTGATATATATTGAAAGTTTTAAAATGCTTGAGCTTCATGACCTAGTGATGAAGGATGATTACTAGTCTATCAGTGTTCCTTGGGAGAAGTCAGAGCCACAGTTCACATCGTACAATCAAGAGGGGAAGCCGGGCGGTGATGCCGCACTCCTTTAATCCCAGCACTTGGGAGGCAGAGGCAGGCGGATTTCTGATTTCGAGGCCAGCCTGGTCTACAGAGTGAGTGCCAGGACAGCCTGGCTACACAGAGAAATCCTGTCTCGAAAAACAAAAACAAAAACAAAAACAAAAAAACAAAAACAAAAAACAAACAAAAAAAAGAGGACTATTACATGACTGTTCCATTTAAAGATTTCTAGAGGTTTTTTTAAATTTATTTTTATTGGGTATTATATTTATATTTCAGATTTTATCCCCTTACCCCACTTCCCCCACCACCCAGGAACCTCCTATCCCATCCCCTCTCCTCATGCTTCTATGAGGATGTGCCACCACCTACCCCCACTCCCACCTCCCCACCCTGACATTCCCCCCGACTCGGTGTTCATCTAGAAGTACACATCAATGTTAAGCATTAAATTTAACAAAACTCAAAATATTATTTTAAAATTTTAGCATGAGGAGATGGATTTTTTTGACACACTGTTTTTATTTGTCTGATTGCCAGATTTAACAAATACAGGGCACTTAGTTAACACCAAATTTCAAGTAAACAAAAGGTGATGGTTTAGTGAAAGCATGTACCAAATACAGCTTTGGTCTCTTACATTTTATTTGGCAGTTCTTCATTCTGATTTACTCTGTTTTCTGACTAACAACCACTAGTTTTACAGAGCCTTACCAATCTCAGACATTGCTTTTGATAATGCATATTCCACAATAGGTAAGGAAGTCATTCTTGTCAGAATGACCTCACACATCTCAGTCTTCGTTATGAAATATAAAAGGGGGGGATGTGGACAGCTATTGGGGCTGATGGGTAGGAATCTGACATTGGCCAAGAACAAGGAAATAAGCTTTAGGCAGGAATCTAAACCTTAGGCTAGAACAAAGAAATAATTTCAGGCAGGTATCTAAATCTTAGACTAGAACAAAAAAGTAGGCTTCATGCATGAAAATGATTTGGGGCTAGGACGGGGAGGTTGGCTCAGATATTTTGGTCATCCTGATAAGACCTTAGAAACAGTGATCACAGGAGTGATCACAGACTTTGTTTATTGCCTTACTTGCTCTTTGACTATTTGTGTTTATTGTCTTGCTTGTTCCTTGACTATTTGCATCTATTGTATTGCTAGTTCCTCAACCTAGAACCGACCTTAATAGTTGCATGTAATTAAAATGGTATAAAAGCAGATTGGAAAAAAATTAAAAAAAAAAAATTTTAATGAAGCGATTTCATCCAACTTATAAAATGTAACAATTAAAATTTGGTAAAGAAAACAATGTATTAATTGTGAAAGAAAATAGTGTAAAAATGAACCAACAGAAGTTAATTTAAAACAAGAAAAAGAAAAACTTCAGATCAGTGTGGAACTGATGAGAGTTTCTTAGTGTTACCCCTATTATCAGTTTCACTCTTATGCTCTGTATTAGTTACACTAGACCCCAGAATCAAATCTCTAACATGAAAATGTTGGTGTCTAACTCTCAAAGCCATTATAAAGATCAGTGATATATATATATATATATATATCCATATATATATATATATATATATATATATATATATATGGAAAGTATCATCAATATGAGATTACATTATTATTCTAAAGACATTTGATGAAGAGTATTTTCATTATCTTGGTAGTATGTGGCTATTTTTTTTTCATTTTCTTTTTGATTTTGCTGCTGTTATTTTGTTTGTTTTGTCTTGTTTTTGAGACAGGGTTTCTCTGTGCAGGTCTGGCTAGTCCTGAAACTCCTTCTGTAAATATGGAAGGCCTTGCATGTATGTATGCACACAATGTGTGAGCAGAGCCTGGGGAGACAAGAATAAAGATTTTCATCCCTTCAATTTACATGTGTTTTGACCTACCATATGAGTACTGGGAACCAAACATAGTTCCTCAGCTAGAACAACCAGTACTTCTAAAGGCTGAGTTATATTTTCATCCCCAGATAATTTTTCATAAAATGAATGTTGAAAATGTGACTGAGATTAAAATGTACCTGGAATACTGAATAATACTTAATTGTATATTTTAATTTAGTAATTAGTGTGGATAAACTATATGTCAACAAGCCTGATTCAAAAGGATATGCTGTAGTATATTTATGAGACTGACATTAGAAAAGAAGATAAAGACTGAAATGTGCATTAGTATTCTAGGAGAAAAAGAAAACTTGATCATTTAAAGGATAATATCTTATCTGTCATTTCTCTGTTTGCCAGTCTGTTTACCTATCTATGCATATACCTATCTGCCCATGTATATGGGTAGAAATGAAAACAAATTCACACACCAAGTCATTTGACTGCATACAGAAAACACACACACACACACACCCTTACCACAAAAATTGAGAGAGAAAAAAATGCCATCAATGTTCCTGTACAAGTTTTCTGTTTTATTTATGAATGTTTTAAATTCTAATAAAATTATTCTGCCTCTATCTGTACAGGAAGTACATAGAAGTCTACATTTAAGAAACTGAACCTTTGACCTCAGTAAGCAACCATTGTCTTTTCAACACCACAGGAAAGTTCTAGCATATACTGACTATACAAATCTCCTTGATGAGTTAGGAGGCATTGCAATTTTCTTAATTTTAATGTCTCTTATATTCTTAGGAACAGGGTGGTAAAATGTTTCATGATTTCATAAATATTAAGTATTTATTATTGATCTTTCTGGGTAAGAGTCTATATGCACATAGGCATGTGTTGGTGTAAATCATTTATTCTAAATGGTGGTGCATGTATGTGTGTTTCATGGCTTGAAGCATCACTTTTTAAGTTTCACATACCCAACACTTTCTGATCAGAATATATTAAAGTATATTTACCTAAAATTATATTCTTATGTGCTATATATGTAAACTAATTAGAATATTGTGTATCTTCTTTTCTTTCTTTTTGAATTTATTTTTATCACTAATTTTTCCAGCATTGAAACCCCCAAGATGACTTCCTACCAAGAAGCTGTATTGGAAACTCGTTATATAACATAAGGTCACAAGAGAGAAGCATAACTATACTTTCTAATTCCTAAAGGGTCACAGTCTTTCATCAAAAAATAAGTGAACACACACACACACACACACACACACACACAGAGTGACAGAGAGAAACAAAAAAAGAGAGAGAGAGACAGAGAGAGAGAGAGACAGAGAAAGAGACAGAGAATTTACAGATTTACAACAGATTGCCAGAAAAGTCAGTTTAGCTATTAAATACCCTTGTCAGTATACCTATTTACCAGTGTAGAAAATGTCTTTACAAGAGTTATTAAATTAATAGGCCAGCAAGCCAAAGGCAAGTAAGATTCTGCACAGAGACTTACCAACCTAAGACAGATGTACATTGCTTTTGATAATGCATACTCTATGATGGGTAAGGAGGGCATTATTGTCAGAATGACCTAAGACCGGCTCAGTCTTCTTAATGAAATAAAAAAGGAGAAGGGGGTGGAGAAACTTTGGGGCTGCTTGGCAAGAATCTGACATGGGCCAAGGACAAAGAAATAGGCTGCTTGGCAGGAATGTTGGTCAAGGACAAGGAAGTAGACTTCAGGCAGGAATAATATATTAGGCTAGAACAAAGAAGTAATTTCAGACAGCATTCTAAATTTTAGGCTAGTACAAGGAAGTAGCCTTCAGACATGAAAATGACCTTGTGCTAGGATGGAAATAGGTTCAGATACTTTGGTTATCTTGATAAGCCCTTCGAAACAGTGATCATGGGAGTGATCACAGAACTTTATTTATTGCCTTACTTATATTTTACTATTTGTGCTTATTGTCTTTCTTGTTCCTTGACTATTTGCATCTATTATATTGCTAGACCCTCAACCTAGAACTGACTTTAATTCATGCATGTAAGTAAAATGGTATAAAAGCATAAAAGAGGAAGGGGGATGGGATAGGAGGTTCTAGGGAGGGGAAATGGGGAAAGGGGATGGCATCTGTATTGTGAATAAATAAAATATTCAACAAAAATTAAATAAAAAAGAAAATGTCTTAAAAGGGAAAATTGTAAACATACATCCTAAATTTAAAATTTAGAATATATTTACTGTTATAAATGGTCATATTATCTCTGGCTTAAAATATAATCCCACATAAAAAGGTTACTATATTCACACAATTTACTCTCTTATAAAAGTAAAAATAAATTCATCTTTGTACTATTATATCAAAGGACTTTTGCTTTATTTTATAGGAGTTAAATTAATTAAAAATCATTTTTGCAAAAGCAGATCTTGGAAGTGATATATGTAGTGGTAATTTTACTACTTCCAAGCAATAAAGAATGAATGTCTTTTGTTTTGTGGAGAGAAATAATCAATAAAGTGAATTTGATTTGATTGAGTGAAATGCAGTTTTTCTTGAATTTGAATGGAGGCAATGAGACAATGACACTCATTTTACTTCAGCTAATGGGTATGCAGTTAATCATAGCAGATAAGAGAGGGTTGTGGGAAAGAGAAAAAAAATCTCATGGACACTGGCTTAAAGACACATTCCCTTCAAGTAGGTCACAACCCCTAAGTTTGTTTTTTTGTTTTGTTTTGTTTTGTTTTGTTATGTTTTTGTTTTTGCTTCTTTTTGTCTTCCTAATAGCCTCTCAAGTTAGAAAACTTCCAAACGATTAGCCAATTACCAGGTAACCGTCATTGCCCAATCAAAACATAAATTATTAAAGCAAATTACTCCATGTATGTTTACATTTTAATGATTTACATTATATTACATTTGTAGATTGATAAGGGGGTACACTGACAGCAAGAATATTAAACAGCTAAACTGGAATTTCTGGGAATTTGTTTTATATCTGCTTGCTGAGTGTGTGTGCAAGTGTGAAATTATGAAATAGACTAAACTTACTATCATATACATCTAAAATACTGGAAGTTTATGGGTTGAAAGTTTCATTCACAAAGTAGCTACGTTTAAGAAGGGGCTTGGGGGAAGTGATTGGGTCATAAGACTTGCTATGTAGTTTTCCAATAAATTAGTATTTTTCTAATTTTAAGTGGCTATTTGGAGGTAATACAAACTCAGGAGGTATGACCTACCTGAAATAGGTGTGTCCTTAAGGTAGTGTCCATAAGCATTTTATTGTTTCCTATCTTATATGTGTTTTCTGAAAATCTTTATGGCCAAATAGATATTATATACAATTTAATTCATACATTCAAGGTACATCTACCATGAGGATTAGTGTATTTTGTCAGTTTTACAGAATCTATAATCACCTGGGAGATGGGACTCTGGGCATGCTGTCGGGTGGTAATCTTGATTAGATTAATTGAGGTGAACAAACAGTGCAGTCATTGCTTGTGAGTGGCATCTTAGACTGTGCAAGTGAATAATAGGAGTCAAGCAACACCACCACTTGATTATGGTCGGCTTTCTGACTATGATAAGTTAGGACCAACTGCCTCACTTTTGTGCTGTTGAACCTTCTCTGTTAAATGGACTGTACCATTGAATCATGAACACGGATAAGCCCTTTCTTTCTTAAGTTCTTTTTGTGATAATATTTATTACACCAATGGAAGAGACATTGAGACATTAAACATGTTAAAGGGTAAATTTACCAATTTCTGTTTAATGGGCAGCAGAAATGAATTAGCCACAAGTCAATGAAATTAACTTGAGTTTCATGCTATGTTCATTTTAAGTGCCATCTCCATCATGATATTACTTTTATAAAAGAGCACAACTCATTATTATTTTACTATTTAGTGGGTATTTCCCTATAACAGCATCAGCTTATGTCAGTAAAGCAACATAAAAGCAGTATGTCTTGGGGATTTATGTATTTTGTAGGAAGAAGATAAGAGAAAATACACACAACTCTCTCAGCTTGCCATCACCTGAGCATTTTTTTAAAGACTGTGTTCAAGGGAAAGATGACATAAGCAAAAACCATCAAAATCTGAAAGGTCTACACACTTAAAATGAGACATTTATGAGTAATTTCATAAAGGAGTTGAGATATGAGCCAGGCCTTAATAAACAAGGAAGGTTTTGATCGGGTAACTAGAATGGTGTTCGAAGAAGAGAAATCTAAATTATACTTTTCCTACTAGTATGTTGTGTTTGTCCACTCTAGGCTCCCTCAAGTGTTTGAATTCTTGATTTGTAGCTGGTGGCGCCACTTTTGAGAAGATGGTGGAAACTTTAGGAGGTAATTATTGGTACACTGAGGGCTGGCTTTGAAGTTTTGTGACCACCCATCTCATCCTGTCCACTCTCTTTCCTGGATGGGAAGGAAATGTAGGGAGTTGTGTCTCACTCCAGTTGCCATGGTTTCCTCCCATAATGGAGAATATCCCTTTCCTTCCTTACATTGTTTCTTGTGATGCATTTGCACAGAGAAATAAAACTAATACCTCGCCACAGTATTTCTCAAGAAAGACACTATTAGTATTTTATGTGCTAATATTGTCCTATGAAGAAGAGGATGGTGGTAATTTCCATGACTTATGACTGGTAAATGATAATAAGCTATGTTTATTACTTTAACTATGGAGAATTTTTTTTTAATTCTCAATATAGTTTCAATTGTCCCTATTGCTAAATAAATCTTACAGTATGTGTAATCACTATAGTCAATCTATTTAATTCTTCAGTTAAATTAATAGTAGAGGGAAAATAAGAATAGACTACACTGTAAAAGAAAAGGTAGCTAAGCCATTGGAAATTTTGTCATAACTTATATAACTTACATAACCGTTGAATTTCAGAGCTAAAAGAACTTAAATAGCCCTTTGGGTTTTAAATGACAAATATATCAACACAGCCATTTTAAAAACATTGTAATTCACATGTATGCCTCCACATAGATTAAAACCCAGAAATTTTGAGACACTTAACCCATTAAGCATATTTAAATCTCATAATTAAATGGTAAAAAAATAAGAGTTTAGAGAAAGAATAACAACCAAGCATCCTCAGGAAACTGTGTTAACTCACAAGGCAGTGAATACAGCTTAATTAAAGTAAGCTTTTTTTCCTGGCTTTATTTGATAGCTGACATCTAGGCAATGAAAGTTGCTTGCGTGTACTTTAGTGATTTAAAGAAACTAATTGTACCCACAGAGCTTCTCTGTCATTGCTCTCAGGATATCTATCCATGCTTTCACCATTAAAATTTAATGTGTAAAATTTAGACAGACTTTTTCACAAGCTATTTGAAAATGGCCTGTACCTGCCATTTAGATAAGTTGCTGCAATAGTTAACAAACATAAACCTGATCTAGAACTCTGCCCCTGTGCACCTATTCTTGGCATGCACACACACACACACACACACACACACTCACTCACTCACTTAGGCACACACACACATACACATATACACACACATACACAGAAACAGGCAGAGAGAGAGAGAGAGAGAGAGAGACAGAGAGACAGAGACAGAGAGACAGAGAGAGAGATTGAGATTTATGGTCTAAAGAAATCTACTTTAGCAAGCTGTATGTTCCTTACTTCAGAACTCAGCTTTCTCAGCTTTTCTTAGTTTGGAATCTCACATTTGCTGTTGTTTGCTGTTTTCAGTGTCTCCATTATACTTAGATGACAAACCCCTTTCCAACAGAAACCACGAATACCATGTATGAGTACATAAGTGAATCTTAACACCTTTATGATGGATCTGACACAAATAACATAAATGCAGAAAAAGAAAGATTAATTTTGGCAGATAGTTTCAAGCTATGGGTGGATAGCTTTATTGACTGGAATCCACAGAACACACTTTACAGGAGGCTCTTAATTTTTGCCAAGAAAAAAAATAAGAAAGACAAGACATTCTATAATGTCCCTTAAAGGCACAAGTCAGTGATCCAAGTAATTCTACTAGACCACCACTTCTGCACACACACACACATACACACACACACACACACACACACACAAACACACTTCACACATTATTAACATATGAGCA
Source organism: Rhabdomys pumilio (assembly GCA_030674055.1). Lineage (NCBI taxonomy): Eukaryota > Metazoa > Chordata > Mammalia > Rodentia > Muridae > Rhabdomys > Rhabdomys pumilio. The sequence continues at coordinate 72,574,301 of JANHMN010000012.1, read as the reverse complement.
TCTAGGAAATATCTCAGATCTGAACTATATAGCAACAGAGAAAATTATAAGATATCATGATTATAATATGACCACTGGGAAATTCTATTGTTTATCTCCTGTATGGATTTACTCTATGATAACAATTTGCTGAATAAAGTGATAATTGTGTGTTGATGTGCACACATGTGTGCATGTGTATACATATGTGTATGTGTACATATATAAGTGTTTTGAAGCCAGAATGTCTTTATATATAACTAAAGGCTTAATTTTTTAAATCGCATGTATAGTCATTAACAGACATGTAACCTAAATATGAATGAGAGTAATTCAGAACCCCACATGACTACATTCCCTTCATCACTCAGTGTTGCATCAAACTAGGAGACTTAGTGAATCTGTGGTCAAGTATCTTTCTGTGTTGACACTCTTTGGAAGGGTATTTAGAACAAGGATTTATATGTCTTTGTATTTCAGGACTATGCATATCAAGCAATGCTTAGGCTACAAAATAGGGGCATTAACAAAGTTTTAGTAGGCTTTAATCTATAGAATGCATTGTAAGAGACTTAGCTTAGTACAACCACATACACATTAAGTAGAAAATGGTGTGTGTTTTTAATTGGTAAATGAATATACTGTTACTAACGATTTTGTGATAGAACAGAAAAGACAAATAAAATGTTTTCTCTAAATAATGCCTATCTAGGCACAATTTGGTGAATATAATTTTTGCTGACAGCTATAACGGAAATCCATTTAGTAACGTGAATTTTAGCAAGTGAAAGAATTATAGTAAGAGTTTGGGGACTGGTTCTTAAATGCACTACATTATACTGAACAAGTTCTGCCCATTATCTCTGAGGCAATACTGTTTTCATGTTACTATAAATCAGTTTTTAATGAAGGTATTCAGTGTTTTATAAACAAAAATTTAACATACTGGATATAAGAAAGAGAACTATAAATAAAATAAGTGTCTTATATCAAGGTTATTAAGGTGATACACCTTAGTCCCCTTTGCTAAAAGAATTGAATATTCAAATTTTATTTAATTCAAGAGAAAAATGAAAGCTAAAATGGTTTTAATGCTTCATATATAGTATCTAAAGAATAATGCATATTAAGAAAACATTAGCCAGGTTAGGTAAAAATGTAAAATTGTACCTTGTAAAAATTCAAAAAATTTCCCACTAACTGTGAAGTGTATTAGAATGCTGGAATTGCATGGGGAGCAAGCTCCCTGTAAGGTCTGATTTATACACTAGGCTTCAGTATCCTGGCCTTCTTCAGAATGACAAATAGTTACTAAGCCTAAGTCACTACAGCAGCCCCAGAGCGCTAATAGTGTTCTCCATCCTAACAGTGGAGTCTGTGCCATTCCCAACACTTAACATTCTGAACATTTAACACTTCTTGTTGCATCTAAATCCAGTTACAAAAACCTTCAAATCAAACTATATACCTCAAGTGAAATCTTCCCTGAATAATTCATAAGAAGAAAGAAAGATGGCAGTGAAGGCAGCTAAGAGAGTTTTAATGAATTCTAGAGTTTGAAAAAGCAGCCGTGCAGAGTTCAATCCTCAGCTTGTGTGTGACTGACAAAAGAGCAATAGCACACAAGTTAGCAGAAGAGAGTTTTTTTTGTGTGACAAGTTAAACAACATCTAAAGTCTTTATATTTCAGTGTCTTTCCCTTTCCTTATCTCTGGAAATCTTGCTCTTATTTGGAAATTTGATCAGAAAAGCACCAAAGAACTTGGGAGATTGTTCAGTTTGCAAAGTGCTTGTCAGGTAGTCATAAGGACATGTGTTCAGATGTCTAACACCCTCATGAAAACATGCATGGTAACTTAGACCTGTATTCACTGCATTGAGGAATTGGGAACAGGAGGACTCTGGAGTTTGATGGTCAGAATTGATGAGTTCCATGTTCAATGAGGGACTCCATCTCAAAATTAAGATGGAGGGTGATTGAGAAAGAAAACAGATATTGATCTCTAGCCACCATATATCTTGTATAAAAGTGCAGAAGCATGAACATATACACATGCATATATGAAAGAAAAAGAGACACAGAGAAAAGAGACCCAGATACACAGATACAGACAGATGCAGAGAGGGAAGCACACACAAAGACAGAGAGAGGCACACAGAAAACCAGCAATTGCAATGTTCTGGATTCTGTTGTACCAATGTCTACTTTTGAGTTATTAGAATTTGTTTAAAGACAAGGTTCACATAATGGACAATTAATTACCAGTTAGTAAATCTGTATCTGTTAGTGAGAGTTTTTAATCACATAAAATGTCTGATAAAAGAGATAAGATGTGTAGTGCATCACAATTTTAGAGGTTTCAGTCTATACTACCTGTTCCATTGTTTTGGAACTGTAGTAAGACAGAGCATGATAGCAAAGACGGGATGCATGCAGAGAGTGTCCACCACACGGATTGAATGGTAATAGAGTCAGAAGAGAGGGCCAAGTGCAGTATATACCTTTAAAGGTAATGCTTCTAATCACCTGTTTCCTCCAGGTGGGCCCCCCCTCCACAGCTCCAAAGACCTTCAAATAGTTCATTCTAGGGAGATCTCCAATCCTCAGAGTTAGTCTCCTTCCATCTCCAAGTGGACCACTCAGCCTTTATTTACCTCTGTGCCACATTACGCTCAACTGTCTGCGTTTAACTTCTTGTTGACCTAAGGTGCAGCAGACTCAATGATTAGAGTGGGTCCAAGAGCATAGGTGAAGCTTGGTTCTTCATTTCTAGATTCTTTTTTCTTCTGTATAACCCTGCTGTCATATAAAATAATGTAATTCTAGGGATACAAGGGAGCAAAGATGTTATTCTATCTATAACAAAGTTCTAATAAACAAAATGGTTAACAAAAATATATTTATAAATTAAAACCCCTATGACTAGAATTTAAAACAAAACCAGAAGATTGTCAAAAATAACCATAATCTTCGTAACCTTTTCAAAGGAAAAATTTGGTGCTACTTTTAACCAAGCATTAAAATCTAATAGGAATACTTTCAGAAAAAAAAATATAGTTCTGAGTAATTTTTGTGTTAAATAAGAAAAATTGTCTGTTTCAAACACAGTTAAGAAACACATATTTTATGTTCCCAAACTAACACATTAAATATTAATAATGTATTATCATCTTTGAAAATTATTTTGTGTATATGTCTGACACTTGTCCCTTAGATTTCCAGGAAAGGGTGCATACTAAGATGAAGACATAAACATTTGCCTATTAAATGTTCACTGAGTACATAGGTGCATGGCTTGATATCCAAAATTTTTGCAGCAGCTTTATTTTAAAGATACATATCTACTTTTGTCTTTTCAGATACATTGAAGCAAAATAATATTATTAATTGAATTAAATGCACACTTATATTCAATAATTTTTAAAGAAATTCTTACTAAATAATGGATTTTAAGAGATAATTTGTAAACAAGTTTACTAGACTTAAAATGTCCTCACTGGGATAGGAAGCATAGATTGTCCACATTGTTGGTATAATTAATTTCTAAGAATTGTATGTTGTTATTTCATATTCTAGGGACTTTTGCCAAGGGTGGTCATTTGTTCCACAATTTATTTCAGAAAAGAAAACATTTCCATGCTGTGGTACTAGGTTCTAACTGAGGTACACACACTTTAATCTCCACTGAGTTTTTTGTTGGTGACTATGTAACATGAGTAGTGTGCTAAATATTAATTATAAGAAAACTCAATAAATGCCACCAAAAAGGAGCACAAGAGCTTTTGAACTGCCTATGAGTGCTGTAGGACTACCTAAGCATTCTCTTTGTAAGATAATACATGTTAAATGTTTATGTTCCAGCAAATAACACATATATAGTCATCACATATTATAAGAACTGATGGGGCAGTTATGTTACTTAAGAGGCAGTGTGTGCTAATCAAACCCAGTATTTCTTTGTTTTCCCCTCCCTTCCCCTGGCAATTTCCACTAATAACTCTCGTTTACATTCAGATAGACTTTTTGTCATCTACATAACACAGTGGTTTTGTTGTTTTTTTTTTTCTGAACCAGATTTAGTTCACTTAAGTATCCTTTGGCAAAACAGAATTTCATAATTTTTTGTGATTTTGAATAAAGATATAAACATATATATTTATATGTAAATATATAAATATATTCTAAATAAAATATTTTACAAAAAATAAGTATTTTCTACTCAAAATTCTAAGTTATTTAAATAAATATACTCCAAATTTGATAAAAATTACATTTAAAATTATTTTCAAGAGTCCTGTTAGAAACAGAATGAAAAAAAACCATGACTGTTACAGTGTAAATATAAAAATCTAAAAATGACTGCAATGATAAAATCAAAGAATATCTAAAGTCAAAATATTAATCACATTTATATTAAAGAATTAAAGCCATAATTATAAATATTTACTTCCAAATGTTAAATAGTAGACTTATGACTTATGATATCTTTCTAAAATACATTAGATAAAGAAAATACATCTATGGGCTATGGTGATTTCATTCTCTTCTATTAAACTTGGGTATTACCAAACATACATATTATGAAATATCTATCTTTTTACTAAATATGTTTATTAATTTCACTCTAATTTAAAAATAGATTTCTAGGAAACACCTAAAACTTTCATTTTTATATGAATTTAAATGTTCACAAAGAAAAAGAGGTTCTGATATTTTTTCAAGAAATCTTATATAAAAAATGGTGATTTAAAATTACATATTTTATTATTATAAACATGAAAATCCACAGTAAAAATCATTTATAGATTGACCATCAATGATACTCAGAACAGATATCTGGAACAATTTTCACATTAATATTCTAATAACATTTCTATATATATATATAACTATAGGAAAGTAGTATATTTCCAAACTATTAGATGCTTTATCTTGGGGATAGAAAGTGATTCTTCTTTTAGAGAAAAGAGTAAAACATATTCAACTCTAGGGGATTTGTGCATACATTTATTCACACTGGACATTAATAGAAATGAGAGCTTGGGGTCAGTGCCTAACAATATTACTAATACATTATTTAAATACGTTAAATGAAACATATTACAGAAGGAGACATGTGCAATCAATTGGATTTTTTTATTTCCTTTAATTTTCACAACTGTTTTGACAAACCTAACAGAACTGTGAAGGGCTTAAAGGCACTGCCTTCAGCAGTTGATGTACTGCATCATATCAATATCTTCCATGGATATTACTGTTCTAGTTTAAAACTAATACCTTAAAGTCACTAATGATAACAGGAGATTTGTATTATTAATAGTAGGTTGGATTGTACTGTGTTGATTATTATATTCTTAACATTTTTGTTAAGTATTGTAAGGTGAATTCATCTTAAACATGGTCAGATATAAGTGGTCTATGGCTGAAATGTTTCGTAAAACAAAAAAAAAAAAATCAGAGTGGTGGAAGGCTGGCGTATGCAGGGAAGGAAGAAAATGAAGACAACAGTGGTCTGGTTGTAGATCTGCACTAACAGTGGGGCAGCCATATGAGAGATGGTAGGACTTGATTATTATGTTGCACATTTTCAGTCATTTTTGTGATAAAATATGCTTGGGGAGTTTTAGAATGCATTAGATAAACTGGATGCAAGTGATGGATTGATTGGTTAAGTCTGGCCTGTTAGTTTCATCACTGAGACTTTTATGGTGAGTCCCCACTTCTGGTACTCATATCTAGTGAACTCCTTTGAATGACTTGCTTCTAATCAACTCTAAGCATATGTGGAGAGGGAGTATTTCTGTATTTACATTCTCATTATTGTGGCTCCCACTGCTTTCTTATTTGCCACACTGTGATGAAGGAGTCCTATAAAGAGATCAATTCCAACACACAGGAGAGCAGGGATATCCTAGTCAGCAGCCAGCACGGAACTGAAATCTTGAATGCACTAATGCCTGCCAAGAACTATCCAAGTGAGAATCACCTCTTTTACCATTGGTGCTCTCAGCTTACCCCCTAGGTCTGGTTAATTAACTGCAACCTTGAAAATACTGTTAACGTTGAAGTTCTGGCTACACAGCATGTTGAATCTTAAATACTAGGACTCACAAAAAGAAATTTGTGCTGGTACAAGCCACCAATTCAGAAAGGAATAAACTTAAAATGTAACTAATTCCCTTCCTGAATTAAAGACTAAGTTTTTCTGCATATGGCTACTTACTTGGACATGGCTAGAATATAGTCTTTTAACACCAACTCTGAAAACAGTCAGTGGAAAGAAGTTATCAATGATAGTGGAGACCATTTGAAACTTGAGACGTTAAAAATTTCCTATCTACAACAGTTTATTTTTCGCAGTCTTATTACAATTAACACAGTCTAAACTCCAGAATAAAGCCCACCAGTCCAGCTCCACTGACAGACAATTCGCTGTGAATACAAGATCTGATAAATTTCAGCACCAAGAAATGGAGAGCAGCTCTCTAAAGGCCGTGGAGGAAAGGGCTCACATCCTACGGTGAGGTTCCCAGTGCCTCTGTGCAGTCAATCTGCTCCTCAGTTCTTCCAGGCTACTCAGCATGTTCTCATACTTCCTGTACATTTCCTAGAACTCCATATGCAAAGAATGTGTTTTGTAAATGTTTTAAAATTGTGTTTGTACTGAAATGTACTGGAGCTAAATGAAGCAGCTCCATACAGACCAACTAAAGTTCAATTTCAGATATCACACAAAAGTTTATATAGAGCTTTTGATCTCCTGTTCCTCTCTTGCCTTCTCATTCCCGCTGTGTCCCCTTGCACCTTCCCCATTCCCTTCCCCCTCTCTTCACATCTTCATGCCCAGCCTCTGCTTTTCTCTTCTTTCTCTCTCTCCTCTTCTCTCTTAACACCCCTTCCCATACCCTGAATAAACTCTGTTCTATACCAAAAAAAAAAAAAGTGTATATAGAAACCCCATTGAAGGATTCAAAGAACAACACTGCTCTATAAGAAAGAGTATATATATTAATATAAGGAAACATTAATTTCTCTTCACTGGATGATCTGATAGAGAAGACTGTTTTTCTATAATACCTTAACAATCCCTAAAACGTATGTAAACTTTTCTCCCTCTAAGAACTGAGAAATATAAGAGTGAAAACTGCTCTGTAATAAATGGTACCACAGTGGCCATTCATCAGCATAGTGTAAACTGACAAACCAAAAGAAAGTTGAGGCTTTTGTGAAGTAAAAAAGGATTTTATACACAAAGAAAGAACTCTCTAGATTTTTTTGCAACTTGGCACTTTTAAATTGGTTCTTGTTGATTAAATTTTCAACTCTCAGTCTGCTTTCAATGGCTGGAATTCTACTTTCCAGTAAGGAAAATGCAGCCATCCAGTAAAAATGTTAAAGGCATTTCCTTAAACATATACGCTGATGATGGATTGGCAAATAACATTGAAACCTACACAATAGAAACAGGAGACAGAGCTCAGCAGTACGTATGCACTGCTTGCCAGGAATGTGGCACTAGCTAACACTGAAATCCTGCAGTTTCTCATTTAACAAATATTCTTTCAGTTCACACAGTTAGCTAGGCATGCTTCAGCTGTGTCATCTGATGTTTTCACTTATGGATGAAGAGGCTAAATAGTTACTAGTTCAAGTACAGGAGTCAAGAAAGAGGAAAAGCATCAGTATGCCAAAATATGGTTTCCTGAGGTAAACAAATAAATCTTCAAGATTTCCATAGCTTTCTTTCTTATCCTACAGTTCAATTACAAAGTTTATGTAACCACTTGGTACCATACTCCAAAGTAAAATGTGCAGTGAGCAAGGATTAAATTTGCAGTCAAAATATTTTTGGTGTAAATCAGGTTTTTACTTTCCTATGTAAGTTTTGTATTGATGGGGAATATAACTTATACTGTGAGTAGTTTGGGAGTATAAATAGTTATCAAAAAATAATCAGATGTGAAAGAAGACTTTCTCTTCCCTCAGCTAAAGCCTTAGGATTAAAAACAGTAGGATAAAAGAATGGAAGAGAAGCTACCAAGCAGTCATGTTAGCTACCAATGTAACTTCTCATCTGGCCCATTAATGCTAGAATTTCAGAGAATACTTGGATAAGAACAAAAGCACTGCAGGACAAGACACCTAGCGAAGGAAAGAAAAGTGGTATGGTGGTTTGAATAGGTTTGGCCCCATGAACTCACATGTTTAAATACTTGGCCTACAGGGAACTGGCACTATTAGGAGATGTGGCCTTGTTGGAAGAAGTGTGTCTCTGTAGGGGAGAGTTTTGCGGTCTCCTAATGAGATACCTTTCTTCTTCCTGCCTTTGGAGGAGAGATATTCTCCTCCTAACTGCCCTGTGATCAAGATGTAGAAGTCGTAGCTCCTCCAGCATCAAGTCTGCCTGCACAAAGTCATGTACCAGGACTGAAGCACTGAAACCATAGGCCATACCTAATTAAATGTTTGCTTTTATAAGAGTAACCTTGGTCATGGTGTCACTTCCCAGCAATTATACTGTAACTGAGCATTGTGAGTTATCTCCTCTTTACATATGCTCCACTACTGTCACCCAGGTGACTGAATTCAACTGCTGTAGATGTTCAAACTATTTCCCCCTGACCTATATATTGTTGAGAAAATTCTTACTCAAATTGACTTGTAGTCCTAAATTCCAGGGACCATGTGAACCTTTGCATACACCTTCTTCTGAAGAATAAAAAGAAGCAGGAAATATGAGCAGAGGGCAATGAGTGATGATAGTCCACCTAGCAGACCTCCATTCTGTTTGCTGGCTGACATCCATGGCTGCATGACCTGTGGTCTCAATGCATTCTATGGAAAGGACTTTACTTGAATACGATTCCACTGCAAAGAACGACCTGTAAAAGTAAGTGGAGCCACTAAATGAGATTACTGGACTACCTGTTATAGCTTGAAGTTAGTGTCCCACTAAGACTAACTAAAATGTTGTCTTTTCTCTCAGGAATGAGGGATAGTGGGAAGGAAAGACACATCATACAAGGGCGAACACTTCTGCCAAGGAAAGAAGTACAGATTCCTAAGTAAAACCAGGAAAATAAAAGAAGCCAATTTTCTTTTTGTATAGTGAGAACTGGAGGTGGGAGGCACATTCAAACCGATGAAAAATATTGAGCTTCAGTTACATTTGAATTAAGGAGGGCCTGAAAACTTTAATAACTGAAAATTAGTCTTAACTATTATAATTAAGTTCTGCTTGTAACTGGAGATCAAAAAATTATGATCTCTGCCTTACATGCATGAAATGCCAGATCTGATAATGTGGTTGAAGAAGAAAATGAAAGGACTTTTTGGCTTTAAGAAGAGGCCTTTCAATGAAATAATTATGAAGATTACAGATGATGCCCATTAAGCTCTTACCACAGTACCTGACATCGCAAATGCTTTTAATAAGTATGAGTTCCTGATAGCTTTACCATCATGTCACCTCTAGTTACTCTGCTTACACATATTATCTTCACTATTTACAATAAACCTATAAGGTGGACATTTGTGTCTATTTTCCAGATGAGGGAAAAGAGGAAAAAAAAACAGCTAAGCAGAAGCTTCCAGCTTAATCTCAGCAAAAGGTGTACACTGTATTAAGAGCTAATGCAGAGACTGTCAGCTACGCTGGCTTCATCCAACTCAGACATAATTAAGTTCACAAAGATCTGCTCCCCTAAAGAGGAGTTACATAAATCAGGGAAAAAGACAAGATAGTTTTCTCTGCCCCCATGAAGGGCTCCACAAGGCATTTAGATGTCTGGAAGGAGAGAGTGACCTAAAAATTCCTTGGGATCTTCCTTGATAATGAACCCCCAAAAATCAATTTGGAGCCAAGAGAAAATTTTCCTTCAGAATGCACCATTGGAAGAGAAGAAACTAGAAGAGGAAGAAGAGAAGGTCAAGGAGGAAGCAGCATCAAATGGGCCAAAATGTATAATACTGAGTCTGGGTACATTGCTCACTGATGACATTACTACCACAAAAATCATTAGGACTTGTGATGGATAGGCCACCAGAACCCCCATAAAATTCCAGGCATAGTGGGCCACATGGCCTAATTGTTAATGTGGTGCTTCAGAGCCAGAGTCAGGCAGATTCCTGGGGCTCACTTGGGCAGGAACTTTAGCATAATCCATGAGTTCTAGGGCAGTAAGAAACTGGGTGGAAAATCTAAGATGGACAGCAACTGATGAATGACACCCAAAGTTGACACTTAATATTTGTTCTCTACATGCATAAATGCATACACAGCCTATCATATATAACCTCTCTCTCTCTCTCTTTCTCTCTCTCTCTCTCTCTCTCTCTCTCTCTCTCTCTCTCTCACACACACACACACACACACACACACACACACACACAAGTATAATACTGAAGTTTGAAGTTCCCAGCTGTAGCATCTGACAAAGCTATGAATTTTGACTCAGGTGTTCTTAGTAATTTTCTTTAGTGTACTTAACTTGCAATAAAAGTGACATCTACTCTGTAGAGCTCGATTGAAATGCTAAACAAGGTTCTACACAGGTCTTTTCCCTTGAGCTCAAAACTGTAAAATGATAGTTAAAAATTTATGGTTTTTGTTAAATTTAAAAATTATGTTACTAGTAGTTACATTTCAACTATTTTGAATTATATTATACAATCAAGTCAATTAATACACATTTTTCTTTAGTTTTTGCAGTAGTAGACAATTTGCTAAAAAAAAAAATCCCACAACTTCTGTGTCTGATACAAATTCCAGCAAAAGAGGGAGAGAAAAGCATGATGGGAGAGTCAGGGTGGATAAAGGCAAAGGCTAACTATGGAGGCTTCACTAGAGTTCCCAGAGAGACAACAGTAATTACAGGTTTGAGCTTCCAGCAATTACTGCATGTTCTCAAGAGTAGTGTTTCTCTTCCATTTATGAATCTGCAGTAGCTTGATGACCTCATCCAAGTATCACACAGAACCAAGCACTGACAGGATGCCCTCTTATCTAAGTGAATGTTTAAAATGATTAGGGTAAGTGCCAAAAAGAGAAGGAGGAAAAGGAGTTTATTATCAAGGTGAAATATAATGAGGGCAACTGAAGAGGCAGTGCAGGACCAACAGGGAAGAGCTGGGCCATAGCCCTTAACGTGCCCTCTAGACATGCAGCTTCATACACCTGGCCAATAGCTTCAAAAACGAAAATGAGTGGTCAGATTCAGGACCACATACAGAGCAGTTTATAGGGAGAGTTTATGGAGTCCTCGAGGTTAGGTTTATATAACCAAGTGCAGCCTGGCCATGTATAGTGTCAAAGCCATAATTCACGGTACAAGTGCTTCGGGAACTTAGCAGCTCCAAAGTCAAACTCTGAGACTGAAAGAGCTGATTGTTAGGGGAAGGCATGTGAAGAGTCCATGAGAAGAGATCTGGGGCTGTATGCTGGTATGAAAACCTCTTCCCAGGCCTTACCTTTTCATAGTTTTTCATGGAACTCAAAATCTAGGAAGCAGCTGCATAGACCTGAGGGCTCAATACACATAAAAATCAGTGTTCTTGCCCTTTTTGCTCTAAAACTCAGTCTCACGTGGAATGAGAAGTACTGAAGGTTCATTTTTATTCCAACTTCTGTTCCTACTTGAGTAGATCAATTTTAAGGATATTGTTAAAACAGTATCTAGTAACTGGAAATTTCCATGTCCCCAAACCCACTTTAACAGTAGAGCTCTTTCTTGTCTGTGACTGAATTTAACTGTTCATGATTCAAATTTCAATCAACATTTATTTTGTTGTCTAAGAAATTTGCAAAGTAAATAAAATGAAAAGTAAGAATGAAAATCAGAACGTCTTAATGGAGTGTATGATTGCTTATATAAAATTAAAGTGCTCTATCAAATATTGATAATCATAAAATATATCTATGCTATGTAGGTGGGATTGTATTACTCTTTGTTGTTATGTCAATGGCAAAAAGAAATAAACTATAAATACTGGAGTAATACTAAGTTGGTAAAGGAATAAAGCCGGCATATGACAAGCATTAGAAACAGTGAAGACTGAGGGACTCAAAACCATTTAAGTTGGGTTCCTACCAACATCTAATTTTAAGCTCCACTAAATAAAGAGGGCAACATCTTATCTTCAGTGTTTTACAACACTATCAGTGTTTATGTTAATTCCTATGACTGATAGGTAGCATCGCATGTAGCCAATAGGTGACCGGAGAATTGAAATTCAGAGAACAGAAATTCAGAAAAGATAAAGGGAGAGAAAGAATGAGACTTAACAGTTAAGCTTTGATACAATATTTTGTGTAATGAAATAAATTCATTGTACCCATATAATATGTAGAAGAACCAGCTATAAAATGAAAGGGATAAGAAAAAAGCCCTCAGAAGTATAATGGTCCTTGAAATGTGTATTAGGCTTCCTCTAGACCACAAAGAATATCTGTAATAGAAACAATATTATGCTTTTAGGAAAATGCATTTGTCGTTGATTAAAATAGAGTTCTATGATAAAAATCTGGTGGGACATGCTCTACAGGAATTAGAAGAGCGACATGACAGATGAAATCTGAGACTTGTTCCGGGTTCACACACAGGGCATGGCAGAATTGTAATGATGATGGCTCACATTTGTAAAGGATTTTAGTTTTCAAAGTACTTTGCTATCCATCATCTCTTCTGAACCTTACAACAACATTGTGAGCTAGGTAGGGTAAGAACACACATCTTCATTTTAAAGAAAAGAAAACTCTTTCTTTATTAAACAGACAATTTTATAACTAAAGTGCTTGTGCTATATCTTGTTCTTCTGGGCATAAAGAGAATTAAGACAGTTTAGAAAAATGAGAGCTAGTGCAGATGATATGATGTTTTCATGATGAAATTTTCCTCAAAGAAGCCACCACAAACAGATGGACACATGGAGACCATGGTCCTGCATTTTCTGAATAATGAAGTTTAAGTTCTTTATTTGATTTTTGAACATTTTATACAATTATTATCTCCAATGTTATGTCTATCTCTGGCTCACTGTGTTTAAACTGATGTGAAAAACTTAGCTTCAGATGGCCTACTTCTCCTTATTTGAGAACAGTCCCTCAGCTCTTGTCTTCTTTTGCTTCCTGTGGTCCCTGTTAAACTGGGTTTATCATAGGGTTCAGAGAGCTTCAGTTTGCACACTGTTTGGTTACCCTTGGATACTAGTATGCACAATCTTTTTTTTTTCATTTACAGGCATTCATTATATTTACTTTCTAAGAAAATTGGCTACCTTTCTAAGCTCTTTACATCTAAAGGACATGCCCTTCAATTTCCAAACTCACTCAGGTGGAATCCTCATTTCCTAGACACTTTATGCCCTTTCCTTCCTCAGTCCTTGAGGTTTGGTTCAGCTCATGTGGAAAGCAGTTTCCTCTATTTTTAAAAATATTTTGAGTATTCTGTTAAGTATCATTTCTACTATTCTGACTCTCAAAAGAATACTGACTTCATCATCCTCTGTGATGTTTAAGTACTAGGATGTTAGAACACAGACTTCATCATCCTCTGTGATGTTTAAGTAGTAGGATGTTAATCGTGCTCATTTCAAAGTGATCCACAGGACGAATCACCATCTTCAGTTATGTAAAAGCCTTTGACTGAAACCTGTATGTTCTGATATTTCTCTTAAATTTTAAGCCATTACACGATTGGGTTTATTTGGTAAATAACTATATTTTTAAAAATAAAATAAAAGCATTCATAGGAAGCAGATAAGATATGAAATGCTGAGCATCTAATACCAGAAATGTCCCTCTGCTACTGCCCTCATTGAGGAATTGTTCTGTTACTATACAAGGAAACAAAACAGACACTTGGGGTGCACAAAATTCAGATAATCAACTGAAGTCATAATGATAAACCAAATAGGACTTTTGTTACTTTTTTTACCTTGAAAGAATCTCACAAATGAAATAATTTGCTTCTTGAATCAGACAGGCTGGATGAATGTTGTTGTTTTGCATATAAAAACACGGGAACCATGAATACCCCATTACATGAATTACTAAGACAGATGAAATGCTGGGCATTTACATTTGACAATTGTAGACAAGATGATTTATATGGGACATTATTTTAATACATGTAAAGCGCTGAGAACTTTATGTCATTTGTCTCTTAAATAAAAATGAATAAATGAATAATATAATTATTCTAATAAGCATAAAAATAATCAGCAACATTAGAATATATCCGTGAACTGAACAAATATATTCAGTTATCTTTTGTTAATTCTTCAAATTTATACAGCAATCTTGAACTTAGCTTGCAAATGTTTGATAACCCAAGTCAATACAGAACAAATTGCTTAGCCTTTTCTTCGTGTTTTTGTAGTATATAGATTTCTACAAGGTAAACACTAATATTAGACTGTTAAGCTTAATGGATGTAGATTTCATTATAAATATCCTTGTTTCAAAAGGGTATTTCACACCAGAAATGAACATTTGTTAGGTCACATTTATTTTTTTCTCCTTGCTATATGCAATTTTCTTAATGATTACTGGAAGGAGGGAGGTAAAAACATGGACAATATAAATGAATACAGTATTAATAGTATTAGTTGATTCAGGACACAGTTCAGAAGTACTAAACAACCACAATAAAGACTAATCATTAATAAAATGTGTATAATTTATAGTGTGCTGCTTTATTTTTTTCAGAAGATATCTACTGTTCTTATAAAACATATCTTGAGAAAGATGAACTGCAATAAATAAGGCCACAAAAATAATGGTCATTCAAATAGGAGAAAGCAGAGGAAAAGAATATCATACTGAGCAGTATCAAGAAGACAGCAAATCATGTTAAATATATCAAGAAGAATAAATTAGATGAGGAATAGAAACAGGTTAATTGAGTTGGTAAGTAGGACATGCTAAACCTCTGCAGTGTGAAGACTGTGGGAAGTAAGTTGAGGCCCTGGAAACAAACAATTTGCTATTACTTCAATAGACTTACTAGAAATAAAGAAAATAGTTGATGAGTTTGATAGAAAATGTGAGCTACAGGAATGCAAGCACAATTCTATTCAAAGAAGATGGCAGCAGTAATGACCAGGAGTTACCGGAGGATGCTTGCTGGAGTGGAGTTTAGAGGACCGTTGCTGGAAAGGAAAAAGGTGGAAGTATCCTGCCTTTTCAGAAAGGATGGAGGCAGCAACAAGCTACCATATTCAAACTACACATTTCAAATCCAACTACACTTTGTACAGATAAAATATTTATGAAATCCACAGTGGATTAAAAATCTAAACTCAAATAGCAAAATACAAAATTAATGAAAGAATGAATAGAAGCATTCAACATGTGTACAGATGCACAAATGTTCTGAGAGTGAGTGAAAGATGCTTCTAGAATCTTCACTTTTCCTTGAGAAATTCCATTTTATACAGTCAGTGGTAATCTTCCTGGCTTCCACAACCCACCATTTTCCCTTATGAAGCCTTCCCTTTTGTATTATGAATGGTAGGATGTTGATTTTTGTCTCACCTTAACTCTTGGCATACTGGTAGATCTTTTGGGTAACCCCAGGCTCTGGCCCTCAGCTTATGTAAAACATACTGACACTGAAACCCTGCATCCTTCTAGTAAACTCTGGAATAGATAGACTGGGCTTTCTTAAACATTTTGTAAACCAATTTTCTTGGCTTTTCACAGTCACCACTGATACCCACTATCATAAGCCTTCCATAAATTGTATATAAAGAAGACATAAGTTGGATACTTTATAATTTTAGTTCACTAGAAATTCAATTTGGAAAATACAAGTGTGTGGTTTCTCCCTTTATTTTCTCTGTACTCCAAAGCAGCAGAATGAGCTTTTACCACCTAGTGAGCATTTGTACAGGTAGAAAGCTTCATGGCCTAGTGAATTTAAGTAGTAAAAGTATTCTGTCCGTCCTATGAAGGAAACCATCAAGAAGAAGTAATAGCAGTCACTTTTGATATAATTATGTGATGGAACGATCATCTATTATCATTGATAATAGTACAATTAAACAAAGATAATTGTTCTATTAAAGTATTGCTAGAATTATATTGTGCCAACAGATCCCACAGTGAAATTACTTAAAAGTTAATGTTCATGAACTCAAATGAGTTTGAATTTTTGCTCCAATCCCAATCCCCTTGTTCTATATATAAATTTTGATCTTAGTGAGGAAGATTTTGGGGACATTCACAGCTGTAGAGTAGAGCATGCAGAACAGGGACATGAAGCTGAGGGCAACTTACAAAACATACATCATGCAGAGTACATTTTTATTTTTTAAAAAGATTTTGTATTCTCTCTTGCTCTGTCTCTGTCTCTCTGTCTCTCTCTGTCTCTGTCTCTGTCTTTCTGTCTCTCTCTGTCTCTCTTTGTCTCTCTGTCTCTCTGTCTCTGTCTTCTCTCTCTCTCTGTCTTCTCTCTCTCTCTCTCTCTCTCTCTCTCTCTCTCTCTCTCTCTCTGTGTGTGTGTGTGTGTGTGTGTGTGTGTGTGTGTGGTGTATGCCATATGTGTATGGGTGTCTACAGTGACAAGAAGAGGACATTGGAACTCAACTCCTGCAGGTGTGAGCGGCCTGACGTGGAGAGCAGAAACTGAACTTGAGTTCCCTAAGAAAGCATACATGTTCTCAAGGGCTAAAACATTCGATCAGCCTCAACTATGCATATTTTTAATGAGTAAATGTTGGGGTTAAACTATCCTTCAGAACTGAGAAGAGAAGGGGTGAGTAAAACTGGTAGTATGTTTTCTCTACCTTACACAAGTAAACTAAAGATTAAGGAGGAATAGCTAAATTTATAACAAAAATAGTATAGTCAGAAATCCAACACAGGTCAAATGCCAAATTTTATTTTCTTTCTATAGAGATGTGTTATCTAGCATTTTAGAAATCACACAGAATACAACCACTAAACTTCCTAGCATCCTAAGATAAAACAAGCAAAACACACTTATCCTAAATTTAAGATATCAGGTTTTCCAAGAAAATTCCTTAAGGCAAGTATTTGCCTAGATCTTTAAGGATAACAGAGTTTAAATCATACCTTTTTGTTTATGAATATCATCACTAGATAATTTAAATATTACCAGACTGACTGAGTTCAAGTTGCATGAATTCAGAAAGCTAACATTATTATCATAACTAACTATACTTTCAGAATCATATGAATAATATGAAGCACTATTATATTATTTATAAGCATGTGCATGCCTAGATATAATAAGTATTCACCCCAGTGTATGTGAGTGAAAATTTGACAAAGTGGCATAAACCACTGTATTACACCTGTCAAGGTACTTTGATCTTAATCAGATCTTCATTCTTCCATTTATATTATTGATGATATTGTAATTAAATAATCATGATTAACTAATCTATTAGAGTATTACAGGAATTATATCTCCCATCATCTCCTACAAAGAGATTTCTTAATAATTAAAATATGAGGATGGAGGTAGATTGTTATTTCTTTGGATCAAATAAAAAATATTGTCTTGCTCTAGGAATAAAGCCTGATGTAAATTGAAAACTGGCTTGGGATGTCCACAGGCTGTAAAACATAGAACTGCATTTTAAAAATATAAGCACTAATAAAGTCAAAGAGCTAAGAACAGACAGCTAGCTTCCAATAGCAAAGTTTCAGTTGAAAACCGAGCATTTAATACAAGGAGACAGAAGAAGAATACAAACACTCAACTAGAGCCTGTGGTCTGCCATGCTAATGCCTCCAGAAACACAAACACTGAATTTATGTAAAGCCATAGATCTGTGTGCAAAATTAATCACAGTCATATGAGAGCAAACTCAAAGCAGGCTGAAGGTTCTCTTATATAGAGGGAAGTGAAAAAAAGCAAAGAATTGTCATAAGCAAATGAGTTGCTATCTGAACAGGACACATGAGATGAATTTCTGAGAGCAATTTGACCCTCAAAACTCTATTCTTGCTTCCTCTATAGAAAAAGTGACCTTTGGACACTTTACATTTTATTTAATCTATCAGCAAATGATTTTATGTGATTTTAGCACATAGCAAAAAAATTCTACCGAAGACACTCCTCAATCTTAACTGCACCATGGCACCAAGAGAGAGGCAGGCAGCCATGAAATTTGATTTAAGTTGTACATATTTCTTCAAACGTGTTTGAGATATACATAATACCAGAAAATTAAAGATATTAAAGTTTCAAGTGCCTAATTGCTTTGGTAATAATAAGAGATCATTTTATTTATAAGATGAACATATTGAGAATGTTAAATGTAGCAAAATATATTCAGTGTTCTTTAATTCTCTGAACTCAAAACACAAAAGAAACACTGACCCTATGATATAAATTAACTCAAGTATTTTAAATACTTGTACTACTAAAGAGAATTAGAAGTCATAAGTGAGCATAAGAATAAACATTTCCTTAAAATGAAAAACATCCAGTGACAATCTGGTTTTCATCACTCCTCCATTGTGATGGGATTGAAAACTGGTAAAACCACTCTGAAAAATCAATCTGGAGGTTCTTCAGAAAACTGCAAATAGATCTACTTGAAGACCCAGCTATACCACTCTTGGGCACATTCCCAAAAAATGCCCCACCATACCACAGGGGCATGTATTCCACTATGTTCATAACAGCCTTATTTGTGATAGCCAGAAGCTGGAAACAACCCAGATGTTCCACAACAGAAGAATGAATGCAAAATCGTGGTTCAATTACACAATGGAATACTACTAACCTACTAAGAATGAGGACATCCTGAATTTTGCAGGCAAATGGATGGAACTATAAAATATCCTGATTGAGGTAAATCAGACCCCAAAGGACACGCATGTTAAGTACCCATTAATAAGTGGATATTAGTCAAAAAGTACAGAATACCCAGGATACCATCCACAGAACTCAAGAAGGTTAACAAGCTGAAGGGCCCAAGTGAGGATTCCTCAATCCTACTTGGGAGAGAGAAGAAAGCAATCACAGGAGAGGGGAGTGAGGGAGGGACCTGGGTGTGAAAGATGACAGGGAGGAGAAGAAAGGAACATGATCAGGTTTTGGGAGAGGGCAGGACTGAAGCCCTGAGGGCCAGCAAAAGAATTGAAACAGGCAACCTCAGAATTTAGAAAGTGGGGGGACCCTATAGAATGTTCCAGAGATCAGGGAGGTGAGAGAAGCTCTTAGGACTCAAAGGAAGGGGCCTTAGATGAAATTTCCTACAGTGAGGAGAGGAAACTTGTAGAGTTTACTACCAGTAGAAAGGGCATCAAGTGTTCGGATGAGGTTGCCATCCCACAGACAAAACCTCTGACCCAGAATTGTTCCTGTCTGAAAAAACTACAGGAACAAAAATGGAGAAAAGCCTGAGGAAAAGGAGGTCCAGTGACATGGCTAAATTGGGATCCAGCTCAGTGGAAGGCTTGACACTATTACTGATGCTATTATGAAATACTTAAAAACAGGGACTTATCATGACTGTTCTCCACAAGGCCCAACAAGCAGCCAAAGGAGTCAGAAACCTATATTTACATCTAACCAATGGACAAAAGCTGGTGTCCTCTGTGGTTGAATTAAGGAAAAGCTGGAAGAAGCTGAAGAAGAGGGTGACCCTATAGGAAGATCAGCAATCTCTATTAACTGGAACCTCTGGAATCTCTCAGACACTGAACCACCAACCAGCCAGAATACCACAGCTGATATGAGACCCCCAACACATATACAGCAGAAAACTGCCTGATCTAGACTCAGTAGGAGAATGTGCACCTAGCCTAACCTAACCTAACCTAACCTAACCTAACCTAACCTAACCTAACCTAA
>JANHMN010000012.1:72535755-72554476 GCA_030674055.1 Rhabdomys pumilio | reverse complement strand
AACCTAACCTAACCTAACCTAACCTAACCTAACCTAACCTAACCTAAGCTAACCTAACCTAAGCTAACCTAACTTGGAGCCTCATGGAATGAGGAGAACTAGTGGTGAGGGTGTTGGTATTGGTGTTGGGGCATCCTCTTGGAGACCTGTGTTGGGCAAGTATGGAATATGGAACAGTTGAAGGGTGGATGAGGAGGAGAGAGGGGTGTTTGGAATATAAAAAAGGATTAAAGAATAAATAAAAAAGTATTATAGTTCATGTCTTCAGAAAAATAGTTTTAAAATGTACATTTTAAAAAAGAGAAAACTATATCAAATGCTGCTTTAAATACACTTTTTAGAAACTTCAGTTAGTTAATTTTATTTTTACTTTGCTCAATCTTTAAATAAGTCACCAAAAATCGATACCTAATATGCTCATATAGTATTTATTTAAGGTGGTAAATAGCAGAAAATCCAGCTATGTCAGTAATTATAACATGTTTGGATTGTGTTATCCTTGTGGAGATTTGTTTTATGTTTAAAGGAAGCAACCATTGTCTTTATGTATCTTGTGTTTTGATATTTATTTGGAAAGGTTTGTTCTGAATTGTCAACTATTTCTATGAAAATAATGCTGTTACTTTTTTAGACGGATGAGTGGGTATATAAAGTGCTCAGGCAACTTTGAGAAGTATTAATATAGAAAATAACTGATTTTCATGTTCAAGAAAATTGAAACAAAAGCTGTTTCTAAGGATGTTATTTTCCATTTACTTGACAACAGGTTTCTTAAGATTTTCTCAAAAGATGCTGTTATCCAAAGTGTGTGTGTGTGTGGGGGGGGAGGATATGTTGTGAAAATATGCAGTTGTTCTTAACGATGAGTATCTAAGTTAACGTGTAGCTTTCTAACAAAATCAGATATGCAACATACCTTCATAACTCACTACAGATAGACCTGGCTATACATTAAGTCAAACTGTTTGTAACTATAATTACTGATTGCCTTGAGCCACACTTTGAAAATGGTATAATCAGACAAGTGTATCTGGAAGACATGAATTTGCAGTCCCAGTTCCTTAGCAAGTCACACCACTCATGGTACCTGAGATAAAAATCTGATTTCCACTGAAGCATAATCCTAGGGCTCTGTCAGTCATCATGGGCAGCCATCATTTCATTACGTCTTATGACTAAAAGACTACCTTTTAGAGTATATTTTATTCTTCCCTATACTGAAGAACATCAATTGGGCTGGAGAAATGGCTCAGCAGTTAAGAGCACTAGTTGATCTTCCAGAGGTCCTGAGTTCAATTCCCAGCAACCACACGGTGGCTCACACCACCTGTAATAAGATCTGATGCCCTCTTCTGGTGTGTCTGATGAGAGCAACAGTGTACTCACATACATACAATAAATAAGATTTTGCCGGGCAGTGGTGGCGCACGCCTTTAATCCCAGCACTTGGGAGGTAGAGGCAGGCGGATTTCTGAGTTCGAGGCTAGCCTGGTCTACAGAGTGAGTTCCAGGACAGCCAGGACTGCACAAAGAAACCCTGTCTTGAAAAACAAAACAAAAACAACAACAACAACAAAAAGAACATCAATATTTTC
Source organism: Rhabdomys pumilio (assembly GCA_030674055.1). Lineage (NCBI taxonomy): Eukaryota > Metazoa > Chordata > Mammalia > Rodentia > Muridae > Rhabdomys > Rhabdomys pumilio. The sequence goes on along the minus strand of JANHMN010000012.1, from coordinate 72,552,881 downwards.
TTCCTTTTATTGTTTTGTGGCTATACTTCAGCTTCACCATATTTTTTTAAAGACATGCATAACAACTAAATAGGGCAAATTGTCTGAACCCGAAGGTTCTCCTTAATACCTACATACTCTTTTGCCAGGATAAATAATGTGAAATTTAGGTGCTATCTCATTCCAAGGTCAGAAACTACCCTGTCAAGAAAAGATAGGAAACTGCCTTCAATATATAGAAAATGAGGAACTTCACAAGAATCAGCATCAAGTGATTCTACAGAGTCAATGCTCCAACTGTGGCTTCTTTGCCTTAGGTTTTGCTTCTTGAGTACAACCAGGTTTTAGTAACTATGATTCTTTCATTAAAGTGATCTTGAAGTTTGAACTTACCACCATGCCCCACCTCCTGAAGAGGAAAGGCCATGCCTTATGCATGAGCCAGTCCTCCATAACTTAGGTTACTGCCATTACTCCTCTGGGATAATGGCTGCTTTTCATTACAGCAGTCATGCAGTAAATTCCAAACTCTCACACTCATCACCTTACAAACCTTCTTCATGGGTTATTATGATAAAACTCTGACATGATTTTATCCTCTTTGCATGGCTCAACTTTAAACATTTTGACCTACCTGGAAGCCCTTACTACTGTCTGCTGAATAACACATTTTACTGTCTACATACTGTCATATCTTTTGTGAAATGTAAAATTAAGCTGTTTCTAACATGGAAGCATAGTGCACATTTTTTAATGCATAAAAATGTCTATTTACTCTTTTTTTATATACAGAAGTTTTATACAGTATGGCTACTCTGACTTTTAAAGGGGTTTTTGGAAACTTCAAACATTATACAAAATAAATTTTCTTTGTAAACACATTTATTTACTCCATCAACAAATAAGGAACTCTAGCATCCTTACCTTCTCTAAAATTGCTACCATCTCTCAACCTATCCTGTTTCTTTTACTTCACTACTTTACAGGGCAAGAGAATGAAGGTAGATCACTTGTGTGGGTGGCAGATCCATGCTTTCCACTGCTTTGCAGCCAAGGGCTCATCACAGTATCATTTATAGGGAGGATCTGTTAGACTTTGATAGAGGGTTCTTATTTTCTACTTACTACTTAGTATTTGTAAATGTATGTTGCATAGCATTATCTTTACAATCTACATCTACTTTACATCTACTTTGGAAAATTTAGTTGAATTTATTATAATATTTATTATATAAATAATTGTAGTCACTGGAATTAAATTCATTCAAAAATGACAAACATGATTATTATTTGTTCTTCTATTGATATCACATTGTTCAATTTTTATTAAAGGGGGATAAATATTGTATTTATTTATTTCTGTTAGAAATTTTATAGTGTTATAAGGAAAAAATTCTTATTAGGAAGAAGGTTGCACTGAATTATATAAATAACACCAACATGCATTTTTTTCTTTCAAGAAGTACTTGTTAAACATTACAGTGTGCTTTCTTCTACACTGCAAACAACTAAAGTCATGGTACATTATAACTATAGGCTTCAAGCAGTTCATTGTAATAACAGATCATAGGGTTCATTAGGATTTGGCTCACAGTGGAAACTAGAACAAAATGTATCCACCAGAGGCTCCAGTAGAGTATGTGGATTACAGTCAATATTCTAGTTGGCAAAAAATGGAAAATGACTCTATATCTCAAGCAGAAAATGACCTTAATGAATGGGTAATGGGTACTTCATGGACTCAGTGGGAATGCAGGTGATTCAGCCTTGAAAATACTCAGCAAAGAGGCTGAGTGGTGAAAACCACAGAAAACACAGCCACAAAGACAGCCTTAACACTGACAGACCCCAGTGCTCACAGGTATGTTTTTGCGTGCAAGCTCCCACTGTTGTGACTACATACAAATTGTTGTTTCTCTATGAGTGCTGTGGAGCTTCAGACTCCCTTAGTGTGGGTGGATGCATCCTCCTCTGACAAATTTCTTAGAAAGCAAACTCCTATCTTCCTAGTATTAGTCACTGAAACTGGCAGTTATTTGTATTAGATACTGTTTACCTGAGCAAAAATTATTGAATTTTCCAAGAGCAATTAAAGATTACTCCACACATATATTTCTCCTTTGTTAAATCTAAAAATCCTTTTATGTTTTTTTTTAAATAAATTACTTAACTTGCTTCAGCCAGAAACATTTTACATCCTTTGAAAATAATGCACAGGGAAGATTTCACATTCTGCCTAGACCTTTCTACGGCTCATTATAGCTGTTGCTGTCCTATTAGCTACGTGCATACAGAATCCTCATTATCTCTTATAACATGGGGTTCTCAATGGCAGTCCTGTGTTTCTGAGGTCACCCTGGCTATCTCACTATATAAAATGAAGCTACACAACTGTGCTGTATTTGAGAAATTTTTAAATTATGATGTCCATCAGAATGTATTATGTCCATCAGGGCAGAGACTTTCAAAGGATTTGTGTTTTGAAATGAAACCCTAAATTGCTAGTGGATGTGTTTACACAAGTCAGGGGTGCAGGTCATGGCACTAAATCTCAAAAATCAGTTTTTGCTATAATGTTGGACTTGATGTCCAGTCAAAATTATATACTTACTGTTCTTTATTTATACTTATATTTATATTATATTATATTATATTATATATTATTATATATTATATATATTATATTTATATTATATTATATTATATTATATTATATTTATACTTAATTTGAGCTCCCAGAGTCAAAAAGGATCCAGAGTAGATAATGAGAAAAAATTTTATTTGACCTATGAAAACTTCAGGCTATGAGTTTAAACTTTTAGGAAATTCAATTGAAATATCGTAATTACATGTTTACTCAATATCAAGATAAATTAGATAATTAGTATTTTCATTATAAACAATAAAACCAAAAATTTATTAAATTAACTTCTCAATATCCTGGCTGTGACGGACTGTATATGCTTGGCCCGGGAAGTGGCACTGTTGGGAGATGTGACCTTGTGTGTGTGGGCATCAATACTCTTGTCCTAGCTGCTTCAGAGCTAGTATTCTGCTAGCAGTCTTCAGATGAAGATGTAGAACTCTCAGCATCTCCTGTACTGTGCCTGTCTAGATGCTGCCATGTTCCTGCTTTGATGATACTGGACTGAACCTCTGAAGCTGTAAGACAGCTACAATTAAATCTTGTCCTTTATAAGACTTGCCTTGGTTATGGTGACTGTTCACAGCAGTAAAACCCTATCTAAGACACTGGCTGAGAACTTTTCATGAGATTTATATATGTAGAATCAATCCACATATCTTTAGAAAGATAGACTTAAGCAGTCAAGTTCTTTTGTATCTTCCTGGATTTTGTAAAAGCACTGCTATTGGGTTTGCAGTGGGGTTAATATTTAAAATTAGTGGATTACAATGAAAAAAATTTTTTTCTCAATTCTCTAGATGTTATGAATATAAAGACAATGAACAGAGTTGGAAAGTCCCTGTGGAGCAGACTATCAATTCCTTTGCGAATTTGTCAAGAAACAGCACAGCTGGATCACATGGCAGATTCACTGTAATTATTTTTAGAATATTCTCCACTCTAATTTGTAGAATTGCTAAACCAATTTGCAATCCTTTGGCCTATAGATGCACAAAAAATGTGGTATGTATACACAGCAGAACACTATTCAGCTGTAAAGAAGAATGAAATCCTACAAATTTAAGGTAAATGGGTGGATCTAGAAAAGATTGTATTGAGGGAAGTAACTCACCCGGAGAAACAAGTGCTACATCTTAAATTCCATCTTAGCTTGCAAATTCCAAAACTTCAGAGCTGTGTAAACAATGTGGAGTAAACAGAAAACAGTGAATTGTACCTCTCACCCCTCATCATACAAGAGTCTCTTCACAGCAAATGGAGACCATTGCAGAAACCCACAACTGGACACAATGTAGGGCAGAATAGCTCATGAGTATCCTAGCCCAGGTGAATGCAAACACACACAGCTCCTGCTCTGTGGATCTAAAGAAGTAGGAAGATAAATTAGTTTTTAGGCAAATGGACAGAACTAGAAAATATCATCCTGAGTGAGGTAACACAGTCACAAAAGAACACACATGGTATGCTTGTTCACTGACAAGTAGATATTAGCCCAAAAGCTCCCAATACTCAAGATAAAATTCACAGACCATGTGAAGTTCAAGAAGAAGAAAGACCAAAGTAAAGTTGCTTTGGTCCTTTTTAGAAGGGGGAACAAAATATTCAAGGGAGAAAATATGGATACAAAGTGCAGAACAGAGACAGAGGGAAAGGCCATCCAGGAACTGCCCCACTTGGAGATCCATCCCATATATAGACACCAAACCCAGACACTATTGCAAGTGTCTGTAAATGCTTGCTGACAGGAGCTAGATACAGCTGTCTCCTGAGAGGTTCTGCCTAACAAATACAGAGGCAGATGCTTGTAGCTAACCATTGGACTGAGCATGGGGTTCCCAATGGAAGAGTTAGAGAAAGGACTGAAAGAGCTGAAGGTGATTGCAAGCCCATAGGAAGAACAATAATATCAACCAACCAGAACCTGAGAGCTCCCAGGGACTAAACCACCATCCAAAAAGTACGTATGAATGGACCCATGGCTCCAGCCACATATGTAGCAGAGGATGGCTTTGTTGAACATGAATGGGAGGACAGACCTTTGGCCATGTGAAAGTTTGAAGTCCCAGTATAAGGGAATGCCAGGGCAGGGAGGTGGTGGGAGTTGGTGAGTGGGTGGAGGAACACCCTCATAGAAGCAGGGGGTGGGAAGATGAGATAGGGGGCTTCCAGGGGGGAATCCAGGAAAGGGGGATAACATTTGATATGCAAATAAATAAAATATCCAATACAAAAAGAAAATTTGTATAAAACAGAATAGCAGTAAGTCCACTATGAAACACTCTTTCCTAGAAATGACTATGTAAACAAGATTGGAACAGCAACAATATCAACAAACATGCCAACTCAAAAGGAGGAAAACTTTATTAGGTTCCACACCCTAGAAAAAGAAGGCCAGGCAACTAATAACTACTTTGAGAGGGAACATTTGCTTCTCCCAGGGAAGAGCCCCTTTATCGATTGGTTATTAAACACAAATTGGTCAGCTCTAAAATCATATTCATGCAACAAAAAATGTACTTAAATGGTTATATTTATATATTTGAACACAAACATACACTAATCAAAGAAAAAGAGGGTATCAATTTGAGATTTAGGGGCCATTCAAGAGGCTGGGGGAGGACCAGGAAGGGGAAAACTAATGCAATTCTATATTAATTAATACAGAAAAAAAGAAAGATGCTGTTAATACTGTGTTCCTATTGAGCATCTCTATCTGAATGTCTCCAGTCATCCATTTTTAAAGTGGCCAAATGATTCTATAATTTTATTCACTGTACTACTTGATTGAATAGTTATCTTTATGGGAATAAAGGGATTCATTAGAAGTTTTAATGATGTGTTATAGGCTAATATATTCTAATAGGAGAACACTTTCCTGTAGCTATTTAAACTAAAGCATTATGTGAGAAACTGGTATTTTCTATTCACTAGTAACATTTGGTTTCCTTGTTCTTTCAGAAAATGTAGTCTAGATGGTTCAATATTTTTAAGTAAATAGACATAGTTTAAGAACACCACAAGTAATATGCTTGAATTAAAAACAAGATCTGTGTTTAAAAAGCAAATAAATTTTATTCATATTTTATAGTATAGGGGCATTATCTCTGTCATACTCTCCTCATTTATCAAACCAAAGGCTATCTAGGAATCAACTGAATTGTGATGTAAAGAGAACTCTCAGAAAGGGTAGAGTGTTTGTGGAAGTCATACTGTCAATCACAGCACCTATTAGCAGAAGCTAGAAGACAGCCTCTTCTACAGGGCAACCTTCTGTAGGTTATTTGACCTCCTTCTCTTCATTATTTTTTTTTTAACAAGAAAAAGGTTTTCCCACTGAAATTGTTATGTTTGATGCCAGTTCTCTAGTGGAGATTTTAGAGGACTCACTAGTGATGCTCCATGGTAAATGATCAGCACTTCTGTCCCTCCATTCAGCCTCACTTGCCTCCTGGATAGCACATAGCCTGCCTGACTACTGCTGGGTAATATGATATATAAGGAAATGTGTGTCACTCACAGAACAAGTATTCAGTTAGTGCTGGAGCCTTCAGTTGATTCTTCTTCTACACTGTGGTAGAAGGTCCTGGTTCATGGAAGGTAACAAAAATGAAGAAGACTGGCGTCTCTGACAGTCTACAAACTAAAGACCATGTAAGTACGTTATTTTTCTCATTCCTGTGATGAAATAACTAACAAAAACAAAATTAGGGTAAGTTTATTAAGGGTTATAGTTAAGGGTACAGTCCTTCATGGTGACTAAAACATCATGGCAGGAACAAGTAGCAGTTGCTCACACTGTGTCCCAAAGGTAAGAAGCAGAAACAAGTGAGAGATGAATGTTAATGCTCAGCTGTCATCCTCCTTTATTCTTTTCTATCCAGTATGGAAGATTAGTCACCAGTTAGTGTCATGTATATGCACACTGTGAATGTTGAATTAGTTGAATTTCCCCTTACACTGTTTTTATAGGCTCACCAAGAGAGGTGTTTTCATGTGATTATAAATTGAGATAAATTAACAACAGAAAACCAATGTGAAGGACATTCTTCAAAAACCATCTTACATATAATATAAGCAAGAAATAAAGTTTTATGGAGATAATTGAAGGAGATCAAATAGTCAATTTGTTATTTCTGTATACCATTTTCAAGGCAGAACATTATTAAATTCTGGGTACCTCTGAGAGCCCATTCAAATGAACATAACTGAAACCTAGCTGATAGATCAATGTATATACATCTAAATACGTTGAATCCATGGCAAACACAAAACTATTAGAATAATGATTGTACAAACAGGATGCTTAAAAGACAGGTTACGAAATGTCCTGCTGATAAAAGTGTCTATATTCAACTGGCTCATTTTCCCTAGGTTTGTTCATTTTCTTCTCTGCAATTAAGTTATTTCCATAAGCCAAGATGCATGGATCCTAATGGCTTGAACCTGTGATGGTTCATCTTCATGGGCAATTTGACATGATTTTGATCGCCTTCATCAATTGCTGAGGCACACCTATGGGTGCGCTTGTAAAGGAGTTTCTAGTGAAATGTGTTAAGAAGGAAAGGCTCATCTTGAGAGTGAATGCCCCTGTCCCATGAATTGAAGGTATGGAAAGATTAGAAACAGAAAATAGAAAGAAGAAGCAAGCTCAGAGAGTTCCCTTGCTTCTTGTCCTACATGAAGTAAAGAATGTGCTCCGTCAAGTACCCACATGGCAATGCTATGTTGTATGTGTGACGTACATGGAGCTCTGAAAGTGCAAGCATGGGAAAACACATCACCTTTACTTCTTAAAGTTGTCATCATTGTAACAAGAAAATTATCTTAAACAATACCTTTATACATAAGTTAAAAATCCCAAAGAATATGATTATCCCAGTTTGAGTAAGGCATGCCAGGTGAATGACTCACATGTATTCAAGAGATAGTGTAGCCTGCAAAAACTGTTAAGGTTTAGTGTAAAAATTCATTAAGAACAGAGAGCAAATGTGAAATCTGACCCCCCAAAGTGTGACTTATGTCAGATAAAAGATGCACAGCCAGATTCACAACACTCAACCATGCTCCCAACGTACAGAACAACCAAGAGCCAAAATGTTTGGTGTCTAATTATTTCAAAGGCATTACATTTCCCCATATGAGTTAGTTCAGCAGACATGCTGAGAGTAAACTTGATGTGAGGCTATTGAAGTTGTTTCTTTGTGAATACTGAATATATTTAACGTAGAAAAAATTTGCAACTTGATTGTGGGTTGCTTTCAGATGTCCTTGGATTATTGTTTAAAACATGCATACATTTTATTATAGTTTTCCAAAAGAAGTTGGAAAACATCTCTTGATAAATTATTACATAATTGTAACAAGGAAAAATAACAGTGTAGTTCCATAACATATACAGCTCACAATGAAAAATATTCAGGCAACGTATGCACAGGTCATTATCTAACTGAGAGAAAAACTAACCACATTAATGCTGTTTCTTTTATATTTTCTTTCTCTTTTTTAGAACCCAATTCTCAACAGAAATGAGGAGCACAACATGAAACATTAGATCAACTAATATTTAAAAATTGTGAGCTCAAGGCAAGTGGCATTGGAGCTACAATATGATGAAATCTCGTGGTGTTATATGTGAAAATACTCTCGAAAATCCTTTAAGGTTTCTCCTCAAAGTAAAAAAATTCAAGAAAGCAACTTCCTAAGCTCAAGCTGTTGGGAAAATTACGGATTTGAAAAATGTGTTTTTCATATTTCAGTCCATGAGACAAGAATGTAAAGTTCTAAAATCTATGGTTCGAAGCCTTTTAGTATTAGTTGGTTGCTTACCTGCCTTGCCTACATTGATAACTGATGTAATAGGGCAAGTTAAGATTAGAATAACACCTGAGCACTTGAGAAAGAAGCTCTGAAAGTATCATTTCTCCTTTTGATTTATCTTTGTTATTTTAAATCATGTGTAGCTGAATGAGTCAGCATTTGATTATGTGCACATGAGTGCAGGTGCCTTCAGAGGCCAGAAAAAGCAGATACCCTGGAGCTGAAATTATAAATGGTGGTGGGTAATAGGAATCAAATTTGAGTTCTCAGAAAGAGTTATAAGCTCTAACCACCCAAAACTGCCATTTCTTATAAGAAGAAAAATATGGGAGGGCCTGATTTTTCTAAACACGATTTGTTAAAATTCTAGAACATTTATATTTCTTTCAATCTTTGAATTATTAACCATTTAAAAGGCAATGACTTATTTATAACATATGTAAAACATACAAATATGAGAATTAGTATTTTTAAGTTTTATTAGCATAAAATAATTATACACAATAATGTACTGTGGCATTTCTATACATGCATTTAATGTATCATATTTATCTCCATTAACTTTTTCTTTCCCTCTCTGCTTGTTTTTAAAATATATTTGCATTGCAAATAATTTTTCATATAATGTTCTTATCATAGATACTCCTCTAACTTCTATTATCTCCCTCCCCACATCCTCACCCACTCAATCCAACATATTCTTTCTCTTCATCTTGTACTGATACAATTCCTTTACTTGACTTAGTTCCTTTCATGCTTTGTTTGTACATATGTAAGTGACCCAGTGAATTTAATTAGGTTTGTGTACAACAGTATTAGGGATAGGCTATTTTTAGAAGCATGAGCAACTTACCAGTGGCTTTTAGGTTATTATAATGTGTTATAAATCTATAATATATAATATAAACTAGAACATATATATATACATATACATATATATACTACATATGTGTAACTATATATATAATATTACATATTATAATATATAAAAACTAGAACACACACACACACATATACATACACATACACATACATATACATCTCACTGCTTATAAAGACCTCAGGAAAGGCTGAAGATTTTGGAGGTTCTACCCCTCCATGCCTCCATGAGAGACTGTTAACTGTAAAATCTTGTGAAGACTTTACCAGAGTTATAACTTTTCCTGTGATTTTTAAAGTGCAATAGCCACTCATGACCCTCAAGGACAACATTCTACAACACTTTGCTCTTTTGTCCTGCAGTTGTCACACTGTTTCCTGCTTTTGCCTCTGTAATGTCCCTGAGCTTTGGAAGGGTAGTGAAATACAATAAAAAAAAGGACTAGGAGTGTGTTGTGTGTTTCTGTGTGTGTGTGGTATGTGTGTTATGTGTATGTATATGTGTTATGTGTGTGAAATGCATTTGTGTTATGTGTGTGATGTGTATGTATTATGTGTTTTTATGTGGTATGTGTGTGTGTGCAATGTGTATGTGTATTATGAGTGTGTATGTGTGTGTGTGTGTGTGTGTCTGTGTGTGTGTGTGCATGTTATGAGAAACTATAATATGTTTTTCTGAAACTAGAAAAGTGGTTTTCTTTTCTATAGTATGTATTTCCCCCAACTCTATAGTTTACAGATTCTTCTACATTTTTTGGTATTTTAAAACATTATGATATTATGTGAGGTAATGCCCATTTCCTACTCATATATAATTTTTTCATCCATTATTAATCTTGGGAATCTTTGCCTAACAGTAGTAAAACCCAGCTGTTAGTACCTGTTCATGACCATAGACATCATGCAGAATCAGACCCCAGTAACCTAAGTTACCCTGCCAAATACTTCTAAGTATCCTCTCCCACCTGTGATTATCGAACAGTGTGAACATGTTTTATGCAGCATTCTCTCCCCTACTGCTTCAAACCCTCATTAGTTTTTGCTGCTGTAGTTCGCACAGAGTGTGTACTTGTTTTTTTCTGCACCTAAAACTTTTGCCATTTTAGACAAACATTCTCTATTTCTTAGTGGAGAAACAGTAACTAGAGAAGCTGACTATAACCTTTTTTACACAAGGCAGAATTTTAATGGTTTGACTAGACATATTAGCTGTTTTCACACAACTTCAATAATGGGAGACTGGCCTGTTTTATGTTTTGGTCTGATCTAGGGTCCTCTCTTTCCCAGAAGAAGCAGAAGATCTCCTTTATTTTCTCTCTCTGCATTCAGCTCAGAAAATGTACTATTCTAACCCAACAGTTAAATGTCATCATTCAACATTGTCGATTCAGAGCAAGCAATACAAAGAATTTAAGCCTTATTGTTTTCACTGAATTCAAACATAAGCATATGTGGTGGCTGCTTCCAGAGATGTCTGTTGGTTCAGAGTGTGGTCTTGTGTCCACAACTGGAACACCATAGCAGACATTCACATGATGAGTTTCACAAGTCGATGCTTAGCTTTCATCAGCTCAGAAGTTTTCACATTTTCTATCATCTTTCTCGGTTCTTGGAGATAATCACCTTCCAAAGTTATTCCTTTCTTCTTATAACCAAGAAGATGGAGCACAGGGATGACTCTAGGCCAGCATGGGAACTCAGTGACCTTTACATTGTCATTCTCCTACCAATCAGTGCAACTCACTAGCCAGAAGATAGATTTACTTTCTTTTTCTACACATTTGCAGTGACTGGATTCACAGGCTGTAATTCCTGTTTAATTGTTCAATTTTTTCTTTTATTTTTGATGTAAATTGTGCTATAATTACTCACATCAATTTTCAAAAATTGCTTAGATTGTAGGGAATGTATTGACATTTATGGCCAACATCAACTTTGTAGCACAATAAATCTCTTCCAAGCTACAGATGGGGACTGGGTTATAGATCACTAATACATTGGGAAAGGAAAACAAATAGAGTCTTAGAAGAGATGAGAAAGACATCAGGTGAATACATAAGTGAAAAATTTATGTCTGCAATATGTAAGAAAAGACTGATGTAAGCTTACATAAAGTACAAAATGTATTGCACGCCTATGTGCCTCAGAACTTCAAATAGCTATTTATTCCACACAGTGACTAGTGAAGGATTTCCTATTGATTGAAAGAAACAGTAAATAATCCAAGGGTAAGGCTGATTCATTCACTGACTTACACTTTCATTTCTTTGCTCTACAATAAGCAGTTAAAAAGCACCATACATGTATCAGGTAATTTTCTGCTTTATCACCCTTGAAATCTCAGTACTCCTGGGCATGGTAGCTGAGATGGTTTGAATAGGAAAGGCCCCAATTCATCTATTTGAATGCTCTGGGAGTGGGAGTGGGAGTGAGAGGTGTGGCTTTGTTGGAGTAATTCTGTCATTTTTGGAGTAAGTGTGTCACTTGGGCTAGGCTTTGGGGTTTCAAAAACCCAATCCAGTCCCACTGTTCTCTTTCTACGGGGAGATATAGATATAAAGTTCTCAGCTACCATGTTTTGATAGAAATAGCCTATCAATGTCCCCAAAACACAAAGGAATATACCATTATCTCAGTATCTCATGGGCCTTTCTCCAAAACTGACCATATATTCTTACACACCAGCAAATCACAACAGAAAGTAACAAAAGAAAGAATCTGACAAGTTTTCTTTGCACAAGAAATAAATAATTTCAGCTGTATTAAAAGATAAAAAGGCAGGTTAATTTGGAAGTGGGCTCCTGGGTGACTTCACCTCAGGGAAGGAAAGAGGAAAAAGTCTCAGGCAGACTATAGTGTGGTAGCATTTTATATATTTAGGGATGGAGGCTTAGGTGGCTGGTAACTTCAGGTGAGGGAGCTGGGACTTTCATGAATGTATAACTGTGCTTTTGACACTTTTTCTGCTTAGAGGTTTTCCAAGTGGGTGGGGTGAAAGAAGATGGAGGAATGGAATATGATGGGCCATATGGTGGAGAAGGGCAAGCCAGGGACTCAAATTGAACAAAACCAACGAACCAACCCATCAACCAACCAGCCAGCAAACAAACACTCTCATACAGACAAAAGGGATGGGGGAGGGCAGATGTGGGATGGGAGGGTGGCAGAGGGGTAACCTAGAAGTGAGATATCATTTGAGATGTAAATGAATAGAATGATTAATAATAAAAAAGAAAAATAAAATAAAACTAGAAAGAAAGAAAGAAAGAAAGAAAGAAAGGAAGAAGGAAGGAAGGAAGGAAAGAAAGAAAGAAAGAAAGAAAGAAAGAAAGAAAGAAAGAAAGAAAGGAGGAAGGAAGGAAAGAAAGAAAGAAAGAAAGAAAGAAAGAAAGAAAGAGTGGAACCTCTGTATCCTGTCTGAACATCACAGATTAAAGCTGGATATCAACAACACAAACAACAGAAAGCTTACACAATGATAGAAACTGAACACCATTCTACACAATGAAAAATGGGCCAAGACAGAAATTAAGGAAGAAAGAAATTATTTTTTTAATTAAATGAGTAGAAAATATACCCAAACTTATAGAACGTGAAGGTGGTTCTCACATTAATAACTTAGCACACCTGAAAACCTTAGAACAAAAACAAGAAATTGTTATGTTCAAGTCTCAGAACCCCAAAGACAACTGAGAAGCCAATTCTAGTGCAAACACAGAACATTATTTTATAATGAGCTTGAGAGCAAGGTCTCTCTCTGTTCCCATGGCAGCAGGTCAGAGTGAGAACCCCAAGTCTAAGGGTTGAGAGTATTTATTAATCGTAGTTACAGGAAGCTTGGGGAGTTTTGATACTGGTCAGTAACTTAGTACTTTTAAAAATGCATTTTTGGTGTAATCGTCAGGAACCACAAAGTTCACTTGAGCAAGCATCTTATGACAACCTCCCTTTGCATCATCCAGTCTGGCTATAACAGCAGGATCAAGGTACATAGAGACAACCTAAGACATACTGCACAGAACAGATAACTTAGTCATTCTGTTTGTCAGGTGGTTTTCCTCTGTTCAGTTCACTGGCATCAAGGATTGAAGCCAGTGGAGTCGTCAATAGGGAGAGGAGCAGAAGAGGAGCAAGACATAGAGAAAGGACATGTACAGAGAGAAGAAAGGAAGAGGAGGAAGAGGAGGAGGAGGAGGAGGAGGAGAAGGAGGAGGAAGAGGAGGAGGAGGAAGAGGAGGAGGAGGAGGAGGAGGAGGGACAGAAAGAGACAGAGAAATCTGGATTATACTGGGTGCCAGTAGGGCAACTCAGCTTCTCAGCTGGAAAGATCAAGGTTAGAGGCAGGGTATGCCAGGGAGGGACTGAGAGATGCTGGGAAAACATGGAGACCAGGTCTGCTTTGATATGTAAAATATGTGCATCAATATCTTGCCCAGAAGTCTGAAATCAAACAATCATTTTATCCTTTAATTTATTAAACTGCTAGATATTTTACCTAATTCCAGGGAATAGTTGTATTTTTTATTTTAATGGCATTCTTTAAACATTTTGTCTTACATGAGTTAAAAATAAAGAATATGTATTAATAATATACATACCTCCAACAAAGTTTTAACAAATAACTTATCCTATGCAACTTCATTAAAACACTAAGACTTTCACACAAAACTAAATAAGTCTCTGCATGTCTGCCTCTTCAGAACTCTTAAAGAGCTAAGAGAATGGTATTACAAAATTCTGTTTTTAAGAATGTAGAATCCATCAGCAAAACCTCCCCAAATGCATATAAAATAATAGGAAACAGGGCTCTTGGCTCTGCAGGGGAAGAAGGACCTCAGCACCCTGCTGGTGTTTGTTCTGCTCTCATTCCAGCCCTTTAAATGAACTGATATCCAAATCACAGCTTTAGAGAAGTAAAAAATAAAAGCTGTGCAAAGGCAGGAACAGCCGTAAATCCCTTCTGAAGCCCTTCCTTCCTTCCTTTCTTTCTTTCTTTCTTTCTTTCTTTCTTTCTTTCTTTCTTTCTTTCTTTCTTTCCTTATTTATTTACTTTCTTATTTTCAATGTCCAATATCACTGAATCTGACACACTGAGAGGCAAAAAGACAAAGGGTAGGTCTGGATTTCTGCTCTCCAGCTCTGACGGATCCGCATCATCCTTCTTCTCACATGAGTTCAAGCTCATTCTTCACTTATTGGCTCTTTGTCCTGTTCTTCAGTGACGTGTTCTGTACTTGCTCAACAACAGCAGAAGAGCTGACAACTTCTCACAGAACTTCCTCACATTATCATCTAAGCTTTTTAAGTCACGGATTTTTATACAGTTCTTCCTGTCCTTTAAATCATCTCTGCTCAAAATCTACAGCCCCATGAAGGCTAATTCAATAATGAATACCTCAATCAAAATCAGTGGTTTCTTTTCCTACTTCAACTATTATAAGAAAGTCTGTAATATCCTGTTTGACTGGCTGGAGTGATAGTGAAAGTTAAAGAAACCTCTCTAGAGGAAAAAATTAAGATATTTCCAGATGGATGAGACTGCAATAAGCCCAACAGAAGCCCTTCCAGGGCCTCCAAGAACTTCCTGTCTGCACCTGCCATGGATTTTGATGCCTTCCTCTCTGTTATGTCCTGCTAATATGTTGCACCATGGACCGAGACATTAAGGATACTATATCACAGTCAGGGAACATAAGCTTTATAATCTGCTGATGTCATCCCCTCTCTCTGCCACTCTGCCATTCTGTGTGAATTCAGTAAATACTTAGAGAATAAACAAAGGAAGGACACAATAGCTCCATGCTCTCCAGACATTCCCCTCTCCTGAAAAATCAGTCCTACAAGCAAGAGAGGCTGCAATGTGTTTCTACTGAGAATCAAGCACAGTAATTGCTAAGCATTCTAGTCTGACAAGCTGGAAAGTATGAATTATCATTAGCTTTTGCAGATAAGATTCACAGCTAGAGAATGAGAATAAGCACACATTTGTCTCACCCTAGGGTACAGGTTGGTGGTTTTCATCAGGCTGCTGCATGAGCCTCACAACTATCTCGACTTCCTTACCTATTCCTTTCCTCTTGTTCCAGCATTCCAAAAAAAAAAAAAAACCAACAACAACAAAAAACACTTCTTGTTTATTTTGTTGACTATTCTAAAAACACAGTATTCTACAGAGTTAGAATGCCCTTTTACTCTAGCTTTTGATTTCTGCTTCCCTTTACTTTTGCCTTGTGAGAGTGACTCACTCTGACCTGCTTCTGAGCTCCATTTTAAACTTTGGAGAGAGTTACATCATTGGGGGAGAAAAAGTAGCCATCGTCTGTTTTGAAAATGTTCTTTGTATACATGATATGTTGCTAGAGTTTTTGCAACCCTGACTCATCATGCCCTCCTCCATGGCAGTGAGTTCAGCTTTGATGTCCTACATCACTTTCTGTCTAATTTTTTCCAGTGCCTCTGGTGCATATTTTTGGGACACTTCGCAAATCCCTGGTTCTCACTGGCTATGTGTAAATATTGGACAACTGGAATAAATTCTACAAGCTTAAACATCAAACCTGCATCATTGTGAATGCACATTACAGTATGAAGTCATCAGAAGCTTATGTGAAATGAATTTTATTATTGCAGTAAAGACATAATTGTAGGACCCTGAAAGGGCAGCATGGTTTCTGGTCGAACACTGGCTAGAAATGGACAGAGACAGAGCAGGTTAGAGAACTCACAGGTTTTTCTGCAAGAGACGACATGCATTTCGCCATGCTCCCAGACTCCAGACTCTTGACATGAGGCTGAAGACCTCCATCAATCTGTGCCTTTCAGGCAGGCAGAACAGCCCTCTACAGCCTCTCCCAAAGAGAGGTTTGTGGCCATAGATCACCGTAACACAGGTAGAGGGCATGACTACAGGCCACAGAACCTGAAGACATCTCCATATTCATGAGATACCTAAAGGCCAGGGGGCAGAGCCAATTAAGCATTTCTTCCCAGACCCTCATCCTTGCAAAAGGTATTAATCTCAGGCCCACGCTGAGAACATGGGGTACAGCTTCATCTACTTTCTGCCATGACAATAAGAATTTTAAAACCATGGACTACCTCTCCTCTTTGGGGCCAGCTGTGGAAACCATAGAGAAGACCTTTAACTACTAAGCTGCTGCCTAATCTTCCACCGAGTACCTCTCTGCATTCTAGCCATAGGGACCTAGTCATGACCCAGCCAAGTGAGTCGCCCATGACCAAAAGTCTCTTTTCCTATCTGCTTGCCTCTTCCCAGATTTCTCACCTGCAATGGATATCACCCTAGCATTCTAGGCATCTCATGTGATGTTGATGTTCCCTTGAGGATCAACTCAAAACCATGTTTCTCACTAGTAAATCACAATTTGCAATTCTCACCTTTAATCTTATACTATCCAACTCTACAGTACATTTATATACATAGACAGAGACACAGGCACAAACATAGACACTGACAGAGCCATAGACAATACAGGTACAGGCATGGGCACAGACACAGACACAGGTAAAGGCACTTATAACACAGACACAGATACAGATGCAGTCACAGACACAGGCACGGGCACGGGCACGGGCACGGACACAGACACAGACACAGGTAAAGGCATTTACAATACAGACACAGATGCAAATGCAGTCACAGACCCAGGCCCAGGGCCCAGGCCCAGACCCAGGCAAAGACAGAGATAAAGGCACTTACAACACAGACACAGATGCAGATGAAGATGCAGTCACAGACAGACACAGACACAGACACAGACACAGACACAGACACAGACACAGA
>JANHMN010000012.1:72502867-72519988 GCA_030674055.1 Rhabdomys pumilio | reverse complement strand
ACACACACACACACACACACACACACACACACACACACACACACACAGTTTACAAGAATCATTATACACTCAAAAATAAATTCTCCACTAACCATTCCTTTTTCCATAATAGACTGATAGACCAAAGGAAGGCAGACAAACGGACTACCAGACCTAACAGAATATCAGCCAAACATGTAGAAATAATGGCATGATGCCACATCTGCTGGCTGACTGGAGTCATTGTGCCACCCACAGCCTGCAGTTCCTGGGCTGACAGCACAGAACAAGTCCTTGTCTATACAGTGAGTCAGTGCAGCCATTTGGTTTTCTCATTACCTCTTGAAAATAAACATCTACTTCAGTGATTTCTCAGATATCAGGAACTCATTTCTTTTAGCACTGAAGTTTTCAGGTTGTGTTTAAAATTTTTGATAAGATGTATTAAATATTGCCCTGTTATCTCACACAATAGTAGCCAAAGACAATTATTTGGACCTGTATTGTTTTAGCCTCACCTGTTTGTTTTTTGAATATTTTTTTTCCAGATTACCCAAGTAAACACCAGTATTCTATAGAATGCATCAACTGGCAGTGAGAAATTTTTTACAGGTGTGTGTGTGTGTGTGTGTGTGTGTGTGTGTGTGTGTGTGTGTGTGAATTCATATTCATATCAATGTATGTATGTCTATATCTGCCTATATTCATATTCCATTTAAGTGGTAGGATTCTGTCTTGTTACTAATATTGTTCTTATCTATATTGTCATTACCTTCATGATTTCAATTCTACAATACATAAGGACCTATTCTATTCTAAAAACTGCAGATGGAAAAACTGAGGGGAAAGGTACCAAGTGAATATACAGTTTTCTAATTGTTCATCTATTCTTTATAGAAGATGGTTCTTACATTTTCCTGTAATTCCCATATAGCTACTGAAATATCTTCAGAAAATACTATGAGACAGGGTAATCAAGAACTTTCTGAACAGGACTACAATAAGAGAAAACAAACTTCACAAACAGTGTTACAGATAATTAAAAATCTTCTGTAGCACAAAGCAGAATATCAGCCAACTGAACAGAAAATATCCACCCAGAACAGGAGAAAATCTTTGGCTGTTGTAATGCAAATATGTGGTTAATAACTAGGATATATAAAATTGAAAAAATACTTATAAAATAAATGTCACAATCTATAAATGACCTAATGAACTGAATAGCCAGTAAGTAAAAAGGAAAAAAAATACAAAGGGCCTGTAAATATTAGAAGGGTTCAAAATCAATAGCCACAATAGTAATATTTAAACTACCTTTAGATCCCTTTTCATTATAATCAGAAGGGTCATCATAAGAAGAAAAAAAGAGGACAATGAATTCTATAAAGGATGAAAGGAAGGGAATCTTTATTCACTGATTGAAGGAGTGTGAACTAGTGGATGCTATGGAAACCATCATGAAGGTTTCTTATAACACAGGTTACAACACCACTATGACCCAGCCAGCTACACCATACTGAGGCATGTACATAACTGTATTTGAGTCTACGTAAAACAAAAATTCCTCCACACCCATGTTTGCTGCTTCATTATGCCCAAGTAGATGATGGAAGCAGCCATGATGTCCATCGCAAAGTATATGGATAAATAAAATATGTTACAAATAATAAGTGAAAGTCTTACTTGGATATTAAAGAAAATAAAATCCTAATATTTGCAGGACAACAGATGAAACTAGAAACCATGACATTAAACAAAATAAACTGAAGTGAAAGACAAAAACCACATATTTTTCTCTTGTGTGCAGAACCTAGATTTTAAGTTTTATATATGTGAGAAGAGAGTAGGCCATGAAACTAGGAGGAGTGCTTTGCCAGAATGGAGTTTTCTAATCAATTGGAGACAAACATAGGGACATGTACATTTATCATGAAGAGAGTGTGGGGCTCATGTAGAGAGGAAAGGGACCACGTAAAAAGTGTAGAGGAATAGGGCAGGTGAATGTGAGAGGAAGACCTCCAAAATCCACAACACATAGACTCTCATAATGAAACAAATTATTTTGTATGTTTATATATAAATGAATAAATCAAAATAAAAACGGTCACTCCACTTAGTGGCTTCTTCTCTATATAAATTTCCTGAGCAATAAAATGGGAATGGGGTAAATTTTGTTTCATATGACTATAGCAGATGATTGTATTCTAAAAGTATTCATGAAAGATGTACATAAGAAATTGAATGTATCATGCCTTTCTTAAAATAACAAAATTGTTAAAACCACAAAGTTAAAATTCAATACTGACCGTTTATGAAATTCACAGCTTCTTCACTCTCCTGTTTACTGTTCACATTTTTCTTTGTCTTCATGGGAGTTGCGATAATTACAGACTTTATATAATATATTACAGTATCTACTATGACATGTGAAATTTAGCAAATGCTAGTAAATGTCATCATTTCTTTATATCATCCTCCCCATAAGGAAATGTTGATGGTGATATGTACACTAGATACAGAGAAGAGAAGGTTCATGCATTTAAAGGTGAGTGGGGAATCTTTCCAGAGCATTTACCAGGTGTATCACATGCCTATTTACAAAAGTAAGGAAACTGTCAATTTGATGAAGTACAACTCACAACTCATTAGAGTTGAACATAGAAGAAGCATTCCACATCAAAAATGACTGTTGAAATATTCACAATTACCAGCTGCTCAGAAACCATTTTATATGGATAAAAAAACATGTCACATTTAATTTATCAGATGCTTTCTGCTGTCATACTTTTCTTTCATTCAATGTACTGAAAAGTTATAAAAACAATTTCAGTCTCACTGTAGCCATGTATAGACATTAAGAATAACACAAATCCATTATCTGCCACAATATAATTGTGTCTACATGGATGAATAATCTTCTGTAGCTTCTTTTCACTCAATACTGAATTAAATACTCCTTTAAAGATATTTGAATACACAACAGTCAGTATCTCTGTTTAAGAAAAAAGGGGAAAGAAAGAAGAAAGATTACTATTTTAAATACAGAGTCAGGGAACCACATTTATTTCTAAAGCTATGTTCCCTGAATGAGCTAGCATTATTAGTGCAATTTCTACATCGACTATAATAAGATAGAAACATCATCAGAAAAATAATGCAACTTTAATTTCCTAACAACATTAAACTAATTCAAATATGCACTCAAACACTTGTGAAAACAACAGAGTAATAGTCTAGCCTTCCATTCTAATTCTGTGATGTGAGTGTCAAAAAAAAAAAAAAATCCAACTGGTCTCTCCTGCCAATCTTTCCATACATTTAGGTCTCAAGGTGTTGATCCAACTCCCCACCCCAATCCTGTTCCTTCTATACTATCCCTTTCAGAAACTTAGCATATAACCAGAGACATATTAAAAGTACCTTTAGATTCCTTCTCATTACAGTCAGAATGGTCATGATAAAAAAAGAGGACAACAAATTTTATAAAGGATGAAAAGAAGGGGATCTTTATTCACGGATGGAAGTAGTGTGAACTAGTGGGTGCTACAGAAACCATCATCAGGTTTCTTACAACACAGGTAATAGAACAACACTATGGAGGAGTAGAATGCCCCAATGTGACACTGTTAAAGTAGCAAAGAATCTGAGACTAGATAGGTCATGGTCATGGGCCCAAGTAACAAAATATATGCTAATACTTTGGTAAAAAAAACATAGTAATAAAATTACTCCTATAGATAATAGTACAACGTTTGACCCTCATCAGAGAAGGTTCCTCATTGTGTAGATGGTAATTAACAGAGACCAACACTCGAAAATATTTAGAAAGCAAGAAACTTTGAAGTACTCAGTTAGAAATAAGATATTCCTCTATCAACCCTTCACCATTTTCAAGGCTCAGGAAAGATGAGGAAGATGAAGTGGAACGACTGTTAAGAGATAGAGATGTTTGATGACCTCAATGAAACAGCATCTTCCAGACATAAGAAGGCTGATGCAGATCTGAACTCACAGACATTGTGATAGCACATAGAAGACTTACAAATGCTCAAAGCAAACAATATCCCATCACTAAAAAGAGGAGGTAAACACACACTCTCACCCCCTGAACAGGAAGCTATTTGTAGTTGGTACATTCTGAGAGAAACAAAATCAGCTTTCTACAATTCAGTGATCCCGAGTAGATCAATTACACTCTAGGGCAGATAACAGGGCCAGTAGTAATTGGTTAACACAAAGTGGCCTCCATGTCTTTTTGTTTTGTTTCATTTAGTTTTGGTATATTCTGTCTCAATGGTGTTTTTGGTTTTATAATTCTCATTTTGTTTTTTTTTTGTTTGTTTGTTCACTTAAGAGAGAGACCATGATCTTGAGTGGGTAGGGAGGTGAGAGAATCTAGGAGGAGTTGAGGAAGACTTAATAATGCAATCAAAATATATTGTATAAAAATTTTCAAATAATAAAGTTTTAAAATGCAATAATTGATTAGATTGACCCTTTTTGAGATTTATCAAAACAATTGCTAAGTCTATGATAAAAAATCTAAATTAAACAATTAGATAAATGATAGATAGGTAGATAGATAGATAGATAGATAGATAGATAGATAGATAGATAAACAGACAACTAGATAAATGGTAATGATTGAATGTGTAGATAAAAAGATCCCCCTCCATCCCACAGACAAAAGGATTATGTATTCAAGAAAAACTCAATGTGCATGTGTCAGTGTTACATTTAATTCTCTAACTTATTGATGTTCCTGTTTAGGTTTATGAAAGGCTTGCTCTCTTGAGCTCATTGAAGTGATAAGTGAGCCTCATTTCTGCTCAGCTCCTCACTTCATTGGCCCATGCCAGTTCTGAATTTTATAATGGGTAATATTCCCTCTGTGCTCTCAGGGCTGGCTGCTACTGTGGTATTGTCTCATTTATCAACTGTGATTGAAAAATGTTTAGATAAATGAAAAATAGATGGTAGGAGGAGTCCACAAGGCTTTGACCCCATACAAATAACTATAGGTAACTATGAAAGAATATGAATGGGAGAAATAGTCTTTACCTGGGGAGTGGATACTAATTGGTTATCTAATATCAAATGGCCAGTCTTGAATATATGTATATGTGCAATATTATACATTATACATATCAAGCAGCTTAAATTTAGTAATAAGTATGTATACACATTTACATATATGTATCTAACAATGATGAAATAGAGGCCATAAATTTGAAAGAGAACAAAGGTATATATAAGGAAGGTCTTGGAGAGAAGAAAGGGAAGGGAGAAATAGAAAAGAATAATAGTTTTCAACTTGCATATGACCTGCTCCATACAATTTTAAGAAAATGAAACTCATCAGATACAAGGTGTGTGATGTCTAAACTCCTATACAATCCACTTGCTTTAGAAGGGCCCTCACTGTTGATTGTTTCAGATAGAATAAAAGGAAAATAGCTTATGACTATAAACTGAAAAGAGTTAGGAATTATTTTAAATTCAAAGTCAGTACATTTTTTCTGAGTCCCTCCTATATTTTTCTGCTTTAAATTGTGTTGATATGCATATATTTTTTTTGTTAGACTGAGACTGTACTAAAGATAGATTCCATTTTTAACTTATAAAAATAGATTTCATGGTGCCTAAGAACATGTGTTTCATTAGTAAGAAACCCAGTTATCTAACAAGAAACCTACCAAAGAGTTTATTAAAAGTATGTTTAATATGTCGTTAGCCATCATACCAAAGGTGAACTGAAAACACAGAGAATGTTGAGTCTTTTGTGTGCACAAAAAGAGAAGGCTGTGCACTAGTACCAAAACATTAATTTTTGCAAAATACATACTGCTAATTGAGGCTAAAATGTACCCAAGGTCATTTCTTAAACCAAAAAGTTGAAATGGAAACAAGAATACACACAATCAAATGGAAAGAGAATCTAAAGCAGATGTGTCTGCTCTTCTAGGACATAAACACCACAGTTTCAGCTGCCTATGCACTTGTGGAAGTTCTGGCTTTAGCAGGAATGCATAACAGAAGCCCTATCTGGGTGGCCATGTACATTAAGATAACATGGCTAGTGATGTGGTACAAGGTAAATCACCCAGGAGTCTGTTCTAAGCTTTGAGTCAAAATTGACTTACAGATCTTTGTCTAACCTGAGGTTAGATTCTCTCCATCTAACTCTTCTGAATGACCAGAATATCACACAGGGATTTTCACTACTACCATTTTTGTTACATATTCCCTCATGATTTTCTTCACTGTAGGATCCTTAGCTAATAGTCGCCAAACAATACAGGTAAATAGAGCATAGTAAACCTGAAGACTTTAAAACCAGAATGTTTTGAAAAGTTGAAACTGCCAATAACTATCTTTAAATGATATAAACATTAATATGAATAGGATTGCTCATTGCTAGCTTTTCTCTTCAGTGATAATCTAGTTATTTATTTTCTTATTTCTTTTTAAATATAAAAACAAGTATTTTTTATTTCTAATTTTTATGCTCATTAGTTATCTCCTTTGTATCCCGACTTTAATTTTGAAACAGAGCCTGCATAGTGTGTGAAAATGGGTTGAACTATTTATACCTTTTCA
Source organism: Rhabdomys pumilio (assembly GCA_030674055.1). NCBI lineage: Eukaryota > Metazoa > Chordata > Mammalia > Rodentia > Muridae > Rhabdomys > Rhabdomys pumilio. Next base: position 72,513,409 of record JANHMN010000012.1, on the reverse strand, counting down.
TCATCCTTTCTTTGACTTCCCTTGTGCTTTCATTTCCTTGAAAATTAAAGCCTGAGAATTCAAAAAATAAAAAAGTGTAATAGGTTACCATGTATATAAATTTCAAGGAAGTATTATATCACATGTCAGAATAGCAGTTTTGCAAACTGTCTTCTTTACATAGAGATGACATAATCTGATCCACACCAAAACAGAAGTATCACATGAAAAGCTGCATTCCTGAAGCTGCTAGAAAGAAAAAGCCTCCCACATGATGTGGAAGAACAAAAAGCAATGGAAGTGAGGAGTTAGAATTCCAAATTATTGTTAGAATAGAGCTGTTATGCTGATATGTAGAATAAACTACTTTAAAAGCACCAGATATGAACATAATTTCACATGATTCAGATAGATAGCATATGACTGTTTAGTATCTATAAACTTATATACACTTTTCATAATTTGTATAACAGCAATTATAAAAGATTTGAGTTTTATTAAGATATTTTGACCAATTTAAGATATGTGAAATTTCTTTGAACACTGTCATTGTTACTGGAAGATAAAACAATTATATACTTTTATATACTAATTAACTTTGTCCTATACTGCTAAGTTATAGCTAAATTTACTTCAACAAATAGAAAACAATGCATCAACATATACCATAGATAAGATTTTTTTATTCAGAAAGTCTTCTTAGATTCCTCTAATCAGACATTTGAGACCATAAAATGGATTGAACCTTGGACATCAACTTTTATGGACTGTTTAAAGGTGGCTTCAGGAAAGATATATAGGTTTTGTTTACAAAATACTCAATGATAACCTAGCAGCAATTATTTCAAAAGCACTACTAAACTTTATTTAATCTAAATGAGATAAGGATTATTATATCAACTCAATGCTATAGTTGGAGTCAAGATATTCAGAGTTACGTATATAGTCAGACAAAACAAGTAGTGTGGTATTTTTGTAATCCCAAACTCCATACTTATGGTCAGTGTATTAGTAGTAAGGCCATACATACTTGCTATGAATGCAGCAACTCTCTAAGCACAATGCTCAATATCATAGTGGTTAACTCTTCAAACATTAGAACAGGCATATTAGAGAGATCAGTTTCTGTGTAGATGTTTAGCAATTCTGTATAACAACCTAAAAACAGAATGTACAAAAGGTATGTTATTTGTAGTTTGGTACTGACAATTGTAATACATGTACACTCTTCCTCCTGCTAACAAAGAGACTGAGTACATTAATCTTTCAATAAAATCTACCTTAAGTTTTTTCATTGGTTCAAACTTATTTTCAATACACTGTTCACTTATTTTACTTTTTTAAAGATTATAATATAGCCTTTATCCCATCTCTGTCCTTCCTGTCCTTCCTCATGATTACCTCCCCTACTGTCCTTCAAATTCATGTCCTGTTTTTAACTAATAGTTAATATATATATTTTTTTCCTAAACATAACTTGTCTATATAATATTCCTTATACCTATGTTTTCAGAGGTGACCTTGTGATAGTCTTAATAGATACATCTAAATCACACCAAAGGTTCAGGAGACATTGCAGAAGAGGAGATAGAAAGATGAAAGAGCAGAAGTTCAAGAAATAGTTATGAGATGTGTTTCCTAATAATACTTGAGGATATACCTATAGTCTCACCAGCATGACTACCCAAATGCGATATAAGCAAAGATGACAACAATGGACATGGCTACATAGACATGAAAATGCCTATGAGGCCTCAACACTACAAAAAGAGCTACAGGCACCTGAGTAAGCTGAGAATGGAAGAGCTGTTCTTCATTAGGGAAGAGCACATCAAATGGTTTCCCATAATACTGCTAATATTTCAAAGCATAGAAAGTTCTCCTTAAAATTCTCACAGGACTCTAATACTAAATATATACAAATAAAATTTAGTTTATAATTTTCTAGACTTCAAAAAATTCCCCAAGCACATATTCACTTATCACCTCTTATCTATACTTAATTAATTATTTCGTTTCTGACCTCTTATATGTACTTCCTTTGTGCCAGAATTTTAAACCTCTTGCTAGTACCTATTAATTTTATTTCGTGTAACAAATGGATTATCACCCATAGTCTACAGGGAAAATAAGAAAGAAAATGAATGTTCGGTAAAACTTTCAGAAATCTAATTGCAGGATTACAGTCTTCAGAGAGACACAAAAATTGGAGCCTGAGAAAATATATAGTATGCTATAGAAGAAGCATGTATTTTTGGAAAACAAATTAAAATGCTGTTAGTTTTGTTTGTTATTTATAACACTGACTCATACCTATTGTGTCATGTGTGCCATATAATATTTTGCCAACTCTCAGCCAATGATGACATTGCTTGTTCTCAATAGGATCAGCAGTGCTATGATAGGAACATTTATGTAAGTATCTTTATGCTCTAGTTTTCTTTAACAAACCACTGCAAAATTACTGAAGTGAGTATGTTAATAGCATAACACTTAAAATATATCATTTCTCTAGCCCAAATCTTTACAGCAAGATGAAAGATTATACTCATGTGAACAGGCTATGTGTGTATTTTTATGAAACCTAAAAATACTGGAGATAATGTTTATTTTATTCACTTTACAGTAAGGGAAGAGCATTAGAGTGTCATGATAGCTTAAATTTTTATATATTTTAGTCTAATAAGGCTCACATCTCCTCATGTCTTTCTTGATCCTTATATCTTTACTATGAATTGAATGTTCATATATTTGTATAAATTTAGTTTTTATTATTTAAAAAATAATATATTATATTAAAGAACCATCTTTATTCATGGTTTTCATGACATCTTTACATAGTCTTTATAATAGCCGTTTTTCTAATTTGCTAGTTTATCTTTCTTATTTCAATTATGAAGTGGTACTTTAAAATCTGTCTTGAAGTGATTCAGCATTTTCTGATCAAGGAGTTTTTCTGAAAACAGAAAGACTTAGGCTGCATCTAAAGACATCTTACTAGATTATAGTGTACAAAGGAATTTTTTACAGGTCAGTTGTCACTTAAAAATCATAAAACTGATGGGCATTTAAGTCACTGTAGGCAGTTTTGGAATCTTACCAGAGTTGTTCATTTAATCAGCCACACTTTTCACTGTTAAAAGAGAAATGATCTCACAGCAGTGAAAAAGGAAATAGTGGTATGAAGAAAACAAGATGAAAACACGCTTTAATAAACAGTGGCAACATTAAAAACAAAGAAAAAGAAGAGTGCTGGAATTAAGACATGACCCTCCACGAGCAAGTTTGCCAAAACAAGAAGTCTTTTTAACTTTTTAAAATCTACAAATATGACATTCTGAAGTGATTACTGTTGACATGTGAAATTGAGGCTTGCGGAGGACAAGAGAAATGCAGAGGCAGTAATTAGTTACAGCACAATGTGAGTCTGATTCATGTAGACTTAATGAATGGTGCTCACTCTGGACTATGACCATATGACAACTTCATGAAGAGCCCTTCAAAAGCATCAGGTTTCAGAAAACCTCAGATGACTCAGTTTTTAAGGAAGTCACTTTGAAAACTGACAGATTACTAGTTCTAGAAAGGGTGAACCAATCCAGATGTTCTCTGCAGTTGTTCATCAATCTTCAAGGTCCATAGGGCTGTCCTGTAACAGGATGTATAGGGATGGAATGACAATATGCACAGCCAATATAACTCGCCATGATTAGTAGTGTGGTGATAAGGTATAAATGGAAGGCAAACCAAAGAAATGATTAAAAGAGTTATCAAAGCTCTTTCATCCTTCCATGATAAAAAAGTTCTCTTCTCCTTTCTCTCCTCCAGAAATACCTTTGCTTTAACTTACATTTAAAATCTCTTCTTTATTTAACTTTTATAGGTATAGTTAAAAACAATATTAGGATAGGGCATATCATAGGTTATATGAGAAAATGGAATGTTGTTTAGTCAAATACATGACAGCAAATTACATCCTATGTCCAAGACAAATGCTGTTCTCAGTCTTCATCTGAGAAACTACCTTTTACACACTGAACACAGGTAAGAATAGAGACTGGTGGCTTAAAATTTAAAAAATAAATGATACTCGAGTGTTCATTCCTAAACAAAACATTTATACCTCTCGTTCTCTGGTTCATGGGACATGAAAGAAGATGTAGAAATGATATATTCAAGGCAAGATGGCCACTGTAAAAACATGATTTCACAGCAGTTTCCTTGGTGTTGGTAAATTATCATAGTGCTTGCATTCTCAAGCTGCTCACATTCAAATCTCTAAGTACGTATGTGTTAAAAATAAAAGCATGGACACACATGCCATGGCCATTAAGATATGAAAAATAAGCAAGTTGCTGCTACAAAGTAACAAAGTCCCTGATAATCAGTTTCAATTGCTTTGAGAATTTCAAAGAGTAATCACTTTTGGAAGAGGTGACAGAGCAATTTCGTTTTATGAAGGAGAGTCAGAAATTTCTCTCTGGTTTATGGGCCCAACTGTTTCTGGGACAAGTATTCTACTCTACCATTGCAGTTGGAAATCAATCACAAAATAAACAAATAGATATGCTGATGTTCATAAATGTTTTACAGAAACAGGCATCAGGACAACTAGGCACACAGGACTCTACAGAAGACCCATAGTACAGAGAATACAGTCAAACCATGAATGATGTTTTATATTCTCATTAGAGTGTATGTCCAAGCCGTTCTTCACACGTCCTGACAGAGCATGTTTACCGCATATACTTGAGCACTTACAACCTTACTCAGTTTTTCCCAGGAAAACTTCATATTGAACTTAAAATCAATTGCAAATGCCAAATCCCTTAAAAGCTCTGAAATCTCTACTGAATATACTGTATTCACTCTAACACTTTGAATATGCTGCAGCTTTAAATATGGATTGCTTAGGAACCTCTGCTCCACACATTTTTGTGTCCTCTACATCCAACATAGTATATGATGTCAACAATTTTTTTAAGCATGACAGTAGACATCTTATGAATACAAAAGGCATTTTCCTACAGTACAACATAACACACATCTGTTTCAAGTCATGTTCAAATAGACCAAGAACAAAAAACTGCATTTCAAATCTTCCTTGACAAATAAAGTCAGCAAAAGGACAGAAGAGTGTAAATTGTAATCAGTGTTCTAGAAAGGAGCTGGTCTATCAAATAGTTTACTCATTTGACGACAAGAATAACTATGGCATTCAATATTAAGTAGTTTTTACCCTAAAAGTAAGTGAATAGCATGACTATTCTTATTGTGTAGAATTTTCACCAAAACTCAAAGATTAACCATTATTTTCTATCTGTGTAGAATGCTTTTACAAAGTAAACTGTCATTCAGGAAATAGAAGCCACCTTGTGTACTAACTGAGTGCTTCTGAAACAACTTATTCTTGGTACCAGCCTAGTAACAGAGACAGCAAAAGTAATCATGGGGATGGGGACTGAATTTCACTTTCAGATTCATCCGCTGGCAGGTAAGTTTGTCAGACATCAAGCAAAAATGGAGATAGTCAGCGAATGTCTTTGAGTCTGTCAATTTAGAAATGCATAACTTCTCAGTGACAGCATTTTCCAAGACCAAAACTGCCACTGGAATGCAGAAATGAAAAAATGTCAAAAAGCCAGTTCAGCTGACAATATCAGAGGAATAAGCATAGGATGATTACACCATTCTGTATAGCGATTATCACCACACAGAGGCTACCAGGAGGATCTTATGTAACTGAAGAAGAAAATAAATCTACGGTTCACCAAAAGAAATTGTCTAAAACATTAAAACACAGGATAGTAACATGGCTTGATGATGAAAAATTGACATATTATTTTGAATATAATTAAATTCAGAATGAGAAGTAGCTTCCCTTGACAACAGGAAGTCCATCAAGCGGAACTTGGTCACTTCCACTGGAAAGTCCCACAGCAATGTGACATGGGAAATATTAAATAGCTCTCCGTTCCGACTACCAGAGCAATCCTGACACCACAATGAAAGGGATAAAACTTGGGTGAAGTACTTATGCATGTTGTACTTCAGCTTAATAAAATCAAGATTGCCAGAGGACACGACAGACTGACAGGTGTTGAGTAACTCGAGCTTTCATAAGTCAAGACATTTTCTGCTGAAATAACATTATATGCATTAATAACATCCTGGATACAACACTCATAATCAAGATAGCAGCCACACTGGCTGGAAGCCAGATTTCCTAAACAGGATATTCTCTGGAAGTTTCCCTGTGCTCTCCTGAACTGAAGACAAGTAAAAGAGACTAGGGAAAATTATAATCCTACCACAACCCCATCAAATAAGAGAAAGTGAAACATTACACTTGCAGTCATGGGCTACTTTGTGAGGCCCTAAGTAAGGCACAGAACTGTTGAGTGGTGGCACTAGTTAATGTCTGTAAGCTACAGAACTACCCAGAGTTCATTTTGTTTCTGGTATACATCTGTACATGATGCAAACTTCTGTCACAAGATGGAGAAAAGGTGAGGAAAAAGAAAAGGAAGGAAGCAACTTAATTTGGTTTAATATTTAAACAATTTAGTAGTGCAATACTTTAGGTAATCAGTAGTCTATTGGTAGTCTGTTTTTCCTTGACTATGCCAAAGCTATATTTCATCCAAACATCAGCAATTTTAACTCACTAGTCTTGCTTATTCTGAGACCCCTTGAATAACACAACACACACTAGAATCCACTACAGCACTGTTTTTTATTTTTGTTGTTTTATGTTTTTTGCCTCCCATATGTTCTCAGGTATGTTGTACAATCCAAGTATGTTGTAAGAGACTGAAACAGAAAATACTTGAGGATGATTCTCTCTGGTGCAGTGACATTCTAGCATCCTGTAACACTTTCTAGTATGCTAACACGTGCTTTCTGGAATAATTGCTGCACTGAGTCACAGTGAGGAACTCCTCAGTTGTAAGATGGCATGTCTAACATCCTAACTGAGAAAACACTTGTTTGATGATGGATGATATCAATCAGAACTCCAAAGAAACTTCGCTTTCACCACAAGAGTCCCTGCAGGGTCATAAACAATCTACACTTGTTCTCATTTGGCTTCTCATTTGGCTTATGTTAAGGTATTTGCTTTAGAAATTACTTTCAAGTACATTTACCTAGAAACTTTTCTCTTTACAAATTTCACTCCACTCTCTGTATAACATTTTATTTTAAAAAGATCTTACTTCTTGGCTAAGAAGTGGAGAAATTTTGTTGAAAGACAATATACTGTTCCCAAAGGAAAATCTTTCATTTTCTAAAAAATAGATTTTTCAGTAACATATTTTATCTAAATTTTTCTATCAAGCTTTTATTCAATTTAGAGAAATAAAAAATAGAAAGATTTTTAGTGCTATTTTCCTAGACTTAGCTCAATTCACAGCATATTATGTTCCTTTGTATAAAATATATTTAATTTTGTACACATTATAGTTATCATGTTTATGAATTTTGCCTGAAGCTTAAATGTTTTACTTTTTAAAATATTTATGAAGTATTACAATTCATGTATTATTTACTCAAAAGTAAAAAAAATCACAATTCATATTTTCAAAACCATATTAGAAGTAAATAAGTAAATTACAAATGAATAATCTATAGTCATTGCCCTTAAGAAATCTGCCATATAAGACTCTGTATCTTTGAGTACTAATAATTCATTGCTTAGAGATAAAGGAAAGCCTGGTCAAGCATTCTCTCTCTCTCTCTCTCTCTCTCTCTCTCTCTCTCTCTCTCTCTTTCTCTCTCTTGTTCTTCTCCTCCTATGCATCTTTTCCACTTTCTCATCTAGTTTGATTTTATATACTAATTCTAGTTGCATTTAACCAAGAATCATATAACCTCTGATTTATAGACAGATCTGAATACTTTCACGTATTTTTAGTAGTGTACAGTGATGGGTTAGGACACACAATGAAAGCATCCAAGTGGCACTACTAAACCAATTTATGGAGGAAAACAAGTTACGGTTGGTGAGAGGAAGATGTGAGTATAAAAAATATTAGCTGAGGGTAGAAATACAGTGGCTGATCAAAGTATGATCAAAGTATGACTGATCAAAGACAGATACTGATCTATACCACAGGATGACATTTTGAGGTGGTGCTAACTCTGTGAAATGCTTAAATGAATATCTAGGTTGTTCTCACCTCACAAAAACTAATCTAAATTCTACATTTAGAAAGCCAAGAAAGCAAAACTCTAGTTATAGTAGTTTCTCAGGCATTAAATGTTGGCTCTGCAAGAAATCCACAGATTCCCAAAGAACTTTGAATGGGATTCTTCATCTGTGAATGATGGGAAAAATGTCTAAACCAGATTAAAGAGATATTTTATACAAAGATTTTAGAAAAAAAAACGCATACATAAAGTGAAAGCAAAACATCTATTTTTTTCCTTTTTCAAAACTTCTCTTCTGCATATGGTTGTATTTTTTCCTTAAATTATCTCTAGGTAAGTTCCCTTCACATGCCACTCCTTCCATGCCAGGTTCTTATTTTTTGGCAGTGGGAGAAAGAATCTTGAAGAGTGTCCCATGTGGTCCTGATAAAAATGACCTAATTATTTTATGGAACATTATACAAATATCCATCAAGTAGAGGTGACTTGTACTGCTGCTAGGATCACGGAAACCTTATTTTGTCTTCTAAGTGTGTCCAACCTGCATAGTACTTAGTACATAGCATATAGTAACATATGTGTTAGACTCCAAATATAATAAGAAACATCACTTTTGTTATTTTCTGTTTTATTAGTTTTAATATATATATATATATATATATATGTATATATATATATAATCTATTTGCATATACTTCTATTTGTTTTCATGTCACGTTTTTCATGGTTTGTTCTTAGGGATATGCATGTTAAAGATAGTTATGTTTTTAGAGAACATAATCTACTTTTTAAATTAATTTTATTTACTTATTCCTTTCACAACTTAGTATCAGCCCTTCCTGTACTCCCAGTACCCCCTCATACAAGTCCTCCCCATTGTCCCTTCCCCTTTTTTGAGAATACACATGAAGACCAAGCTGATTATTTGCTACCTGGGTCCAGCACCAGCTAGCTCTTTAGTTGGCCATTCAGTCTCTGGGAGCTCCCAAGGGTCCAAGGTTAGTTGACATTGTTAGTCTTCCTGTGGAAACTCTGTCCTCTTATGTCCCACAATCTTTCTTCCAAATCTTCAATAAGACTCCTTGAGCTCCATCTAATGTTTGTGTCTGAACTTCTTCATTTCTTTCCATTGGCTACTGGGTAGAGCTTTTTAGAGGACAGTTATGCTAGGTTCCTATCTGCAAGCATAGCAGTGTAGCATTAATAGTGTCAGGGATTGGTTCTTAGCCATGGGATGGGTCTCAATTTGTGACAATCATTGGTTGACCTCCCCTCTGTCTCTGCTCTATCTTTGTTCCTGCACATCTTGAGGCAGGACATATCTCAAGGCAAAGGCTTTGAGGGCGTTTGCTTTTCTTATCCATCCACTGGGAGTCCTGCCTGGCTAAAGGAAGTAGCCACTTCAGGATCTGTATCTCCCACTGCTAGGAATCTCAGCTAGAGACACCTACTTAGATCCTCTGGAGCCTCTTCCTATCGAGGTTTCTGGAAGCTCCTAAAGACTGCCTCCTCAACCTCAGCCAATCTCCCTTCTCTCTCCCCTAATCTCCCCACATATGATTTCTCCCCCACCCCATTCCACTTCCCATTTCCTCTTCCATACAGTTCCCTCCTTCTATTAATCTCCAATATTTATTTTGTTTCTGCTTCTGATAAAGACTCAAACATCCTCCCTTACACTCTCCTTGTTATTTAGTTTCTTTGAGTCTGTTGATTATAGCATGGTCATCATGTACTTTTTCCACTTATAAGTGAGTACATACCATGCATGTCCTTTTGGGTCTGGGCTACCTCACTCGAAATGTTATTTTATAGTTCCATCCATTTACCTGCAACACTCATGATGTTCTTCTTTTTAATGGCTGAGTAGCATTCCATAATATAGACATACCATATTCTCTGTATCCATTCTTCTGTTGAGAGTCATCTAGGTTGTTTCTAGTTTCTGGCTATTAAGAATAAAGCTGCTAGTAACATAGCTGAGCAAGTGTCCTTGTGGGAGAGTACAACATCTTTTGTATATAGGCCCAGGACTGATATAGCTTTGTCCTGAGGTAGAAAAATTCCCAATTCTCTGAGAAGTTGCCAAATTAATTTTGAGAGTGGCTGTACAAGTATGTACTCCCATCAGCAGTGGAGGAGTATTCCCCATGCTACACAACTTTACCAGCGCGTGCTCTTTTCTGAGTTAATCTTAGCCATTCTTATGAGTTTAAGGTGGAATCTCAGCATAGATTTAATTTGCATTTCCATGATGAATAAGGGTGACGAACATTTTTTACATGCTTTTCAGCCATATGAGATTCCTCTGTTGAGAATTCTCTGTTTAGTTCTGTACCCCATTTTTAATTTGGGTTATTTGGATTGTCAGTTCTTTATATATTTAGGATATTAGTCCTCTGTTAGATATAG
>JANHMN010000012.1:72484799-72497857 GCA_030674055.1 Rhabdomys pumilio | reverse complement strand
ACACACACACACACACACACACACACACACACACACACATTTATACCTGCATTTGGAGTGAAATTTCTCTGAGTCAGTCAAAAAGAATGTAAGGTTTTTACACGTATGTATGTATCCATATTATTATTTCTTCATGTCTAAAATATAAACATATACAGACATACTCCTCTCCATATATATGTATATGATGTATATGTTTTATTATGTATATGTATACGTATATGTTTACCTCCACTACTTGTATAGGTCATGTAAATACACATTATAATGGGATGAAGGGGAAATACAACTTGAAAAGTCAAATGACTTGGATAAATGCATGTGATTTATTTTCAAGTACATTACAGAAATTTAGAATTCCAATGGGATGCACTAGTATTCAGATGAATAGAAAGCATTTACACAAGCCATGTTTTATAGATACCAAACATTTTAATTAAGAATTTATGTAGACTGACACCATTTACCTTTTTCAAATAAAAAACTTTTTAATGCATATCTATTAAAAACAATTTAGAGCAATAAATACAACAGACCTAACTTTATATTTGAATTCCATTTTCTCCAAATGATCTTAGAGAATTTGAATCTATTCAAACAGAATTCTTTTATGACTAACTCAGCTCAAAAGATACATTTTCTGCAGTTTAATGACAATAGGTTCTGATTCACTTTAGAGCTGATAAAAAAAAAAAAAACCTGCTCCTTTACCTTAAGTCATTTTAATCTTCCTGAGCCTTTTCCATGCCCTTGTAACTAAAAATGTCAGTTAAGTTTTTACTTGTTGTGGGGAGCCATGATGACGCTGGCACCTGACACTCCTGGGTAACAAATAAAATTGCACATGTGCAGTGGCAAAGGACCGCCTTAATCACCGCCCAACCCAGGGCATCACATGGGAATTTGAGCAAGCAGCCAATCAGATATGTCCACCCCACCCTAGGGTGTATATAAAGCAGCGCCATGTTAGATCTGGTCTCTCCTCCTCCACGCATGGGAATAAACACGTGCTGCAGAAGGATCCTGTGTGCCCGCGTGCATTCTTGCCAGTGAGATGATTGCGCGGGTCACAGCTGGTGCTGAAACCCGGGAACCCACCATCGCAGGCACCGAGGAGGGCCTCCGCTCTCGGAGAGGATTTAGAACTACGGCATAAAGATAAGCTCTGAGAGGCATGTTTGGTCTTGATTTATTTCATTTTCCTCCCCAATCGATAGAAACTCCAGAAGCTTTCGCTATTGCGCTAGCAGTGTTTGCTCTCTTCCTTTTGATTTTACAGGAGGAGAAAAGCCACTCAAATATCGTGGCAGGTCAGGGAGTGTTAGAGGAGTTACAAGACAGTGTGTCAGAAACAGGGCTGGATAAGAGGCTAGCCACTCATAAAGAGAATAGGAAAGGTGCGCAGAAGAATACAGGCCCTTCCAAAGATGTTCCGCGGAAGTTATAGTGGGGGGAAAGAATGCCCTGAGAGAGTATTGTGAGAAGGGAGGGAGGGCTCCAAAAAAGAAAACTCTTTATCCGGTAAAGGAACTGTAGGACTTGGGGCTTGATGGCTCGGAAATAGGGGAACTGGGTCTCTATGAGAAGGAAAGGTACCATTCGGATAGGCAGCTGCCACAACAAGATGGAGGGCGGGAAAAGGCAGGAGATGGGAATCGCATGGCTTCTCGGCCTGTCGCGTACTCCCAACATGTTGTCCCCAACACTCCTCCGCCTTATGCGGACAAGCACTGCTCAGACTCCTTCCTTTCAGAGGAAGACAAAAGAAGGATGTTACAATCTTTTCCAGTGTTTGAGGCTGCGGAGGGAGGTCGCGTACATGTGCCGATAGAGTATACCCCTATTAAGGAGCTTGCTGAATCAGTTAACAAATATGGAGTTGATGCTAATTTTACAGTCATGCAGCTTGAGAGACTTGCCGCTATGGCGATGACTCCGAATGATTGGCAAAATACAGTAAAAGCTGCTCTCCCTAATATGGGACAGTACATGGAATGGAAAGCCTTGTGGCACTATGCTTCTCAAGTGCAAGCAAAGGCCAATGCTAATGCGGAAGGCAATCAAAGACAGTGGACGTTTGAATTGTTAACAGGGCAGGGACAGTTTGTTAACGACCAAATAAACTATGATTGGGAAGCATATGGTCAAATCTCCGCTGCCGCTATTAAGGCGTGGAAGGCTCTTTCAAGGAAAGGCGAAGCTGAGGGATATCTAACCAAAATCTTGCAAGGCCACCAAGAGCCATTCTCAGACTTTGTTGCTAGGATGACAGAAGCGGCAGGCAGGATTTTTGGAGATCCGGAATGGGTTAAGCCATTGATAGAACAATTAGTATATGAAAATGCCTCACCAGAATGCAAGACAGTTATTACCCCTAGAAGAAGCAAAGGGCTGACAGACTGGATTAAAATCTGCCGAGGACTAGGAGGCCCACTAACTAATGCTGGCCTCGCTGCAGCCATTTTGCAAAGCCAAAATCATGCAAATCTTAGTGTACGTGAGGTCTGCTATAATTGTGGTAAGCCAGGTCATCTGAAACGAGAATGTCGTACTCCCATACAAAAAAGACCTCCTGGGTTATGCACAAAATGCAGGAAGGGCTATCATTGGACCAATGAATGTCGCTTAGTTAGGGACATTCAAGGAAGGATTATTCAGCATGACCCCTCCCCAGCAGGAAGAGATGAAGGCACTCCAAAAAACAGGTATCAGGGCCCCAAGTCTCAGGGCCCCAAAACATATGGGACACAAGTTCAGGGCCGGAGGATGTTTGCAGCCTCAGAGCTACAAGAGGCTCTGCAGGATTGGACCTCCGCTCCGCTCCCAATTCTTACTAATGCCACATGGGGGCGTACAGCCTGTTCCAGTTGATTTTAAAGGTCCCCTGCCTGAAGGAAGTGTCGGCCTTATTTTAGGTCACTCCTCTCTTGCCTTAAAGGGGCTTGTGGTTCATCCTGGTGTGATAGACCAAGACTATACTGGGGAACTTCAAGTTCTCTGTTCTTGTTCACAAGGCATATTTTCCATCTCCCCTGAGAATAGGATTGCTCAATTAGTTATTCTTCCAAGTTTACATGATTGTTTCCCATCCACCGGGGTGCCCAGAGATGCCAACGGGCTTGGTTCTTCAGGAACCGACTTTGCTCACCTGGTAGTTGATCTTAAAACTAGACCCACTTTACAATTAATGATAGAGAGGAAAAATTTTATAGGAATTTTAGACACAGGAGCTGATAAAAACATTATTTCCTCCAAATGGTGGCCTAAGGCATGGCCTGTTACACAATCATCCCATTCCCTACAAGGACTGGGATATGAGGCCAGCCCTACAGTCAGTTCACGCTCCTTGACTTGGCAGACACCAGAGGGTCAAACAGGAAGTTTCATACCTTATGTGCTTCCTCTCCCCGTTAATCTCTGAGGAAGAGACATCTTACAAGACTTAGGATTAACATTAACTAATGAATATTCTCAGCAAGCTATTGGTATTATGAAAAGGATGGGATATAAGGAAGGAAAAGGCGCGGGTCACAACTTGTATTTAGCTAATTGTAGAATTTACTAAGGACATAGCTCTTTGCTGTGATAATGGGAGTCATAAGTGGAAAAGATGGAGTAGCAAGTACGTGTGTACATCTGCAACAGTGTTAATGACATCACGTCAGCCCCTGACTCAACACAAACTGAAAAAGTGTCACAGGTTCTCATGTATTCATGACCACATGCTATTTAGATTAATTCTAAATTCCTTACTATTTCCACAGCATGACACAGCATGACACTTTGGAAAACCCCAGCAAATCTTTGACAAGGTTTCTCACCTAAGTTCAGTATTGGAACAGTTTCACTATAAAATACTGATAAATGTTCTCAAACTTGATATTATGAAGCAATCTAATAAACTACTTAATTTGCAAGTATAAAAAGCAAATGAAACTTCTTCTATATACACTGCACGTTCTACACCACGAATCACCTGTAAAGTGGGTCAAGAATGGTACCATGGTAACACCATAGGCAGATTTCAAATTCATTTAAAAGGACATCTCTTGATTATCAATTTTTTAAAAAAAAGTTCAACATTTCAATATCCTTATGTCTGTTAATGATTAAGCCAAACTCATAGTAACAGGCCACTCTAATGTCCACAAGTGAAGCATATAATGTTTCTAATGCTTCTTTCTTTCTTTCTTTCTTTCTTTCTTTCTTTCTTTCTTTCTTTTTGTTTTGTTTTGTTTTTGTGTTTTTCAAGACAGGGTTTCACTGTATAGCCTTGGCTGTCCTGGAACTCACTCTGTAGACCAGGCAGGCCTCGAACTTTGAAATCCGCCTGTCTCTGCCTCCCAAGTGCTGGGATTAAAGGCATGCACCACCACTGCCCGGCTCTATAATGTTTCTTAAAAGAGGAAAACATAATGAATTATTTTATTGGTCCAATTCCAGATAATTGCAACTAGGATTGATATGCTAGCTAAATATTATCTTCTAGTTAGTTAGAATATATTGCAATCTTTTGTTGCATAGGGCTGCATTAACATCACACACACACCCACACACACACACACCTACTTACATGGTAGGCATTTTTAACCAACAAATAAGTGTTTTTGATCTTCCTGACTAAATGGCCAGTGATAATAAGGGAAAGGAAGATTTAAATGTGCAAAAAGAGCTGAAGAAATGGTTCCATGAATAAAATACTACGTAAGTATGAGGACCCATGAATAGTATCTATTTAATAATCCCAATGCCTCTACTATTAGATGATAAGGGTAGACCAGAGCAGCTAAAGGATCCTTGGTCCTTTAGTCAAGTATATGCAATGGCAAACAACAATGGTATTTTGTATCAAACAAGAAGTAAGGTAGGGCTAACACCTGCAGTTGCTCCCTGACTCCACAAAAGCACTGTGGTAGGTTCATACCTGCACTACTGCACCTGAATACAAGCATGCAAAGGGTTCAAAACAGACACACAAAGATTAAAGATTAAAGTATGCAAATTATAGTTCCATTTCTGAACATTGTAAGTGCCATAGAAAAAAGAAGCACTATATTATAGTTTTTCATAGTTATGTCAGGGTTTTGAAGGAAGCATGTGAGCAGAGAGATCATCCAGGAAAGAGGCAGAAGTAGAACACAAACTAAATGCTTTGCCATGGCAATAATAATAGGAAAGCAAAGTTGGCTAGAAGTCAGATTGTCAAGGGCTAGGATGGGTACCGTAGAGATGCAGCAAGATAATCAAGATGGTAATGCAAGTTAAAAATGTGGTTTCTCATCTGAGGTCTTTCAGGGATGAATGGCTGCTTACATAGCAGAGCCCAGTTCAAGCATAATGCAGCCTAAGTGGCTACAGAGGACTGCTAATGCTTCCGTGCTATGTGATTGCCTTTCTGAAGAATTTTAACACCTAGGTCCTGCCTGACTCCAGAACTAAGGTACTATTGGTACCATAAAGAAAGCAGAAGGCTCAGAGTAAACGGGAGGCAAGAAGACAAGGCATACTCTCAGCAGCAGTCCCTGGCCTCTAATCATTAGCTTATGAAATTCCTATTGTTTAATCCTACTAGATTTTATACCCTTGAGTTCAGAGGCTGTCTTCTTTATCTCTGATAGGCCCAAGGATCTAACAGTATTTTCAACCCCTCTGCTGCATCTTGTGGTATGAAAGATGAGTTAATTTAGAAGCTAAAGATTTGTGCAGCTAAAGTCTCACAGGGTCGTATTTGGTGCTGATTTTCATTTGCTGCTCCCTGCAGTTCTCCCTAGATGCCTTTTCACATGGGATCGTTATGTTGAGGAAGAAGTGGGCACTTTTGCTTCTATGAATAATAAAACTATCTTGGGAGGGCTTCTGAAAATACCTAACCTAATTAAATGAAGTGTTATTAAATTTTAATTAATGTGTGCTACTCAGAATTAGTCAGATCCATAAATGGTACCCATGCTTTGCAATGGTGACAAAAGCCCCCGGTGTTCTCCAGGGACCCCAGCTAATCTTATTTTTAAAGGTTCAGTATACTATTTTTTCTACTAAAATAAGAACATTCCTCCTGATTCCTCCTCAGAACAGGGACTAATAATGTTTTACATGTGAAGAAATGCTGTCATCTAAATTTCCAGTTCTTGAAAGTTGCTTAGTTCAAACACTGACTACAAAAATCTGAATGGGACTAAACTGCTGGCCATGCTGCAATAATAATAAACTGACCCACCAGGAAATAACCATGGTTTATTTGAACAACAGTGATGTAATACTGTTAGACTGTA
Organism: Rhabdomys pumilio; assembly: GCA_030674055.1. Taxonomy (NCBI): domain Eukaryota; kingdom Metazoa; phylum Chordata; class Mammalia; order Rodentia; family Muridae; genus Rhabdomys; species Rhabdomys pumilio. The sequence goes on along the minus strand of JANHMN010000012.1, from coordinate 72,491,585 downwards.
GAAAATATTTGAAACAAAACAATAAATCACCAAAATTTAATTAGGAATATAAAAATTCGTGTAATAAAGAAATATCCTCTTTTTGTATTTAGTTAATTTGTATATCAACTAACATTTTAATAAAATTACAGGAATATTAACTTCCCTTAGCTCATGAAAGTGTAATTTATCTTTCTTGTTTTCAAGAATAGTATTAGAGAAAGAAGCCACACAAGCAAATTTCCATTTCTTTCATAGGCAGTATATCTAAAATTAATGCATCCTGCAAAGAAAAAGCTTTCAGATAAAGATACTAAAGAATAAATGAAGCTGGGCGGTGATGGCGCACTCCTTTAATCCCAGCTCTTGGAAGACAGAGGCAGGCGGATTTCTGAGTTCGAGGCCAGCCTGGTCTACAGAGTGAGTTCCAGGATAGCCAGGACTACACAGAGAAACCCTGTCTCCAAAAAACCAAAAAAAAAAAAAAAAAAAGAATCAGCAAAGAAGTCATGGATGATGCTGTTTCCAAAATGTGACTTTGCAAAACCCTAATAGAAGCATGAACTTTAACGTCATCCCAACTGTGTGATTTATTTATACATATTTATACCAGCTTCTATTTAAAAAAAGCAACCTATGAGTTTTGCACAAATCATTAGTCACAAATATAATGATACACCCAGAGCAAACATAATTATTTTAGACAGTATTAGATTATTATATTTCACTCAAATACTGAGACTTAGTAGTATCAGATTTTTCTTAAAGCTAAATGTGATTTAACCTTTTTTCTGTACTGGAAATTTAGCCTGAGGTCCTGTGTGTGTTGGGCTACTGCTTTACCCCTGAGCTATGCTGATGTGCCATTAAATGGTAAATCTGACCCTGACTTTTAATTAAGCACCATTATCAAGGTAGTCTATAATTGTCATTAAAATGAAATATTCAAGGAGATACTTAGTACAATTTCAACTTTGTGTGTTTGATTTAAAGAAGGACAAAGGAAAGTGACAGGTTTTTTTTTTTTCCTCTGCAATCAAACATTCAACCTTGAGTGTATCTAGTGCAGCTAGTATAGGGCTTCCTGTGGTTTGTGTTTCTACCGAAAGTCAAGGCTACCTACACCTAAATATAGAATAATTAGCTTGTCTAAGATTAAAATTATTCAATTAAACAAATTATCCATTTATTTGATCATTGGATATATTCCTCTGGAAATAATAATCCTCACATGACTAAAATATAGGAAATGGTAGAGAAAAATAAAAGCCTTCAGTACTCGTCTCAGACCTAAAATTTCGCTACCCACAAGTTATAAATGCGCAGTTTTTGCATACAAATTTAGGTATTTTTATATTCAACGAATACTGCAAATATCATTTTTATACAAATTAATTTTGTAAAGATGATGCAAAATTTAACAAACTCTGGGCATACAAGTTAGACTAACTGGAGGATTACTTCACTGTTGCTCACTGCTCGCTTAGAAACCAATTCTCCCTCTCCTAGACTTGTGTTATTGTGTGTGGTCCATCTGAGAATCCTAAATTAATAGTGGATTCTCGCCTACAACATTGGATGTCATTTGTTGCGTGTAAATTTAAGTATACGCTTGCTCCTTTCAGGTGCCGCAGCCCGCGCTATGCTCCCAGATCAACTGCTCCAAGGACTCCTACCCAGCCCCCAAGGCTAGTTTCGCCAAGCTTCTCTGGCCTCACTCAGCTCCACCAAACTGCCAGCTCTGATGCTTTTCCAGTGAACGCAGAGAATTATTGCTCCCTCTCCACCAGCCAACAATCCCGCAGCTAATTCCTACAATGTCTGCCCTGGCTGTGCCTTTTCTCCTGCCCACCTGAATCTCTGTAAATGGAAAACTCGGGACAGTTTTAACACTTTTAAAAGCAGCCAGATAAGACAACTGCTGGCGCAGAATCTATTGCCCTAAACTGATCGGCTATCCTATATCAGAATTACACTGGTGGCAGAGACTGCTGCCAGTTCTAGTTGTCCCCAGGCCTTACACGGTGTCCTGCTCCTCCCCGCAAAGTCTGGCCAAAAAAACTCCCCCTCTATCTCTTTTTCTCCTCTTCCCCTGGGACCCTGAAATCCCATCTTTTTTTCGTCACCCCATGATAAGCTTCTGCCATCTTTATTGACATAATCAAGAAACAGTTAGGGAACCAGATTTTAGTATTAGCTCCTCCCTCTACACATCACATCAGAATACTGAAGTTATGCAGTCCTTTTAAAGTGACCTATAATTGCTTAGGGTGTAGGTCATATGTATCTGAGTATGTATATAAGAAAATGCATAGATGTGAATTAAAAATAAGTTTCTCCCTTTCTAGAATATCGAGGAACATAATCTTTGTTTCTAATATGTTATTATACACATATAAAACTGTACATGTAAGAAAGTTATTTTGTATATGGTAATTTCAATAATTGTTGATGAACTTGCCACCCACCTTTGTAGGAATACATAGATGAAACTTCAAACTCGTCCGTAAGAGAGTGACTTTAAGTCCATTTCATATGATTGAGAACCAGTTGTTTTTGTGAACTGCTTACCTTTAGTCTACTTTTTCAATTGACTTTTAAAAATCTTGTTTTTATCAACATGTGTATAGAGTTCTTCACATAAGTCTTAAGAAACATTTACACTGAGGCAGAGTCTCTTACTTGAACCCAGACTTTGATAATGCAAGTTCATCTAAGAAACCATCATTCTATGGGTAACCTCTATGTTTGTCTCTGGTTCTCGGCTGTCATTCAATGAGCATTAGCAAGGGAGCTGGGGGATCAGAGCTACAGTTTCCATGCTCAGAGAAAACACTTGAGCCATCTTCTGCATCTTCTATGTCTTCTGTTTTCATCCTGAATAAAGTGCCTTCTCTCATCTGTTCTTACTACGTCATGCTACCTTCCTTGTCTCAATCCAAATCATACACTCTTGCTAAACAATTGGAGTAAATGGAAGTATACGATGCTGTGAAGATATGAAAAAAATCGTAATAGCACTCAGTTAATACCCTGCTGTTCTTCCCTTTTCTCAGCGTATGCAAGGCAAGGGGTCAAGAGTTGAATATTAACTTTATACGTATTTTTTTATATTTATCACCCCAACTTATCTACACTAGATAATAAACTCACATAACTCAAAATAGTCAGAAAAATCGTATATTTTAAAAAGTTATTTTTATTTGCAATTGCTATTCTTTTTTTTCACATTCAAACAGTAAAATCTATACATTGTTTCCATGAGCCCCCTTTATATTTTTCATTAAATTGAATTCAGTCATGTTTCCTAAATAACTTTGATGCCCCCATTTCCTGGGCATATTGTTTTTATTTTATATAGATGAACGTCCTCTTGTGAATAAATATCAGCTAAATAAGAAGATAAATGATTAAAAAGAGGAATGAGTGGGTGCTGGAAATACACATGAGCCTTTTATTACCCTGTGTTTAAAAACATTTTTATGAAATCCATTTGCCCTGAAACAAAACCAGTTTTAGTTCAATTTTCACATGAACAAATGTTGTTTGCTTAATGAATATTGGTTAGATGCTTGAATGAAAAATGAATAAGTAAGTAACTAACTTTTTTAATAACCTAGTCACTCATGTATCTCCAATATTTTGAGCTTAAAAAAACAAACGAATTACAGCAGATTTCTAGTTAATCATATCATTTTTTTTACTCTGTTAGATACAAGTACTTTGACAAACCAGCTTTGTAACTTTGTTTCCCAAAAGACATATGAGAAGATACTTTTAATAAAACAGATGAAAAGAGATAATGAATTTGAGATAGAACCAAGGAGATGGGTACCGGCAAGGAGGCTGGATGGAAGAAAGGTTAGGGGAAAATAATATTATAATTTAAGTTTTCAAAATAAAAATTATTAATTTAAAAAAAGATAAAACTTGGTAATAAAATTTTTTCTTGTTCTTACATAAAAAATAATTCAGGTTTAAAAACTGCCTAGTGAAGTCACTGTAAGGTAAATCCATATCTAAAACTCTCTAGGATAAAAGCTTTCATCTGTATGCACACAGATCAGAGCTTGGTTACTCAGATAGCATTAGTATTCAGCTTTTTTTATTTTATAGCTTCCTCCACTTTATTTTAATGGAATTAATTTTAGCATAAGAAAAATACGATACTATATAAAATAAAGATATATAGGAGTAAAGAAACTTGAGACTTATTTAAAATTGATACATCATTGAGAAAATATGGACTAGGTACTCTTCTTAAAATACAATATATGTTCTGTGTGCAGCACCATGACAGACCTTGTTTTGGGCTCTTAGCCCATGGTTTTATCTCCTTCATTCAAAGCAAGCAAAATAGCATGTGACACTTATAGGAATACATTCTACATGGAACAGGTAAAAGATGCTGCAAACATCTTGGAGTTTTCAGATTCACTTTTTAAAATAGTGTTAAAAACCTCTATTTGAAAATTACTGAACTAAGTGACTGTGTATGAATTTTATACCACAAAGTAGTGCTTAATTGTACATAACTGTACAAAATTAACATTAACTATGTACTTTAAAATATAAAAACTTATTAAAAGATTTCTAATAAAAAGTGAAAATGTGACTTTAATTCTGTTAAGTTATATTCAGAAACAAATGGAAATGCTCACAGTCATGTGTGTATGTGTGGTACATTTCTGTAACCAATAGACCAAAAGAATAATGATTATTTCTATGAATATAGAACTTAAGTTTTAACTGTGTAATCTGTGATAAAGTACAACATTCTAACTCTCAGGAGCTCCGCCTTTACTGTGTTTTAGTTTCAGGTCACACATTTCTCTTTTAAATTTCGTAGCATGGTTTAATGAAAGACTCCTAAATACCTACATCTCTCACTGATTAGCTATCTTACAAAACTAATTAAGTAATCAATAAACAGAACAGGTATAAGTCAATAGAACTGCTGATAAGAATGCTTGATCTTCAACCTACAACACAGTTGTCAGCAATTACAGGGGAAGCTGTATCTTAAAGTTCATTAAAGACACACTTGTAAAGCTATTAAATGTTATCTGGGAATGTTTCCATACTATTTATAACAGCTTTTTATTACTAAGTTTTAACTCACACTTTATTTTTAAGCAAAATAATAAACAACATTGGAAGGTGAACCTCATTACAGAAGGTGGTGTCTGTCAGTAATTTATTCATCAATTAGCATATATTTACATTATTTATACTATGTTGCAGTTGTTCTACTCACATGTTCAAACAACAATGACAATAACTCAGCTGTCAGTAAGGCCTTTGTTGAGTGAGACAGACTCATAGAAAAACTTCATTTATAATGGTGAGTTAAATCAATGAATGTACTCTGACCTTAAGAAGCATGATAGTAATAATAAAATAGTGTAGCTTTAATATTAAAATAACATGGTTCATAGATTCCTCACTGTATAAAGATAAAAATTAAGATTTTTCATTAGGAGTGGGAATGTGGTGTCAATTGCCCTTAATGCCTGCACTCTAGGCAAAGGCACTAGTGGCTCTCCGAGTTCAAGGCCAGACTAGTCTACTGAGTGAGTTCAGTATAAACAGAAAAATGCTGTCTGGAGGGAAAAAAGAAGAAGAAAAAGATTACCATGATATATTTTGAGGCAAGCCAAGGAGGTTTCACAGAAGAAAGAAAAAGAAAGCTAAAATTTCTATTAGCTGCACAGTGGTGATGCATGCCTTTGGTCTCAGCAGCTAGGAAGCTGAGGCAGTGGATCTATAAGTTCAAGACCAGCCTGATTAATAGAAAGAGTTCCAGTATTCCAGGATGGCCAGCACCACACAGAGAATCCCTGACTTGAGAGAAACAAACAAACAAACAAAAAACAATTTCTCGTGTTGTTTTTTTTTTTTTTTCTGGAATAACTTCAAGGATCTAATATTTGATCTTGGCAAACAACACATCACTCTGCTACAGATCTTTATAAATGGCAACTGACACAAAGACACTGAATAATGTTCCCACTGAATTCACAATCCACCACTCTCAAAACTTTACACTGTTCTTTCTGAACTGCTACAAACATGCCTTCTCTCCAAGTGTTAAGCTATTAAACTCACTTCTATGTTGACAGATTGCATGTAAACAGCCCTCCATTGACTCTGGGACAAAACTCATTTCCATTTCCCGAGATAAGCCCGTTGCACTTGAGTTGGGAAGTGTCCAGAGTCACCAAGTTACCAGGAACTGCACAACAGAAAAAGTGAAGGTGAATCCAGAAACCTGAGAAGTCTGCAAAAGTCAGAAGGGAGAGATACACAGTCTGGATGAAGAATAAAGGTGAGGAGGGCAGACCTGTGTGAAATGTGTTCTCAAGAAAAGAAGAACAAGAAGTGTACTGGGAAGTCATTGGCTCAACAGAAAGAGTGAGTTCCCAATAATCAGTGCTTTACTAACAACATGCCAGACTCTTAAAGAAAATGGCATCAAATCTCCCATGTAATGAGACCTTAAACAGAAATTACCTGTTCTTAGCGAAAAAGCTATGAGTGTGGCCTTTCAGTGTCCCAGCTGTATGGTTAGCCTTTTATTCACTCTGCTAATTTTTCCAAATTTCAAGTATTTCACTGTGCAATAATATTTCAAAAAGTTAAATGCTGAATATACTGTGCATATTTTGGAAATTCGTAGATTTACTTGAATAATGGGTGTTAAGATACAGATTTTAAATTTTATTACTAAAATCCTCAATTTAAAATGACATATTTCACATAGATAAAAATGGCTTTTATCTTTGCAGTTGACTTTTTTTTTTTTTT
>JANHMN010000012.1:72335311-72480274 GCA_030674055.1 Rhabdomys pumilio | reverse complement strand
AGAGAGAGAGAGACAGAGAGAGAGAGAGTTATATAGTTATATAATGTAATGTTGTTTTAGGCTAAACACTATATATAATCTTCATATATTACATATAGAATATCATAACATCATTTACTTTCTGGGTTTGAGCCATTATAAATATAAGATATTATCTCAAGGAAACAACATCTCATCATAGTAGCACAATCATTTTCTTGCCCAAGGCCCTACAATGATACAGACATTTGATGATAAATGAAGGCCAAAATTACAGTTTAAAAAATGCCAGCCATGTGAACCCTCTTAGTCTTTTTCATTTCACATTATTTACACATTTGTTGATACCTTTTTCTGACATACTATATTGAAATAATTTGCTTACATATCTGTCTCATTTATATAAGTTTCAGGCCAGAATTTTAGCCTGCCAACCAAATACAACAGTGTTGATTTAAGAATAACAATTATTTATTTGTAAAAAAATGGTACTACAGGAAAGACAGGGAGAAGAAGATTATCTAGATAGTATAGAAGTCAAGAATAATACTATGATCATATAGTAATGTAAAATCTTCAGATGAGAGTAATATTTTACTAATTCAGTAATATTCATTTTATTAAAGATAGAGAATGTAGTTCTTTATCTGTATAATGAATGGCATATTTTTTCTTGGCGAAACTAACACTAGTAATAAGATTCAGATATTTACTTTCTCTTGTTATACATGTTTCTTTCTGAGAAATATTGAAGCTTTCATTATTTACTTAAAATGCAAAGACAGAGGCCTTAAAATGTACAAACAATAAATGAATATAGAAGTATTAATTCCTGACTGTCTTAGCAGAGCAGGTTAGGCCATACAAAATTTTATACTCTGATGTGCTGTGAGTAAGTAGTGTACTAGAGGGAGGTGGGCTCCAAGGGTTATGTGCTTCTCTTATTTTCTTGTGCAGAGAAATTTTAGTCCAGTAAAATTTGTCTGCTCTGGCAAGGGGTGACATCCAAAGACCTAGGCCTATATGGTCTGGTTGGAAAGCAGACACACTGCATACCTTTAATAATTTTGGCTAGAATAGAAACATGTACTTAGTACACATCTTTAAGGTAAAATAAATTTGTTGACAGAACCAGATATGTTTGAAAGTGATGTCTAATTTGAGGGGCAGATAAAATGATGAGATGGAGAAAGATTTGACAGAATGAGTCAGAGATAGCAGAAGTCCAACTCTAACAAAAATGGACAAGAAAGAGAACACATAAGGGAGATTGCAGTGTTGTGTCTGGAAGTTTTAGTGGGATAGTTTTTACAGAAACAGGTAGCAGAATGAACAAGGTGAAGACAGATGAGCCAGAGAAGGAGTCAGAAAAATTAGAGAAATTGCCAGAGTTAGTTTTATGCCAAGCAGAGCAATTCAGTGAGAAGCTGAGAGAAGCCAGTTTGAATCAGTTGGCTTGGAGAATAATTTGAACCAGACAAGCTGAGTTAAACTATCCAACCAAATTTGAGAAAGAACTAAAAAGGGTGAGCTTATTTGGCAGCAAGGCTCCAAGATATCATTGACATCTGGGGAATAAAATTTACTTTTACATTCCTGTAGTCTAACACATCATTATCCTATAAATAGCTATTTTCCTTGTTCCTATACAAGAGAAAAACATTGTTCAATATTTTACCAAAGCAATAGTTATGCCATTTGTCTGAAGGCAAAAAGAAGAAAAGCCATCTCACACAGATGCACATTCTCCTACCTAGGTTGTTCCTAACCAAAATGAAGAAAATTAATGGTAAAGACACAAAGTATTTCTGTGAACCAAATACTAACTATACTTTATTAATTGTTTGTACATTGGATGGAGCTTTCACAACTTTTAAACCAACAAATAGATATACATTTTCTTTAAAAATTCTATGTGAAGAGAAAAAGAGGAAAAGTAGATTTTCCTAAATGGTGACTCATTACGGAACTACAAATAGACAATGCATATATGAAAATTTCAGTTCCACTGGCAACAGTATCTTTACTTAATAATTGTTTACCAAATAATGTCAGTTACTCCTGTTTAGAAATTGTACACTGACACATAAACAAAAAATAAAGAACTCTTGTAGGCTATTTGCAGAGATATAAATTTTAAAACATAGCATTTAGAGAGCAGTTTTCCAAATGAGTCGACTGTTTTTAAAACATTGCTCCCTAGCATAACAAGTCACAACACTTCTTGAAGAATAAATACAAATTCTGCATTAAGAGAAGCCTTCTATGTGTGCCTACAGTCTGAGAAGGCCACAGGCATGCATCTTCCCGAATAAAGCCCTGATCTCACTTTCCTTAGAGCAGTGACTCTCAATGTTTCTAATGCTAGGGTCTTTTAACAGAGTTCCAATTCCTCATGTTCTAGTGATCCCCCTGAACTATAAAATTTTGTTGCTGCTTCATAACTGTAGTTTGCTAGTGTTATAAATAGTCATATAAATAAGAAAAAAACAACAAAAATTAAAACCTCAAAAAGAAAAACATAACTAACAATCACTCATTAGAGCATTTGATTTCAGAAATTTGTGATAGTAACTTTTTTCTTCTCTTTTTTGATATGTAAATTGTTTTTAAGTGGTTTTTGCTTGTTTGACAACCTGAAAACCTGACGACTGTTTTCTCAAGAATCTGGAAATGTATTTTAAACAGCAAACAGAGAGGATACTTCCAGTTTCTGCTGAAGGGAACAGGCATAAGATTTGCAGAGTAGAGCCTTGTTCCAAATTATACAATTACATCGTATCTCAAAGATGAAAGATTTTATTTCCCTTTTAGTAAAGACAATCAGCTGACACTTATGTCTTTTGGTTTTCTTCTCACTTCATCACAAAACAAAACAAAAAACAGAATAAAAACAAACAAAACCCTTCTTACCAGGTCTTTCAGCAGTATTTCTTTTTGCACTAGCTTTAAAATTAAGTTTTACCTTCTGTTTAAATGAATTCAGTGCATGCTCTACCATGACCACACCAAAAGGCAAGTGTTACTGCATTGAATATCATATTAGCAGTAACAGTAAAATTGAAAAGGTTTAATGGTCAAGACTATTAGCTACTAAAATTAGTTACAACTATTGAAAAACAAAATGTTCCACTATGAGTCTCTATATTCAGATTTTTGGGGTAGAGATATAAATTTTAAATGGACATATTTTACATACTTTCAACTCTTCAAGTCAACATCTGTGTTAGCTACCTAACAGTTTGAAATGGGGAAAAAATTCAATTCATGACATGCAAGTAAGAATGCAAAATAAATTAAAAGAATACATCATGGCATTTCAAATTTACTGATGCCGCGTTCCATGTAATTGATGCATATGACATTCTCCAACTGTTTATATAACAAACCAAGTCATTGAGAAGTGAGGCATAGTCGGAGTCTGAGCGGGTAAGAACTGAAGAAGAAAAAAAATCAGCAATGATGACCCGAAAGATGCCTGCAGTGATATGAATAGCAGAGGCCTAAGAGAGGCCAGAGCACAGTGGCTTGTTAGCGTGGCTGCCATCAGTTTCGGTATGAGGAAGAACTTCATAAAATGGAGCTGGGGTGCAGCATAAAATCAACCTTTTGGAGCTTTAGATATGCAGAGAACTTGGAGAACTTTTGCTGTAATTAATACTTTGTGTGAACTACAAATGACTCCCAATGTTTCATCAGTCAGACTAGTACCCAAAGACATGCGCACTGGAGCTGGGATAATCTCCTTACTCCTTTCCTTCCAGATGCCCCTTGCTTTGTACAGTTCTTTGATAACTGGTATTTGATGGTGACAATATTTTATGTCAGTAAATACAAAACCAGCTGATGAGTTCACCAGGAGAAGCCTAGCATCCATGATTATCCTTCAACTCCAACAAAAAGTATATTCCATTTTTCTCACTCCCACTCAAATACCTTATATTTTAACTCTCTTCATGTACATGAGATCTTGTAGAGTAAAACATATGCACAATTATCAGGAATTTATTTGCCCCCCACCTCTGAATTAATTCAACAATTTTTTTAATCTTGATTTATTCCTTGAGGATACTTTTATCAACCAGTTAAGTTGATTTCCATTCTTTCTGGTGTCTCCCTCCAATCTTCCTCTAATCTTCTCTTGAGAATCCCATGTGATCATTTCCACCAGGCATGTGGAGCTCTCTGTAATCCTACGCATCTACCAGCTACCAATAAATCTCAGGATATTGTCACCATCTCCATTGTTAGCTTGTAAGTAAATTGTGATTTCAGTAATTGTTGGGATAACCTAGCTCCGCACTTTAAGATATATTTAAAATGTTAGATATTTTGATAATATTCTTTTCTTTCCTGTGATGGTTTGTATATTCTTGGCCCAGTGAATGGTACTATTAGGAGGTGTGGCCATGTTGGAATAGGTGTGCCACTATGGATGTGGGCTTTAAGACCCTCACCCTAGCTGCCTGGAAGTGAGTCTTCCATTAGCAGCTTTCAGATGAAGATACAGAACTCTCATCTCCTCCTGCACCAAGCTAGCCTGGATGCTGTCATGTTTCCACCTTGATGATAATGAAATGAACCTCTGAACCTGTAAACCAGCTCCAATTAAATGGTGTCCTTTATTAGACTTGCATTGGTCAAGGTGTCTGTTGACAGCAGTAAAATCCTAAGCCACTTCCCAACTCTTTTCTAATCCTTCCAACCTCCCTGTCCACTCAATATTTCCCTCTTCCCCCTTAAAAACAAATATGAAACAAACAACAAACAAGAATCCCAGAAAAATAATACCAAAATATAATACTGGCACAATTACAGGAGGGATCGATGAGGTTTTGATTAGTATTAAGGTTTACTCTATGATGGGAAACCCATATCTGACACTGCTAATAATGGCCAAGATCCTGAGATTAGATAGGGGAAACCTACTACTAATACTCTGCTAAGGAAATGCAGTGGTAAATGAGTGAGACAGCATATGTAGCTCCTTGTCTTCTTAACCTTCCTGCATCTTTGTTTTTCATGATATTGTGTCCATTTATTCTCCTGCTCCTATCCTCATCAGTTTCATCTTTTACTTACCCAAGTCAAGGTACCTAGTCTGCAATACAGATAAATTTTATCATGTACATAGAGTTCCCCAATACCTATTAGACCAGGATGTACTCATATTCCAAAAAGTCAATCTTGGTTATGTTTAAGTCTCACTATATTTTGTTTTTCTTTGCAGTCAACTAAACATGGCCAGAGACAACTTATGTCACTTCTGTTTTCTCTCTATCATTTACTCTATAAATTAATTGGACACCAAATTGTATTAGTGAAACTATGATTGTTTGATGGAATGGGATCATTTTATTCTACCTGCCTCTTTACTAAGGAGAGCCTTGAGTGCATAATAAATTTAAGGCTAGCCTGACCTCTCTGAGAGCTACATATAAACAAATCAATAAGTCTATGTCAAATCTATGAAAAAGCACTAAGTGGCTTTCACTATCAGTAAAGATAAAGTTTTTAACAGGACTCAAGTTTAAAAAAAAAAAAGTTTCAAGTGCCTCTGATTTGTCCGGCCTTATTCGTTATGAATGTTCCTGTGACACTTTCATAGTTTGTCATTAGTAGTGGCACCTCTTGGCACTTTACCTAACACGTTCTGCAAACTTTCACTGGACGCTTCACACTTACCTTAACATTAGATTCACTGTCTTGAAATACCCTTCGATGCATTCACCTTTTTCATTTTTATCAAATGTCCTTTTTCAATAACATTTTATTTAGAACTGAAACCACTATGTTAGTACTCATTTCTTTTCTGTGATTCACTGCATATTTAACTTTTTGTCTTCCTAGACTTCACCCCCTAGTAAGTACGTTTAAAATGTAGTACACATTGGAAAGCATTATTGTCTCCTAATTAGCCCTCTATAATATACGATTTAATAACTCTAATCATCAATATGTTCTGTCCCTAGAATACATGTTTGGATGATGTTTAAATCTTTAAATACATGTAATTTTATGCAGAGCTATATTTCCTCTCATCATTTTTTTTCTGTTATTTTCCCCATAGAAAAATGGAATTTACTTGAATGTTAGAGTTTGAAAACAGATACTCAAACAGACCTTACATTGAATATTTTCCTCATTAGAAATGACACTAATTTTAGGTTTCCAAATGATCATATCTTTCACAGCAATTAATATAATTCAAAGTAGATATTTTAAGGTAATGAAAAAAATACTAGTTTTACTGTAGAATGCAGGCCCGGCAGTCTTTGCCTTTCTAGAGAATCTGTAGGCAATTTACCAAATTAAATTTCAATCCCAGTCACTTTGCATGTGATGAGTTCATGAACTCCTTTAATCCACATTTCTCTATGCGATATCCAACTTTACTGTGATAGGTTAAAGTGCTACCAATGACATATGAATCCTCTCCACTAAATACTGCTATGAATTCCCACACCGCTCTCACTGTAAACTACCCTATGGTGTATTAATGAAACGTTTTAAACAAAAATTATTGGAAGTTTCCTAACTGATCTTTATATATTTCTAAGTGATTTATTTCAGAATCAAAACATTTCAATATTTTTCTAGAAATGCACATGTCTGTTTAACAAAATACCCATGTCACTCTTAGAGGAGAATAAAAATGAATCGTATATAGCTTAAATTCATGAATTTCTCTCATGTTGAACCACAAATGACTTTCTAAAAACAATCATTCAAACATAGCAATTTTCTGCATTACTGCTTGACTTTCTGCAAATAACTAACCTTTTATATAATATAAAATTGAAAGAAAATAGCATTGCTAAATAAGATATTTTCACACCTGGTCTCCAGAATAAGGAAAGGGAGTTTATTATCTATCATTTCCTTTACATTTCTTTAACAGCAATTTATTATTAATATAATAAACATAGAAACAACTTTTATTGTCAATCAGAATAAATATACACTCCTTGTTATTGTCCATTTTAAAGGCTACAAAAATTATCTGCTAACATACCTGTTTTAGGTCTTTTTATCAAGTGAATTCATGACCCTTTAGACATAATAGTTTAGCTAAGCTACCATGTTTACTTGGTTAACTCAACAGATTGCTAGAAATTGTAGAAAATAATTAAATTAAAATAAAATAGAATAAAATATTTTGCTACATTAAGTGTGATATAAGCCATAGACCACTTTTATAAACAAAATGTCTGATTTTAGGGTTAAGTCACTTATTACGTAGGACCTAGTCTCTTTTAACTAATTGTAGCAACATGTTAGAACTTCTTCCTCTTATAATGGATCACAAAACAGACTCTGACTCTAGAGAATAATATTCACTCCTTATAAGTAAAGATGTAACATGGAGAGTGCCACTCCACCCATTCCTACCTCACTGCACTAGCATTCCCCTACGCTGGGGCACTGAGCCTTCACAGGACCCAGTAACACTGTTATTAATATGTTACTTTTACTTTTCTAATCTTTAATTTTACAAACACAACAAACACAAATATAGATGTGCAAAGATCGGAGTTTCTACAGATATGTGAGTTGAGTTGAGGGCAGGAAAAACATGTTATCAAGGTAACAAAATACTCAGGTAGCAAGATCCAGAACAAAGAACCAAACAAATTTGGTACATGTACAAATTGGGCTGTTGCTCAGCGGAAAAAAATAAAATAAAATCAGAAAATTCGCAGGTACATGGACAGAACTAGAAAATACTATATTGAATGAGGTAACACAGACCCCAAAAACATTACATGCTCTCCTGAACTTGTGTTTCTTAGCCTCACCATGTGAGTATATAACCTGGAGCAAATACAGAAGTCAGGAAAGTAAAATGGATCATGGCAAGGCACTATAGGGTAGAATAGAATAGGAGAGATAAATGGGGAAATAGGAAAATGAAGAGGTGAGCTGATTAGGGAAGAATGTGGAAAGTCAATATAGAAGAAAAGGAGGAGAGAAAAAATAATGGTAAGAATCTCTTAAGAAGAAACAAGGAATAATGTTATACTTTACCTAAAATACCATATACTACATACAAGTATTCACATAGTTATGGTTATAGTTACACATATATAGTTTAAATTAAATTATGTTATGTGAACTCCAGCAATGCTCTTTCTCCAAGAATAAAATGTTTTGCACATTTAAGGGTCTTGTATCACCAAAACAAACAAAAACATAAATAAACATAAGCAAATAGATAAAGCAATATAATCATCAGTATGCTTGAAGAACAGTCAGAAGCAAATCAGAGTAACTCATTTATATGTCAAATTCTACACATCTCCACTCTTTGTGATACCACTTTTCAAATCCCTTTTTAAAATAGTTGTTGTTTTAGAAATCTCAAAAATGTAAGTCTGCACTTATTGTAGACCTCAAATATTTGTATGTTATCTTCTTATAATGTTATTAGGTATAACGATCCTAATAATCCACCCTTGTTGGCAGCCAAATATAAAATGAATACTTGATGCTTTGTAGAAGGTTCTGATCAAATTGTAAAATTCTGGTGGCTCCCACAGTTCATGTCACTTTTGAAAACTGAAACAGTAAAGCTATTGTGTAATTTCTCCTTGCATTTGTTTTAGTACTTATGTCTGGTCTACTGACCTGGTTGGTTTTCACGTCCCTGTGACAAGTGCCATAACCAAAAGCAAATTGATAAGAAAAGGCTTCATTTCAGCATACATATTACAGGCCATTATCTAGGAAGATACGAGGGCAGAAGCTCAAGCAAGGGACTGGTGGCAGGACCTGGAGCAGAGGATATGTAGAAAAACTATAGCTTTGCTCCTAAGCTCACATTCTCTCTCAGGCCAGGCTCACCAGCTTAGGGATAGTACCACACACAATGAGCCTCTTAGATTAATTTGCAATCTAGATAATGCTGTGCAGACATATTCACAGGCCAATCTAATAGAGAAAACTAAACTTCTTCAAATGAGTGTTTCATTTTCCAGGTATGTCAAGTTGGCAAAGTTTAGCCATGGCACACATATTCATCTACTTTTACTGACATAATTTGCTTATCTTTACTTCTTGCTCATATAGTAAAATCAATCTTCATCAGATAGATAAAAGAGTATTCTAACTAACCAATACCAAAATCTCAACAAAATGGCAACAGAAATAAATTAAGGAAAATTTGCAAAGAATTAGATAAGACATTGTATAGCTTTTAAAATATGATCTTTAACTTAGGAGGCATCTCCCTTTCCACTTCTTTATCATTTTGTATTTCAAATATATAATTTGTATTTTATAGAAACATACAATAAAAAAAAGTGCTACAACTTTTTGAGTTACTACTTTCATCTAAATATACTTTATCAATCATTACACTATATTACCCAAACTGCTAGACTTTGCAGTAGAGAAAAGGTGGTAAGTCTTGATTTGTGGAGCATACAGTGAACTAAACACATCATGCACACATGCACACAGACCGGGAGACAGATTTTCAGGGCTTGTGTGTGCTACCAGATCCATATCAGTAACATTATGAGAAAGTGGAACAACTTTCTAAAGACATTT
Organism: Rhabdomys pumilio; assembly: GCA_030674055.1. NCBI lineage: Eukaryota > Metazoa > Chordata > Mammalia > Rodentia > Muridae > Rhabdomys > Rhabdomys pumilio. The sequence goes on along the minus strand of JANHMN010000012.1, from coordinate 72,470,743 downwards.
GGGCTACTGGAATATTTTTAAATATTCTTAGATAGTTTATACATTTGAACAAAGGTAAGACTTTTATGTTCATTTTACTATAAAAATTATGCCTCATCTCTTACAGATGGTGATTCATAGGGAACATGAAATGAGTATTTCCTGCTTCCTTCATCACCAAACAAAAGTATAGGTTTTGCTTTAAATGTGTATAAAAACGTAAGTTTTATAGCATAGATAAAGAGCACTATATATAAATTATATGTAACTCTATCTGAGTAGTACTTCTTGAACTTACACAATTATTTAATCTCAGTCTCTGACATTTGTTTTAGCCTTCTTTTTCTAGACTAATCTTCAAATTCCAATGCATGCATTGACAAAGCATTTTGCTAAGAGTTAGCAGAAGGCAGCCTGTCCCAGTCATCCATCTCTAATATTTTTTTTCTGAAATCCACCCATCTGAAAACAATGAGAAAACATGAAAGAGTATATATGTATATAATATATACCAAGGGAACCAGACAATAACTGTTTGGTTCCCTTGGTATTGTTCCAGTACCTTCTGTCTTTCCAGCTTTTATCTGTTTTCAGCTTTAACCAAGTAAACATCCTTTCAATTATCTGAGCATGCTAACCTTTGCCTGTCTGATATGTATAATGTTACTGATAGTAATTCCCAAATGATATACTTTCATACTAAGTAGTCATGTTACAGGGAAAAATCTACCAATTTTCTAGTTTAAAATATTTGTATATATAAACATATATTTGTGCATAAATATGCAAATTCATATATCCATAATATGTAGGATATAAATGTGATGTATTTGCATTTATTAGCATGTAAATATATAATATTAAGAAAATCTTAACACACATATATACCTAAGAAAACTATGTATGTCCTTGAAAGCAGAAGTACACTTTTGTGGACTATGAATTCACAGCTAAGCTACAAAATTCTCAGTGCAAAATAAAAATGCATAGGTGATGTTTGGGTCATTGAGGTCTAATGTAAAGGTCAGCATCGCCCTATGTATTTTACTGTGACCATAGTTACGTTTATGTTATTTTAAATTTCAGTGAAAAAAAGACTAAATATCCTTAAACATGTGAGAGAAAGTGTGCTGTGTTGTTTTCTGAACTGTGAGGAACTCTAAAGACCTCAGAAATACCACTACCTGCTAAAATTTAATAAAAATATTTGAAGTCAAAACTTTGCCAACACAACTGAAAGGGAATTAATTATTATTATATATTCATTATAGAATCATAGTTCAATCTTATAATCATAAGGTATCAGTAAATTCTACCATACCTATGAACTGAGTCTTCTTTTCAAAGAAGTTACAGGAAAATTCATCAGTTCTTTCAACATTTAGATTTCAGCTGAACTGTGTTTTCTTCAGAAGAATCCATTCACGAGCACCAAATGAAAAGGTGGCCTGGTTATTTTTACCTTTACATACTTTATTTGATAAATGAAAATGTGTCCCCTATGTACCCACGCCCTAATTGTGGGAACTTTTTGATACACTACTTTGTCCAACAGAAAAGACTCTGCACATAAAATAAAGGATGTTGAGGCTGAAAAATCTCTGAATTATCTGGGTGGACCTCAATATATAAAAAGTATGTGCAAGAGAGGCAAGAGGATCAATATCTGTAGACAATGAAGTATTATAGGAATAGCAGTTGGAGTGAGAAAAGACATTCAGGAACTCTTTAGAAAGAAACATATAAACATGCACACACAGAGAAAGTCTCTACAAATAACATGAAGGCAGAGTGGTGACAAAAAGCAATATTTCACATAATATACAATCCTCATTATGATAATTCCTTAATGAATCTCTAAACTTCACCAAAATCTAATGTTAAATATTCTTAACCACACTACCATATTTGATGCCCCTAAAATTTTTGTAAAACAGTCCAAATTTTGCCTTTTATTTTATTGGTTATTTTATTTATTTATATTTCAAATGTTATCCCCCTTCCCAGTTTCTCCTCCACCAACACTGTATGCAACTCATCCTCCTTGATTCCATGAGGGAGCTCCCCCACCCACCCACCCACTCCTTCCTCACCACCCTAGCATTTCTGTACCATGTGGCATCAAATCTCCACAGGATCAAGGGCTTCCCCTCCCATTAATGCCAGATAAGTCCATCTTCTGCTACAAAAGCAGCTGGAGCCATGGGTTCCTCCATGTGTATCCTTTCATTGGTGCTTTAGTCCCTGGGAGCTCTGCAGAAGGGGGGGCTGGGGGGGGGGCTGGAAGGGTATCTTGTTGATTGATAATGTTGTTCTTCCTATGGAGTTGCAAACCCCTTCAGCTTCTAAATTAGACTTTTAAATACTGAATCTGGATTGCCTCCTCTCATCTGTAGGAATTATTCTTGAATCCCCCCTTTTTAAAAATAGGATATTTTATTTACATTTCAGATGTTATCCCCTTTCCCCATTTCTTTCCCCACAACCAGGTACCCCTAACTCATCCCCCCTCCTCTTAATTCTATGAGAATGTGCCTCCACCCACCACTCCACTCCGACTTCCCCATCCTTGAATTCCCAGACACTGGGGCATCTAGCCTTCACAGGGCCAAGGATCTCCTCTCCCACCTATGCCCAACAAGGTTATCCTCCTCAACATACAGAGCTGGAGCCATGTGTCCCTCCCTATATGCTCCCAGGCTGGGGTTTAGACCCTGGGAGCTCTGGTTGGTTGGTATTGTTGCTCTCCTCATGGGGCCCGCAAATCCTTTTGGCTCCTTCTATCTTCCCTCTAACTCCTCCATTGGGAACCCCATGATCAGTTCAATGGTTATCTCACCTTTATCTGCTTATAAAGTCATTGTTACTGTGTCATGTCTAATTCTGAAATCTTTTTGTGAATTTGCAAATGTATCTACCTGATGTCCCATTTTCAAGTTTGTTTTTCAGTTTGTTTGCATCCACATCAGAAAGAAGAGCTTTTTTCCTTATCATGGGATGTTGTGGATAGCCTCCTTGTATTTTGATGTTAATTCCCCTTTCCTGGGAAGGGTTGCAGAGGAAAAGTGAATCATTACACAGGTGAATTCTAATGAACCTTCTGCCCATCTTAATTTGTAAAATAAAGGTTGGAGCCAGTGATTAGGCAGAAGAAGGGGAGGTGAAGAAATAAATGTTGGTGGGAAGAAAAGAGAGAATAGTGGGAAGCAGGACATAGAAGGAAAAGCACAAGGTCTGGAAAACCCTCAATTTATAAGGGTCTCATAGCTGGGGAAAGAGTAGTGAAGTGGTGAATCTTCCAAATCTAGGCTTGGAGAATATATTCATAATTATTGAGTTGTGTTTTTTTTGACCAGTCCTATTTGGGTTGGAGAATTACCACAATGGGATAATACTGTGAAGGTTCAAAACACACAAGTTAAAAGAAAATGCCTTGTGAGATGTTAAACAGAGTGAAAACTGTTTAGCAAGGACAAACTAGAGGCAATCACTGACTCCCATTATATTGGGCAAAGGAGCTTCACACAGCTTGCAGCTTGTCACCTACCAACAGCACAATTCAGCTCAGAATAACATGAGGCTCAAACACAGTAGAATGCTTCACATTCATTTTAGCTAATAAGTCACACAGCTGGAATGCAAGTCTGTCTGGAAAACTTGTCTTTATTCCAAAACATCATACATTATTAACAAAGAAACACAAAACAAAATAGCTAATTACCACTGGGCTCTTGGATTACTGAGGTTATGGCACATATACAGCAGTACATAGTTATGAATTCAAAGCTGTCCTGCTACAATTTAAGAATAAAAGCACATAATAATTCTAATTTCATATGCCATTAAGTGTAGGCTCTTGTACCAGTTGGTGAATGACACCATTTGTAAAGTTAGTTTTTCAAAGTAAACTTATTTTTTTACTTATAGAATTACATTCAAAGAATATCTTGGGCCGGGCAGTGGTGGCACACGCCTTTAATTCTAGCACTTGGGAGGCAGAGGCAGGCGGAATTCTGAATTCGAGGCTAGCCTGGTCTACAGAGTGAGTTCCAGGACAGCCAAAGTTATACAGAGAAACCCTGTCTCAAAAAAATAAAAACAAAACAAAAAACAAAACAAAACAAAACAAAAAAGCAAAGAATATCTCAAGGCCACAAAGACCTAGTTACCTCATTTTAAACAGGACATTTTAACAGAACGTACTATGAAGTTAGAAAAATATCTGCAATGGATATTTGATCCTTTCAAAGCTATTCTTAGGAGAGAAATGAATGTCAAGAGACCGAAGTTAAGCGTAGTTTGGAGAGCTGAGTTGCTGTTCATAAATTTAAATTTAGCATTTAATATTGCTTATTTAACACATGTTCACTGCCACTTCAGAATACAGTTATGAGATAGTGTCTACACAATTTGACTTGGATTTAATACACTTGAAAAAATTACCCACAAATAGTACCTGCTAACCCTTCAAATGTGTGACAGTTTTGGGTACCTGTGGCATTCTTGCGTTGCTTTCTTGGACTCATTCACTCTCCCTCCTTTTGTGTCATATTTGATACACAGTAAATTCACAAAGGATTTCTCTTAATTGTATACAACTTCTTTGTATATGTAAAAAAAATGAGCTAATAGGACAAACGAGAGAGGATAGTACTCAAGATGTTTGTGTATCACACTGTCTGCTTCTGACACTGGACCCAGCTACAGACAGGTCCAACCCTGAGCCATCAGAGTGTGTCCTTAGGGTGACTGCCATGCTGGTGGTGGATGTTGGACTCATGGAGGCTTAAAGCCTGCCTGTGTGCCATATGGTAGGAACCTGCAGTGAGAAGAGTCTTGGCAGAATTATAGACAGCCATGTTGATCCACTTTAAAATCATTTCTGTGTTTAGAAAATGTCTCCTATAACATTGTAATTTTTCTCCTGTACTGATTTGCAGTGGATTTCTTTGCCTTGTAGATACAAACTTCTTAGATCATAACAAAATGTAACCACTAAAATAATATTCTCTCATGGCCCTATCACAACTCAGAATTTTCTTTTAAGATTTTAATTTGCTGAATATTTTAAAAGAACTCTTAGGCACAAAATATTGAGCTTTGGTTTTATTTTAAAGGATGAAGATGGTGTTTTGTTTGTTTGTTTGTTTTATTTGTAATTATTCATTATCTCCTGAAGTGCCTTAGCCTCAGGGCACTGGGAATTTTATGTGGGTAGCACTCTGTGCCCTCATACTCACAGCTAGACTAATAGAAAGTAGCCAATACAACACTGATACACTTTTTCACTTAGTTATTATATTCTAATAAAACTCACATTAAAGGGAAAGCAAACTAATGACATAGTAAATACAATATCATTAAACATGTATTATTAAGGGAGATAAGAAAAAACATCTTATTAGACTGATCACATCCACAAATGGCTTCTTAAACTGAGAATCTCCCACGTAACACCCACAGAGCCAAAGCAATATTAAACTATTGTGATGTTCCTAAATTCATTTAATTTTTAAATTTTTATTTATTTTAGTTTATGAATGTGCACCAAATACCTATAGTGTTTCTGGAGACCAGAAGAGATTCTTGGGTTCCCTGGGACTGAAATAGCAGCTGGTGAGTTGCCATGTGGGTGATGAGATTCAAACACAACTCATCAGCAAGTACAATCAGTGCTCTTAACCACTGAACCATCTTCCCAGACCCTTATTTTTAAATTTCTTTTATTTCATAAATACCATTCTCAGTTCATGATTATGACCTTGGTGGAAATGTTTGAAGACAATCTTTTTTTTTTTTCTTTTTTTTTTCTGATAGCTGGCTAGAAAGGTTAGAAAGGGTTAGAGCACCTTCTGTTAGTTCTTATACAGGATCCAATTCATTTCCCAATACTCACATTAGGTGTCTCACAACTGCCAGTGTCTACAGTTCCAGGAGACCCTATGCCTTCTTCTCTCCTTCTCAAGTACTACACTCCAATGATACATATGAAGGCAAGAAGACACACGTACACAGAAATCAAAATAAAAAATTAAAATGTCTTTCCAAATGACTAATCAAAAATTATAAACGTAAGATGAAGAAATAGAGAGTCAGTAGATGAGCAAGGCAGATTGTCTCTTTGATTGTTAGAGCACATCCTGCTCTTCCAGTGGACCAGAGTTCAGTAGTCAGTGTCCATATTAGGTATCTAACTACAGCTTCATGAGATGGGACTGGGTGATACTCATTCATGTAGACATATATACATAGACATACATCTATACATACATGACATAAAGACACACAGACCAACACACACACACACACACACACACACACACACACACACATACACTTAAAAATAAAAAGTAATACAATAAAGAAATATCTTCTCCTATTTTCATAGACTCCAACAAAATAGTTGCTCTTTAGAAAAAACAACAACTTACACTGCAAGTTAGGCAATCTGAGCAGTCCTCTTTTGAATGTGCTTCTGCCTTTGCTTTTCCTTGTTTGCTCTGGCTTTTAAAGAAATATCTCTACTCTTGTGTTTTTTAATAAAAGAACCTTACAATTAATTCAGTCTTTCTTTGGAAGAACTATGTATTTTCATTACTAAGATTCCAATGGAAGCTAGCAGCTTAAGCGAGGTTTCTCTAAACTCTGGCCATGAATGTGATAGCAGTCCGCTGAAATGATCTGGATAATCTTTGTACTCCAGCTTTTGAACTGGAGATCTTCATGCAATTCTATCCCACTTGTCAACAGTCAGAGAAGACCTGAGTTCTGCCAGTTGCTACAGGTACATGAAATTGGTAGCAAACAGGCCACCTTATTGTCCCGAGAGAGCTTTGAGGAAATGAACTACAGCCTATGAGAAGCCCTTAGAGACTTGCGGCACTGGCGTCTTGCTCTGCAAAGACTGTGAAATACATTATGAGTTAGGGTGCTGAGCTTTTCTGGTTTATTAGGTAATACTAAAAGCACTAAGCCTGTCTTTATGTGTAAGACATTATGATTAATAATGCTTCCAAACAGAGAAAAACCTAAGGCTTCACACCTGCCTGCAAGTGTCCGACTGAGCTTGAAAGACCCCAGAGGGGACCCTACCTCAAGTCTGGACCAGCGCTCACCCACGGACGGACACATGAGACCTCCTTGATGCATTTGCATAAGGTAGGTTAATAGCAAGAGCTCTTGGGTGGAAACCTGTCCCACACAGGAGACAAGGGATTTCGACCCCGAACCACAGAGGTGGGGGGGCTATTTATGGGTAGGGGTAGGGAAAGGCGGGAAAGTTTGCCATGGTTACACACGATTGGTTATTTCAAATATCAGCAACCTGCAGAGGCGGCAGGATGGCTAGTTAGGACTTGTCTGGGGCATGCCTTTTTATTTTTCTTTTGGTCACCTTGCCCCTGGAGGGGGCATGTCTGTTTTAAGCTGTTTTCAAATTTTATTTTCACACTGTAACACTGGAAAAGACCTCAGGGGCAGGGGTAACCAAGATCAGTGGAAAGTTAGTTCTTGGAACCACCCAGATGTCTTGCATCTTTCTTTGTGGCCAGGAATGTGTCTTCCTGCTTTGGGCCTACCCCACCCCCAGGTGGATTTTCTTCCCTGAGGCTTGAGGAATGTATCGGGCAGTGAAAGGCCTGGAATCTTATATTCAGTTCTGCTTTCTTGGAACTAGTGAGCGTGTATATATTTTATAAAAAGGTCTTTATAATTTTTCACTCTACAAGCTCTATCCTCAGCCATTTCAATTTGTTTTTTTTCTGAAGTAAGGTCTCACTAAACTGCTTAGGTTGGAATTGAACCCACTCTGTAACAAGATCAAGCTCTGGGCTAGCAATCTTCTTAAATTAGCCCCTCTTCCAGAGCAGTGATGTCAGACTTGCAATGCCAGGTTTTGTTTTGTTTTGTTTTGTTTTCCTGCAGAGTTTCCATATGCAGCTCAGGCTAATCTCCAAGTCATTATGTTGTGTGAAATCAAGGTTGATGCCAGTCAAACAATGAACAGAAAGACTCTCCCCTCAGCCTCACAAAGGCCTCAGTTCTATGGTGGCTTTTTTTTTACAAAATAATTCTATGAGTAATGAAGACGCGTTTGATATAATTGAGACATTAAATAAAATTAAACAAACAAATATTAGCTTATTTGCTTTTATTTCCTATTAAGATTTCTAGAAATCATTCAAGCAAATATTTGAGCTGTAATTTTCTTCTGTCAGTGATCAAGAAAGTAGGCATTAATTAAACTTCAACATTAACATCTTCTTTAAAAGAATTTTATACTAATATATTTGGATTTTTTTCAGTATTCCTGAGTATTAATACTCATGTTTCCCTGAAAATGTTGATAAAGACAGGGAAAATACTGATCATAAATATAGTACTGAATACTGAAAACAATGAGTTAACAATTTTTCTTAAAAATTATAATGAAAATTGCTACACATTACATATGCTACAGAAGCCACTTTGATATTATTCAGCCACTGTTAATCAGTATGAACTACTAACTAAAGTTGATGGGCAGTAATTTTCTGTCTCTCACAGCCTGTCATTTTATTTCCTAAAAAATTTCTTAAATATGATAACTGATTGAAAGCCAAATAAAGAGATTCAGATGACATAGGCTTAAATCAAACAACAAATAATGTATGCTACATGTTGCCATAATAAATAATGGATATTAATAATAAAAACCTGCCTTTGACTCCATCTGTATTCATGTCAGGGGTCCCACCTCACACAGCTGTCAGTAAGTCCAACTATGACTTCCCTTGAATAAGCAATTGCATACTAAACCATTCACCATGTCATGTCAGGAGTCTCCACCAGTCCATAAATTCTAAATTAATTACTTTTAAATTTATCTGTGTTCAAAAGTATAATGCGGGTCTGATTATGAATGCAGACTCATTCTTCAGCATAGGAAGCAAATAATTCCTACCTAATTCCTACTGGATAAAGCAAGAGTTCTTCTTCTTTGTGTGTGTATGTGTTTTTTATTGGATATTTTATTTATTTACATTTCAAATGCTATCCCCTTTCCTGGTTTCCCCTCTACAAACCCCATATCCCCTTCCTTTACCCCTGCTTTTATGAAGTTGCTCCCCCTGTCCATCCACTCTTTCTCACTACCCTGGCATTCTCCTAAAGAGCTAAAGTCATTAAGAAAAAAGAGGTTGGGAGCACATTGCTGTCCCACAGAAGACCAACAGCACATTGTTGCTTTTGGGTATGTGATGAGATCTCAGAATTTTTGCTGAGTCCTGGAAACATAGTGCTCACTTTTACTCCACAATACTTAATACAAAGTGATGTGTATATTTGTGTTATTTTCATGCATACTTTGTTCTTATCCATGTCCTTCATCACTGTCATGGCCCAGGTCAATGTCTTCTAGTTCTTCCGAAAGAGCCTCCTTTCCATTCCCATACCACATGCGTCCCATTGCAGTCTCTGTTTCCTGTCTCTTCTCCCTTATGATCTCATCCACATCATGTAATGTGTTCAATCCTCCTTCGTCCAGAACTCTACTTAATGAGATTTCCTTTGCATTCAAACAGCATCCATACTGCAGAAATTCAAGAACATCTGTCCAGCTGTGATGCAGCAAAGGAACCATCACATTTAGTATACAAGAGAAACAAGTGCAATATGAATGTTCAGTCACAGAAAGTGCTTGGAAAGCTGGAGCAACTAAGAACCTGAAGGTTGCTGGGTCTCCATATTTTCAATTAACTTTCACTACTGTATGTAACTTTCAGTTTAATTTGGTTAACATGTTTGACTTTAAAAGTGATGTTTTTGTGTTTTAGAAAAACAAATACAGAAAGAAAATAAACTATACAAAAATTCCAAAATTATGCATTTATTGTAACTCAACACCACTCATTAGTTTACAACATTTCTTGTTTTATAATAAATCAGCTTTTTCTCAACTATTGGCTGAGGGGTAGGGATGGATGTCACTAGGATTTAAACATTAGGTGGTAATTGTGCATGATAGTTAAGAGTGATGTTTCTCCTAGTGGCAGATAAGATTGCTAAGCTTGCATTTGTGACCAGTCGGGTAGGAGGCAGCTAAGAATCTTCAAAATGTCACTTATGGTAATGGAGTCATGACTGCAACTATATGTGGAATCCCTAACTGTGGGCTCCCAGTTTCCAGCATTTTGAAGTGTTTTGCAAATAGAGATAGAACCTGTTTTGCTAGCTGCTTGTCACACAATGTTAATTCCATACTTCAGTGCAACCACGAATTGCCTAGATTATTCTCAGGGATCCTCAGAGTAGTTTTCCTATACTTCTTACTTGAAGTGATTCTCACTAGTTACTACTATCCTAGATTTAACTTGGGGAAATAGAGCAAGCTTGGCACCAATAAGCACTGAGTGGTGGTTGTAAGCACTGGGAAAGAAAGCTAAAGCAGTAGTATGGCACAGTCTGCTCTGGGTGTGAATTCAACATAGGAAGCATGCTAAGTTTCAGTCCATACCAATTTCAATTGCACTAACTGGGTTTCAAGACACTTAAAGTAGAAGCTCTCACTTTTTGCCCCAAATGTGTAACTTTTGACCCAGCCCAGGATTATATAAGCTTCTCTGTATCCAGTGCTAAAGTGTTTCTAAATAGTCAAGTACAGGCAAGATTTTTGTTGTTTTGTTTATTTGACTGCTTGTTTTTTAAAATATATTCTTTGAAATCTTAGATATTTATCATCAATGTGTCCTGATTATACTGATTACCTCTACTATCCTCCAATTAGGCAGGACATCTCCCTCTCAGAGAATTTCATGTTTTGATCTATTCATCCTCCCTTCACTGTCTCTCAGATCCACTCTGCTCCCTACTTGCCCAACTACTGTCCTACTACACTCCCACCAAGGCCAATTTGTGCTGGCTAGGAATTCTCAGATGTGGAGGCTTCAACTGCAGCATAATATGCTTATGAGGGACTACACTCCATGCACTTTCTACTTGGATTTTAGCCCATTCAACAAGAAGAAACCCTAACCTTTCACTATTCCTTGACCATGAACCTATGGGAGATGACATACCTTAGGCGAAACCCTGCTACTGGCTACTGTTCTATCAAATGGAACTATGTTCATGGGAAATAGCACCTGGTTATCCCATGATTTTCATGCCAATAATTTAACAGTGGGCATACCTTGCCAAGCCAGTCATTGAAGTTCACAGGCTTCACATCTGGATAAGATGGATGTGTCTTCTGTTTATTTATTTATTTTTTATTAATGTTTCAATCCACTGAGTTCAGCTGGTGCTGAACAGTATCTGAAGTCACAAAACTGGAATTAGGTCATATGTACAGGGTCAGGTGGTAGGTAAGAATCCTTTGGAGACTAAAGGCAATGTAATGCATGGAATAAAGTTAAAATTTTAAATTATTGTCTACCTACTTCTATTTGTGCTTCACAGGGAGTAGTGAAACAGTAAAATCTTTTCAATGCTGGAAAGTGTAAATTGCATTCTGGAGTAAGGAGATCCTCACATAGAAAAAAAAAAACACTAATATTCACAAGAATACTTGACTCATAGCATAGATTGGGCATGGTGGCCCATGCCTGAATGAAATTTTAGCATTCAGAAGAGTGAGGCAGGAGAAATGTCATAAGCTCAAGGTTAGCTGGGGTTATGTGTTAATTTCTAGGCCACTGTGGATTAAAAGGTAAGGTCCTATGTCAAAACAAAAAAGATTTCAGTAACTCTTTCGGTGATATCCGTTATATAAACAGTTTTATACACAGCCCAAACTGTCGAACAGAAAACTATCCAAGGTGTCTCAGTGCAGCAGAATGTAGTTAAGCAAGGAAAGTGTAAGCAAGCTGCATACAATATAACTACACATAACAAGGAGGCTGTTCCCTCAGCCAAGTGTCCGCTGTCCTCAGCACCTGCTTCCAGGTATACTAGCCTTCAAAGTTCACAAGCTACAAAAGACTCATATTTTGTAGAATCCAGTGTTGAGAATGCAGTCTAGGTATTTTTGGGAATTCTACATGATGTAATCTCTGAGCCCTACAGCTCAAAACAACAGGATAGAGGTTTTCTTTCTTATACAACATAAAGAATGAGTTCCTTGGCAGTGTTGCAAGGCTTCTCTTCTCAGTGAGATCCTGAAGACCTGCTGTGGAACGGGTTACACACACAATCTTGTACTTAAGGCTCCCCTCTTCCTATCTCTGCTGTGACCCTGAATGCAGATCTGACAGATAGGAGTCCCTTTATCTCTCAAATCAATTGAAGAGAGTGGCATATTCCTACTGAGACTGTAATTTGATTTCACCAGAAATTCTCAATTTGTTCAGGAAGAGGAATGAAAAACAAAGGGTCAAACACCCATTGCCACAAGCCAGTATGATTTGTCTGACCCAGCTTTGAAGTCTAGGATGGGTGGGTGTTTCAGATTCCCACCTTCAAAACTAGAATGGAAAACAACATGGCAGAGACGTTTCTGACAATACATTTTATAAGGAAGAAAACCATCACACCGGCTTTATTCTCTTAGAAATCTGAAGTTTCCTCTTCATTGTTATTTGAAGAATAGGAGTACAATGTATTCTCTAGGTGAAGCATTTCCTAATTTGGGAGGCACTAAAACAAAGAGTAGCAGGGTTTGGAAAGGGGAATGTTGCCAGGAGGAGTCCGTACATTGAAGGTGAGGGGAATGAGAGGCAAAACCACACTGGCAAAAACCCAAGAGATATATTTAAGGGTTCTGAATGAGCCAACTTGGCTAGGGAAGATGATTCCTGTAGAAATACAATGGGATATGAAAGATTATAAATGGAAGTTGAAACTGGGTAGGAGAGTACCTTGAAAGCTGCACCACAAAGAACACTATAAATGTCAGAGAACCATTTAACGTTTTGACACAGGAAAGCAACAAGATAAAAAAGAGAAAGAAAAGAAAAGGAAAAGAAAGAAATAAAAAATCTTAAAAGATTATTTCCAAGTTGAGTCCAGACAAGAGGAGTGAGAAAAAAAAAGGCCACTAGAGGGGATGCTCATGCAACTGAGAAATAAAAATGTGACCTGCCCAGTTTCAGCACTGTACTTAACAGAAAGCAAAGATGGGACAATGTTGAAAACCACCTAAAGAATGCAGCCTTTGACCTTAATGAAAGAACTGGATGTTAACGTACAGATATTTGGACATAACACCAAGGTGTAAGGCTGCTCCACTAGAGGAGGGTGGACCTACTAAAACTTGCCTGAAAAAATGGACAAACTGCTAAAACCACACCAAGACCCTGGATGATGGAGATTTATGCTCAATCCTTTTATAATTCCTGCAAATGATGCTGGACTAAGACACAAGCTTGTATAGTTTTCTCTGTGTGCTCAGGCACAAAAGAATCTCAAGTCTTCTTTTGTTCTCTTTGTCACTTCTACCTCCCTTCTTGGTTCACCCTCTCTCTAAATACTCTATTTTAAATCACCCTCAACTGGCTTTACTAAAGACTCCTTTCAGACAATATTCATGTTGTAGTTATACTGCTTGTTTTGAATGCAAAAGACTCCCTATCTAGAACTTCAATATATGTTAATGAAATGTTCCTACAGCACTTGAATTCTAAAGAGGAAGAGTCCTCTCATCTTTACTTAGATGGAGGGCTGCATATTCGGTTCTTCTCTGAACAAATGTCGAAATCATATATTTCTACTCTCCTCCTCCAAATGCTTCCCCATTCTTTGTTACCTAATTTTGCACAAAGGCTCAGGATTAAGTCCTGATCTTTTGAATATGGAATATATTACAAATTGTAAGTTTTTCTTTTCTTTTTCTAGAATAAAATTTGATATAATAGAAAGAACTTTATTGGCCAAGTTAGAAGTGACCCAAGATGGAATGTGTGTATCACTGTCTAATGTAGATTTTCTATAATATTTATTGAACTATGGGTCAAATATATTTTGCTCAGTAACACATTTTCCTTCCCAAGACCTGAGACAGAAGAGATGTTACAGCAAAATATCATCATATCAGATCTAGGAAACTATAAGGAGATACAATTAACTTAGTGGCTTAAGAAACAAAAATAAATCAGTTCACAGCTGAGTTTGACATGGGTTCAACAGACTAAAATCACAGTTTTACCTGGTTAACACAGAGAGGGATTTATATCCATATTTCTTCAGGTTACTGACAGATTACAGTCCCTGTGAGTCTAGGGCTAAGCTGCCTTTGTCAGAACTTGCATTTTTGATGAGGGCTGGTTCAACCTTTACACATTACCTGTATTCTTCATCTGGAGATCCTTTCTTCTACCTCCATAGTTAACAATGGTGGATTATACCTCTCACAGAAGTTTGAGGCTTTTCTCTCTTTCATGTCACTCTGACCACTGCTGAAGGATTTGCTACTTTTCGGTGACACACTTAATCTGGCCACCCAGATACTCTCAGGTAATTGTTCATTTCAAAGACCATGTGTATAGCCATGTTTTCAAATCGTATTGACTATAAAGTACCATTTGCAGATTCTCAGTGCTGAGATATAGACATTTTTTGGCGGCATAATTCTGTCTCCAACAAAGTCAACTTTTGGAAGGGGATGTTTCTTTGTAGAAATAGGAGGCTGTGGAACAAAGGATTTATTACCGTATCTAGTTCAGGACAGAAATTATTCCTCCGACTTTTTATTCATTCTCAGACAGATACATCCAAGAACCCACTTAAAAGGGAATGACTCACTTTGCTGCCATTCCTGAGATTTCAGTCCATAGGCAACTGCTTTCAATGTTAAGGACCTGAAGCTAGGAAAAGCATCATGGTGGCAGCATATAGGACTGTAAAGCAACTGCCTTCATGATGAGCAGAAGCTGGAACAAGAAATAGAAAATATCCCTTAAAGCACCAGAGACTTGCTTCCTCCCAGCCTCTAACTCCTACTGTTTGCATTCCTTCTCAATACAGGATCACAGGCTAGGGACTTAGGTTCCAACACATAAACCTACGAATTACAAGAACTTCCTATTCAGACTCCAGTAGGTGTATTTCAAGACATCACTGCTCAGTGCAGAGCACATTACAAGGGTCATGGGTATAAAATTCTCCTCACATTTATAGCTCCATGCTGAACTCAAAGGCAAGGTCACAGTATTTCAATATCATCTAAACTAATTCATTATCCATTCATTCTCTGATGCTTCCTGAGAGCTTGCAAAGAAATTACTGAAGGTCTGAGTCATAATATAAATATGCATCATGGACTGCAAACTGCTAGCATTCCATAAGCGTTTGATTTTTTAAAATGTTAGCTTCATGGTGGAAGAACAATAGTACACTAGGGTATGGCCATTAAATATACGATTGACCAGACAATAATAAAAATATATCTGTTCTTTATATCAGCTTAATGCCCTGATGGCAACACATTAATCTTTTAAGCAGAAACTAATTATTTAAATTACATTCAGAATAAAAGAAAATGTCATGTTCATTTCATATTTATTTTTATTCATAATGTACTTGTTAAGATAACCTTATGTTATCTTGTGTGTTAATATCACAACTTCTGTCCTGTAATCACATTTACTCTTATGAATAGGAAGTTTCCTGTCATAATGCTTGCACAATCAAGAATCACTGACAATTAACAATTAATCTATGGTTATGAACAACATTTTGGGAAATCAGAGGTTAAATAAATAACTAAGATTGAGACATTTCAATATTAAAAAGCATTTATTAAAACAGCAAATATTCACTTATTTACCATAATCATACACATTTTCTGAGTAAAAATGGCCCATTCTTAAAGTAGTCAATAGTTTATCAAATTATTGGAGACACTAAACTGACTCAATGAAGATATTTGTTCTTTTTTAGGTTTTTCTTTTTTGCATTATTTTGTTTTTGATGGCATCTTGCACTGTGGTCTTGCCTGACCTTGAACTTTCAACCCTGCTGCTACAGAACTGGGATTATAAGTGAGCTTTACCAAGCTTGGCCATGAGTTAATTATAAACTTCTTATTGAAAAACTAATTGGTACTTTTTAGATTGACAACAGCTCGGATATATTTTATAGCAGTGAACATTTGGTTTTATTGTTAGAATGTTACAAATTCGCATCCTCTGAGGAGGAAGCTCCACCTGAATAAAGGTCCTTCCTGTCTTACCTGATGTAGGAGGATGCATATCTACTGTGAGCAGCACATCCTGGTAGAGCAGGGATGAACAGGGCAGGCAGGAGGAAGTTTACTTGACATTTGCTTACTTGGCCTTGCTTCTTGACACTGACTGACTTGATTTCCTCTTTTGCTGATTAGTCCCTGATATCAGAACCAGCATTTACAGACTACCAATGGGGAGTAAAGAATAACAACTTTTAAGGAACTTTCCAGGGTTCTTAAGCTAATTGGGACTGTTGAGGTACCCAGCCTCAAGACTTAGAAACTGCTGCTTTCTCAGCCACCTAGCTGTGATGAAGTTGTTATTTTAACCCAAGCTAGCATAAAAATTACATACGCATTCTTATAAATTATAATTATTTGTTACATATTTATATATACTTACATAGAAGTATATATTTATACATAGTAATGTTATAACACACACATACACACACATGCACACATACATGTGTGTGTGTGTGTGTGTGTGTGTGTGTGTGTGTGTATAAACCTCATTGGCCCTATGGAATCTAGTTTCTCAAACTTACTAATGTTGATACACTTTAAGACAGTTCTTCACGTTGTGGAACATAAAATTATTTAGTTGCTACTTTATAATTGTAATTTTGCTACTATTATGAATCATAATGAAAATATCTGATATACATAATATCTTATATGCAACCCTTGTGAAAGGGTCATTTAACACACAAAGGGATTGTGACCCACAGTTTGAGAACCACTGCTCTAGAAAGCTCTGACTCCATACTGGTAACTAACTATAAATGAAAGCAATTCTTTGATGAAGCAACACCCTTCCTAATATACCTTCATATTATTTCCATTGAGTTTACTTAATTTGATTTTGCATTAAAAGGTAACATAGCTTACAAAATTGATTCATTACCTCATTAATTGATCAACAATAAACAAGACAAATCTTATTCTATAATATTTTATGCAGTTTATCTAAGAAATTATAAGTATTTCTATCAACTAAAACATTAATGAAAAAGAAGTCATAACTATTTTAGAGAATAAAAAATAATTTATTAAACTTTAATTAAGTACACTATTTCATTATAAAACATTTATAAAAATGAATTTTAGAGAGATTTGTTCAGTTTTTAATTGAAGAAATATTAATGAATTAGGATCAATTTTGTAGGTTAAATTACCTTTTAGTGCAAAACTAAATTAAGTGAATCAGAACAAAAATTTCTGTATGTATAAAATCTGCCATAAACTATATGTAGTGTCTTTTTTCTAGTGCCAGGATGAGATACTCAGCAAAGAGGCAGATTTTACAAACAAAATGAATAACATGTGCCAACAGAAAACCTTATTGAAACGTTCTCTTCCGCAACCCTGACTCCAAGTTTCATCAGTTTTGTAAAAGATTCTATTAAAGGAGAATGGTTGGCTTCATTGCTATGAAATATTCATAGTATGATCTGATGTTGTAGGAGGATTACTTTTCGAGCCATCTTTAAATTGGTTAAGTGATGAGACCAAATTCCCCTGACAAGAATATTTGTTGTGTGACTTATACTACCAGGCCATGCACTTATATGTCTAGGTGTAGTTCATTCTAGGTTTAAATGAGAGGTTCTGACAGTTGAAGTTCACTTCACTACAGCAAAGACATCCCCATTCATCAAAATGATTATTCTAATGTGATGTCACAAACACTACGATGAGATGAAAGCAACTACTGGAATGTAAATAAATAAAATAATTAAAATTAAAAACACGGAACTTGGAATCAGCTGACTAAAAAGTCCATAAATTAAAGTAAAATTAATGACCACAAATCTAGACATTTAAAAGAACAATTTCAGATTTTAAAATAGTATTACATAGAAAAAAATGAATTTTTGTTTTATATTAATTATTATGAGGCAAAAGACAGATATAACTCTTGCCTTTGCTCATATATAAAAATACTCAATCAGATATTTGTTAAACTTTTTATCATATAAATTAAAAGTAAAACTATTTCATCTTCAGAAACTCTAGGATCAATCAAAATATGAGCATTATATTTTAAAAATAAATGACATGGAAACAATTTATTTTGTTTACACAATCATGAGTTGAGCTCATTCCGATCTTGTTAAACCAAGATCTGAGACCATAACACAAATAAGTAATCAGTATATGAATAATATACATAGGCACAAGTCCTTCCCAAGACACAGTCCGTCTCCAGCACATCCTTTGACACCCTACTGAAACACAGTGGACCCCTAAAACTACTTAACCAGTTGACTAAATAAGTGAAGAGGAAAGCAGACTAAGGGACCAGGAAGAAGTGAAAAAGAATGAGCACTAGCAAGAAAGTATCATGAAGAATTCCCTAATGAGAAGGACTTCTGTAAACATTACAGATAGGGAGAGAGAAGAAGGGAGGAGGACATAAGACAGAGAGAGAGAGAGAGAGAGGTTGGAGAGAGATTGGAATCCCAATCTGATGATCTGGTGCATGTCAGGAAATGTATAGTTATAGGTATTTAAAATTTAAAAAGACAACTACATAGATATTAAAAACATAGCTGTAAACCCAGAACTCATGTCAAACAATTGATTGTAAAAAAATTGAGATTATTATGAAGAATTTTAATGAGCATGCTTTGTTTGGTATCATTTTGAACCTCAGCGAAGTAAGTTCATATTTTCATCTCCACTGCAATTTTGCAATCTGTCATCACCCTGGTTGGTCACTGTAAGTTGCTTGCAACAGAAGCCACCAAGTGTAGCACATACACTACCTGTCATCTCTTTTGTATGTACAGTGCTCCTCCCCCTATATGAGGTAGGCTCTTTCTGCTTCCATGTGAGCCGGCCTTGTGAGTTGACATGCATTAATTTACATAGTGTAGATGAAGTAATTATTCTAGACTTCAGAGTCCAAATGAAATAAAATGGGAAATTTCTAACTTCTCTCCCATAAAGTCACAGGCCACTGTGCTCCAAAGTAGCTGTATGAGCCATCTAACAAGTAGGTCACATGGAGTAAAGCTAAGTGGCTCCAACTGAAACCACAGGCAAGTCTCCTGCTGACAATTAATGATAAGTGACTAATCACACATGAGACAAAAGATAGGTAGTCAGCGATCACAATCTCAAGCAACAAGAACTGCAATGTGTTGTGATAGCATGTTCTAGGGTGGTGTGTTACGCAGGAAGAGGTAACAGAAATTATCAATTAATATCATTATTCAATTTCAGACTACATCTAGGATATATCAAACTTGTAAGTGCAGTCTCTCTTAGACACTTACTAGATCAGAAATCAGAGTCTAGAATAAAATAAAATGTATGGCAGCTGTCTAATTCAACACAATTGATTCCTTGTGTCTAGCTCTCCTGGTGAATATGTGGAGCTATCAGGTCTGCCTAAGCTGAATGCTACCTAGCAACATCCTAGACACTGTCTTGGAGGTCTTGACATGAAATAAACGCTCAGCAAAATAAGATCCAGTCATTCTATTCCATACCCTGACAGTAGACACACATAGGATCTTATCTCTGCTTCATTATAGGCTCAGTGTTCTATATTACATACTCTTCAAACTGTTGAGAACTATTGATAAGTATGAAAATTGAAAGTGACATAAAAATTATAAACAGAAGTTTCATTAGTAAAAAAAATTAAGCATGTATAAATGTATAATCTGGGAAACACATATAATGAAAAATCAATCCTATGTTCCCTTAAATGTCAAATAATAATTTTATGTATTCTCTTAATAAATAAGTTACAAAACTACCAAGAGAAAGATTATATTCTGGTATCAAATTTAATGCTGACTGAGTATTCCTGTTCAAGTCACTTAACTTCTTTATGCCTCATTTTACTGAGCAATTAGAATGATAATACCTTTCCCTACATGCATCATAGGAAACTGGTTCAAATAAATGAGAATATATATATATATATATATATATATATATATATATATATATATATATATATTGCTTTTTGAAGACTACCTAAGAGAATAATGAGAATAATGTAAGATACAGAACACAAGAGTTGGAGGGGAATTCCAAGGTCGGGCTTTGCTACATTTCCCCCGCATTATCATCTACTTGTGTTTGACCTACATTGTAAAGACAAGTCATTCTATTCTCCAACAGCCCTAATTATTAGTAATAAACTCAAATAATATGTGCCCTTGACATCACTAACTTTGGCCCTATTATTTTTCCTCTGGAACCTGAGAGGACATTTCTTTTATTTCCTCTTGTTCAATTCCAAACTGAAACACCTTCTCTGACACTAAACAAATACCTCATCACAGACATGAAAATGCATATTAGTAAATTTGCCTAGACAGGTCAGACATTTTTATCAATAAGTCAGTGTTCTTCATTGCACCAAATCTTCAAACAATAAATTGTCTGAAAAAAAAACGATAAAACACAAAAATCATAGAGACATCTTCCTGGGAACATCAAGGAAGCATTCACAGATAAAGCTTCTCTAGAACTAAGCTTTGAAGGATGGTGACGGGAGCAAAATTCAGGGAAGATGAGGGAAGGGAATTTTTGAGCAAGGTAGACAACAATAGTCCTTCAAAGACAGGGACCCAGCATCATTTTAATAAACAGTTATTACCAGTTACATTGTCATTAGACATTGTCATTAGACACTGTCATTAGACAACTTATTTATCTACCTTCAAGCTCCTAACCTGGTATCACTTCTTTGAATTTACTGCAGATGTCGAGAAGAATAAAGTAAAACCAAACATAAGTGGTTGAGACATATATATTAATATGCATGAAAATCCAAAATGGCATAAAATTATAAATGAGTATATATATTACTGAGCAGATTTTTCCTTAATGCAATACAATTCTTACACAGTAGTGACACGTTCTAGAGAAATTTAATGCTGTATAAAACTCTAAAAACTAAAATAAGCAAACAGTGCAATTTTGAACTAGAAACTGTACAGCATGGCTAGAGTTCATTCTGCACAACTTTATTTAATATTTCAAGTTAAATATGAGGTCTTATGTTTATTCTACTACATATCCACTTTGTTTATTTCCGAGCAACGGTGCTAGCTGAGTAACATATGTCGACATGTAATTTTATCACCACACCTATGATCTCACTTTGTAAAAGTCTTTGAGATCTGAGGGGAGACAGATAGTTTTATGGACTTATGTGAGTCAGTGATTACTTTTACATGGGGACAGGGAGACCATAAACAAACTACAGTTCCATGTTATTCATATACTGAGCATCTGGGGAGCATAATGTTGGCAATGTAGCTATCCAGAGTCTCCTGCTCATGAAGCAGATAAAATGATGATGTCACTGCTAGTTTCTCCCTGAGCTCTTGAACTATTTATCTAGTTACTGACAAGTGGTTTCACACAGACACAAGCACTTGAAATGAACTGAAAACTATCTTCAGGTTGTTGTTGGAGCCTTCCTTTCAGCCTCAAAACCCTTACAGATTATTGACTCTCAGAATTGGAAAATGACCAGTGTCAGCAGCATTTGTGATGTTAATTTGCTTTTTCCACTTACTGCTTATCTTTCCTAGATTATATTCACCACATTTATCTCAGAATTATTACTCCTTAATTTTTACAAAATAAATGTACCCCAAATAAGTTATTTTTAAGTACATATAACCATACATTCTTAAACATTATTGCTTTTAGGTTTTTTTTTTTTTTGAAGAATTCTATTTCAACTTACAAAAGCAGAGTGTCATCTATGTTTCTGTTGCTATGACAAATTTTCTTCATAAAAACCATTTAAAGAAGGAGGGTTTATTTTAGCTTATAGGTCCAGAGTATAATACATCATAGTGGGGGAATTTAAAGCAATAGAGGCTTACACAGCTGGTCATGTTGTGTTTGCAGTCAGGAAGCAGAGACTGATATATGATTTGCTCACCATATGTTTTTCCTTTTATAATGCAGGATCCCAGTCGAGGGAATGGTGTTACCCACAGGTCTTCCCACTTCAATCAGAAGATGAAAGAAACTCCGAAATATGTATACCCTTGGGATCATAATTCATGTGATTCTAGATCTTAAGTTAAAATTGAGATTAATCATATACAAGAAAGGTAACCACAGAGTAGAGATCTTGGTAGTAACAAGGAAATCTGCTATGGGCATAGCAGTCCTCTGCCTAGTGCCCTGGCATTACTCCCTGCTAGACAATGAATGACCACAAACCAAGCATGATGCCATTTCCTGACCTGGTATCAAAAAGCATATGTTAGCTCCACTATGGTAATATTTATAAAACTTTGTAAAATTAAATTGATTTCCTATTATGAACTTTTAGCCTTTTATTCCATTTTCCTGTCCCATTAAATAATTAACAGAATCTTAAATTCTTGAAGGGGTCTGTGATCCCAACATTGTTTCTCCACACTCCACAAGTCTGAGAAACTTGAATTTGAGTGTGCAAAAATAGTGAAATCCTGAATAAATTTTCCTCTGTAATTCAGAGATTCAACTATCTGTGAACATATTTCATATTTTATGTGGACATTATTCAACTAATGTTGCATAAAATAACTCATGTGGAATGTGGGGCTCAGACAACTCTCTGAACATCTAATTATCTTTACTGGTCAGATGATTTTTTTTTTTTTGCCTATCAAGTGATCTTTCTTCAGAATAGTTTTGTTTTTACTCAAAAATTAATTAAAAATCTATACATAATAAAAGTATATTTGCAAAGACGAAAGTCATTAATAAATATGTGTTTAGAAACCATCTCACTCAGTTCTCAAAAGAATGCCCAAGAATAGTTAGTATTCATAGAAACAGGTAAAGCTTGGAAAACAAAAGCCAGTTCTTAGGTTCATACATTTGCTGTGTGTGTAAATTTCCTTTTCTTCTTTTTCTTCTTCTTCTCCTCATTATTATTATTATTATTGGATGTTTTATTTATTTACAATTCAAATTTTATTCTGTTTCCCAGTTTCCCCTCCACAAACCCCCTATCCCATCCCCACTACCCCTGCTTCTATGAGGATGCTCCCCCACCCACCCACCCACCCACTCCTACCTTACCATCCTGGCATTCCCCTGCACTGGGGAATTGAGTCTTCACAGGACCTAGAGCCTCTCCTCCAATCGATGGCCAGAGAAAATTTCCTAAAGTTGCTTACTGCAGGGCCCTAACGTAGGTCATGGAGTTGTTGTAGTGGTGTTACTCCCTAGATGTGTCTGAAAATTAAGCAAGTTAATTTGTTTAAAGCCCTTAGAAAAATAAACATGAATTGAGACATACAAAGTTAGGCCATTTGCTGAAAGTTGTTTTGTCAACAAACAGCACTCTCTGAGACAAAGATTTTTCTATTCATTAAATGTAGTTCTCATTGTCTACTAAGCTGCAAATCCTCCATTATTTTAAGTATGTAGTCAAGATGAGGAGCTCAACGAGAGCTGAGATCACTCCACAGGCACTCAAGCCAGAAAGCACGCTCCTAGAAAATCCTTTTACGTGAGAAATGCCTCTTACTCTAAGTCATTCCCAATTATTCCATAGAAATCCATTTATCTGGCATTTGATTGAAGAACACACTTCTAGTTAATAAAAGTTACGAAGCAAAGCATAAGATTTTCTGAAAATGATGAAAATTCTGTTCAGAAATTAAAATGCCATTCTTTGTGAAAGAAAACTATGCTAGGAGACAGACCTGAAGATATTTTTACAAATAACTCTCAGCTTGCTTGGAATATCTGAATATTTTCTATTGAATAAAACTAACTAAAATCATGGTACCCAGGAACAACTGACAGATGTTTGCAAACAAATCAAGACCTCTAACCCTTGCCAACCTCAGAGACAATCACACCTTTGCAGGAATCACACTGACCCACCACAGCTCTGACCTATGGAGGCCACAGGGTCCTGGAAAATTGATTCTTTTGCCATTACACTCACCAACACATGATACTCAACCATGCTTTTCAAAAACACTTCTAAGTGAATCTACAGTCATAATGATAATAATGTTGTTAAGTGTCGTCATTGGTTATGTTTCTAATTATTTAAAAAATGAAAAAATGTTTTTATGTAGCCTATGGTAAAATTATATGTAATATCATATTCCTCCATTTTTATAAAACTAGGTTTTGAGAAATGTATGGGTAAAACTTTATATGCTGTGCAATTACAATCATGTTTTCAGTAATTTAATTTAAAAAATATTTTATTGAGTGTTCTCTATATGGGAAAATTCTTCCTGCTGGAGCTAAATAAACCAACATTTCTTTGTTTAATATTAAAAATTAAATGAAATGAAACATGATAAAATTAACAGGTGTTAGCAAAAAGTCAGGTTCCTGTGTTTGACTATCAAAAGCCTTCACATATGAGTATTCTTAGCCCTTTCAACATGGCCATACCATGACCTCTCTCGGTAATTCTAAGTCCTAGTTACACACAGTGTCTTCTCAGTTTGTAATGCTGTGTTGAATTACTTACTCACTGTGTTGTTCATGATGTTTTCCCCATCTGTGTGGATTTGTGTTAAATGTATCCTTGATCTGAAATCGACCTTTCTCATGTGTCTTAGAAGTGGATGTGTGGGAAGCTCTTTTGTGTGTACGCCTCATGGACCTACACTTTACCATCTGTTGTCTGACACCATTGTTGAGACAGTCTTTTATGAATTGGTTTTTTTTTTTTCCTGCACTTTGTGTGGTTTTTATAACTATTTAGTATAATTTGCATTTGAAACAAAATAATGTGATTTCTGGTTTAGTTTCATGTCAATTAAAAATATACACCCAAAACTGAGAGCATAAATGAGACAAATATTAGAATTTATTAATTAGTAAATATTAATGACAAAGATTTGGCTTCTTAATAATGTTAATTAGTATTATCAAAAATAGTGATAAATAGAAGTTTCTCTTAGTGTTCATAAATATGGCATGCTAAAATGTAATTGAAAATGTAGAATTGCAAAGTAAAATATGTCAGTTCATTTTATATAGCATTACAGGAATCATCCTAGTGACACAGATATGTGAAAGCATGGGAAAGAAGGGAGGAGTTTTAAAATTCTTATACATTAAGTGGTTACAATTTTAATTTTAGTATTAATAGAAGACCACAGAGTAACTTTTAAAAATATTTAAAGTGTAATTGGTAGTTTCTTTTGAAACAAAAGATGAAAGCCTCTAACTCTGCTGTCCCATTCATTAATATGAGTGTGAGAGTGACCAAAAAGAATTATACATGTAAATGAAAGGATCAAATTCATAAAAACTTTAACATAATTAACTGATGTTAAATCACTCAGAAATTTATTTTAAAACCAGTTGTTATCTGTATATATTTTTATCATTTACTTAGAAATAAATTAAATTTACAAAAAAAAGAACGAAAAACAAAAACAAAAACAAACTACATATTAAATTCAGATAATGTGCCCTGCCTAGGCTATGTAGAGATTATAAGCCGAGGCTGGCCTACAGAGTAAGACCTTACCTTTAAAAATCAAAGAAAGAAGATAATGAATAAAGTTAAAGGGAAGATCAGAAAGTAGAAAATAAAATGGCTATATCAACTATGATTGAAAAAGAAAATGGACTAATGCCACCATAAAAATATGAGGCTTTGCACATTGTGAATAAAATCCAGCAATATGTAGTTTAAAGCATACTTGACAGAAAATGTCACATGAGACCAGAGAGACATTGCCCAGCAGATAATGTTCAGGTTATGTAAATTTGGTTCCTGGAATTCACTAAAACTGGATAAGAGACCAACTACACAAAGTTCGTCAATGATCTTCACATTTTCCAATGTATAACACACACACACACACACACACACACACACACACGCAAATCACCTCTCACTGTTTCTCTGTTATACACACACATATACATAATTGCACAGCATATACATCACACACACATATAATCAATGATGTTAAATTCCAAATAATTTTTTTTAAAGTTCATATATTCATGAGGTCAGGTATGTACTTACAAAGACAAATACACTAGCTTCATATAAAATTAGATTTTTAAAGGATGTGTATGTAGGGTTGAACTAATTAGATCCCAGACTCCAAAATGTGAGAGACCTGAATTTTTCTAACTCAATATACTGACCTGAAACACAGTGAGATTGCCTTAATATTAAATAGCTGGGGACGGAAGAAGAAAGGGTTGAATGAGCAGATGGGCAGAATATAGCAGAAGAGATGAAATGTGGCAGGCTCTACTCTCTAGGAGTTTCCTTCATTTACTCTGAATTTCACAGTCTGTTTCCATGGAGAATCTTTTACAGATACTGCCTGTAACATTTTGCCCACTGTAGATATGAGTTGCAGGTGTCTCTTTTTAAATGGCAGGTAAACATCATAAAAGCAGTGAACACACATTTTTCCTCTAGGGTCTTCAACCTCATATTACCACCTAGGACTTGTTAGGCACTGAAGGGAATTTTGTTAGGTGGACTTAACTTTACCTGAGTGTATTCAAACCTAAGGTACAGATATTCCAGTGAGCAACAAGAGCAACATAAATACAATATATAAATGCACGCAGTATAAACACCACACATTTCATCACAAATAGAACCTAAGACACAGAATGCACAGTAAATCTGGAAGTGTTGACAACTATGTAGTGTATTCAAAGTTGACTGTGCTTACCACTTTGATTATCCCAAGTTACCATGCTGAAAGCTGTATTTATATTGGAATTTTATTTTATTGGAAATGAAAACATAAAGGGGTGAGATAATGTGTCTATTAAAGATCCTCTTCAGAGCTTACACTCCAGTATGAAATTCTGATAACTGCAGTGTCAAAAACATGAAATTCTGAAGTGATACCATGTTAACACGGTGACTGTTTATTACAATATTTAGCATATTTTTTTCAGAAAATATTGGCTTGACCATGAAAATACTACAAAAATTCAAAACAAGTGTACTCCTAAAATTGACAATTTTTTTCTGAATTCACCAGAAGAGCACAGGACTGGGCAGCAGTCCTACTGGGCAGCAGGACTTCTTGCTTCTGGTTGGCAGGGTTAGTTCTTCAGTTCTTCAGCCTCCAGAACACAAAAGTTGCATCCAAATGCCATTTGGATAAGTTCTATCTTCCTTCCTGACATTTTATGAAATCAGACTGAAGTAAAAAGGGTGCGTTCTATCTACTAAGTTGTAAATGTTTACTAGCCTTTTATACCTGTTATGCTGCATCATCATTCCATCTAGAACATTAATAATGGACTTAGTGTTCAGTAACTAGGCAGAAATGTCTCTGCAAAGATAGCATTGAAACTAACTAACAAGCTAAAACCAGAGTGCAAGGCCAACCTTCCTTTGAAGAAGGACTTACAAAAGGGTTACTTCGTCACACAACAGGCTTTGAGAGGGAGACTGGGATGCTTGGCAATTATTACCTACATTTTATTTTTTAATTAACTAATTGGCAAATAAGTAGGAAAACTCTCTAGGAATGCAGTGACAGGCTAAAAAGTCATGCTTTATAAGTGGAAGCAGCATGGGCAGCAGCACTGAATGCTCTGTGATTTGTACCATGATTTGCAGCATTGTACACTATTGTTTCTCCTTACTCCTAAAGCAAAAGCCCATCTGCATTTCTATTTCCAGTATGATAATGAGGATAATTAATTCACATAATTAATGATCAATGTACTAATCAAATGTTGCCAATATTATTATCAAAAATAGTCAGTACTTTTTTCTGGAGTCATAGCAAACTGACTTATGACTGGAACATAATATGAGCACATGACTTCCAGTGTAACTCACCCTGCTCCTGGCAGCAGCACACCTGAGCTTCTGCTCTATGTCATCTGCTAATTTATCATCAGGACTTTGAGTTGAGATATATATATATATATATATCTCAACTCAAATATATATATATGTATATATATATATGTATATATATATGTGTGTGTGTGTGTAATATATATCCTATATATGTAATATATATATCACATATGTATGTTGATATATATATATATATGTTGATATGTATATATGTTGATATATATATATATATATGTATGTTTAAACAATATGTGAATTTCTATTTGATAGCCATACTATTAAAACCACCAGATGTTTGAAAACCTATTTTTCTAAAATTTCTAAACATTTTTCTAAAATTAAAAGTACCATAACATAGATTTCTAGTTTTTTTAATACTATCTCTGATATTTCATGAAATAGCAAATGAGACATTATTAAACATTAATTTAAAATTCAAATTATAAACTGTACAATATATTTATAATATTATAAGCTCTTTTTTACTAATCTTTTGCATTTTAAATATTTTATAGATTGACATATATATATATATATATATCCTTCTTTTATAAAATACAGTTAGCAAATACTTAATGTATTTTATTTACTTAACTGTCTATATTAAGACCTTTTACTTCCTCCGTTCATTTGTTATTTAAGTGTGGTACTAGCTATTAAAAATAGAATTGTAGATGCAAGATTAAAACTATCACTGTCTATCTCTAAATGATTTCATAAATGTATGACTTAATTGTTTTGAGATAAGGGAGTAACTAGACCACTACAGTATCTTATGGAAAATTTCTCCAAGCATTCTAATGCTTTATTCTCCTGTATGTTGACCTTACATTCTGTTTTCTTGTTTTTAATTAGTTGTATTTTTAAATGATATAAATATTAAGCACCATTAAACTTGTTAGTCAACTGCCTTTGCCTTCCCAGTGCCAGGCTTAGCACCAAACTGTCATATAAATTACTGCACGAATTGCATCTGGAAATTTTATACTTCTTAAGAGACATCAGATACCTGTATTCTGATACACAGACTTCAATGTGGGTAAGAAATGAGTTACTTCTTGATGTAATTTGCCAATTTTCAAGTTATTTTATTGTAATTCCTTATGCCAATGAAGTGAATTAAGTTTTTTTTTTCTTGAACAATACTTTTTGGCATGCCCAAGATGACCCTAACATGGCACCAGATAGAATGGCCAGGGACATGAGAGCAGATGAGTTAGCTCTGACCTGTCCTGGTTACAGAACTCGGGAGCTCTCGGTTGCTGTGTTGGAGATCTCCACCTGGTGGTGTGGGTGCAGGAGAGCTGATAAGCTGACCAACTCAGCTACCACGCAAGCCCAGAAGAAAATTTCAAGTTGACCCACCTTAAATGTCCACATGAAGGGCCAGGTCTTGCTGATCCAAAGCTGCAGAATGTCCAGGACACAAGAGAAACACATGATACCCAAGAGGATCCAGTGATGTCCAGTGAGGATCTAGTATTGATAGTGTACCAGAAGCCAGAGGCCTCAAACAAGACCAGTGACTCATTGCAATAAACATGTTCAAAGAAAAGCATTTTGACAGAAGGGTATTTTGTAGTCACACTATAATATAGTTTCCAGGGGGACATTTGTTTGTTTGTTTTGTTTGTGTTTTAATTTAATTATAATTTTCATTTTTGGGGGGTGAGGGAGATTGGGAGGTCAGAGGGCAGCTACAAAGAGATGGAGAGAGAGATGAGAAAGACTAATCTGCAATTCACAAAGAATCCATAAAAAGTTTAAAAAAGAGAAGTGAAAATGGAGATTTCTACTGAAGGGGAATTAAAAATTAAAAGAGGAAAAAGGGTATATTTTTTATCCTACGGTATCTTGACCTGCTTCAGTGTTGTCTACATAGCTTTTTATAACTTTATCTTTTTTTAAAAAAAGAACACAATGGAAAAATACTTTGATTTAAAAATACAATCCACCAATGACTATGAAGTAAGCTAAAATATAAAAATGGAAGCAGAAATGCAAAGTGACATTTTTCTTTCTTTTTCGATAATCAAGCTAGATAATTTATGCTTGTATTGTATCAAGCTAATTTTAAATGATGCAGTCCCTGAAGCTGATTTTGATTATGTCTTTTTTATATTCTATAACTCAAAAGAAAAATGTAAAACTTACCATAAAATGAAACTGCTGCTTCTTTATACTCTCATTTTGAAAGCATATAAATATGAGCATGACTTATGCAGAGATTTCTAGCCAAATTTGAAGATGATTGATTCTCAGCTCGGAATACCAACAGTATCAGAATAGATAAGAAGAGACTGGAATAAAAGGAGGAATGTTTCCCCTGATGCAGATCACAGTGAAAATGGAGAGCCAGGAGAGTTTGTTCAGAGAATACAAGATGACTGAGGGCTACACAGTAGCGGACTACATTACCAACAAGAGGAAGGAGTTTCAAATCAAATATCATTTTGTGAAAACAATGTTAGAACAATCATTAATGATGTATGATTCTGACAAAGGAGTACTCTCAGGTGAATTAAAATGGAGTTCTCCACAGGGAAAAGCATGCTATTATTTGCCCATCGAAAAGTTTTCATAAAAGGTTTCATAAAGCTGATAAACAGGAATATTACTGACAAATCTTTACTTCTAATTACCCCTATGAGCTCCCCGAGCCATTACTCAAGCTGTAAGTCCAGACCTGGTCAGCTGCTGCTGTTGCTGCTGCCTCCTCCTCCTCCTCCTCCTCCTCCTCCTCTTCCCCTTCCTCTTCTTCTTCTTTTTATTGGATATTTTACTTGCATTTCAGATGTTATCCCTTTACCCCATTTCTTCTCCCAACCCCACCCAGAAATCCCCATCCCATTTCCCCTTCTCCTGCTTCTATGAAGATGTGCCCCCACCTATACCCTCCCATTCCTACCTCCCCACCCTCGAATTCCCCCACCACTCGGCATCCAGCCTTCATGAGACCAAGGATCTCTTCTCCCACATATGTTCAACAAGGCAATATATATATATATATATATCCATGAATCCCTCCCTATGTGCTCCCAGGCTGGTGGTTTAGACTCTGGGATCTCTGGTTGGTTGGTATTGTTGCTTTCCTCATGGGGCCACAAACCCTTTCAGCTCTTTCAGTCTTCATTCTAACTCCTCCATTGGGAACCTGTTGATCAGTTCAATGGTTAGCTGTGAGCATCTGCCTCTGAATATGTCAGATTCTGGCAGACCTCTAAGGAGACTGCTATTTTAGGCTCCTGTCAGCATGCAGTTCCTGACATCCACATCAGTGTCTACCTGTGGTGACTGTACATGGAATGGATACCCAGGTGTAAGGGTCTCCAGACAGCCCCTCCTTCAGTTTCTGCAGTCCCATATTTTGTCTCCATATTTGTTCCCTTGAGTATTTTGTTGCTCCTTCTAAGAAGAACTGAAGCACCCACACTTGGTCTTCCTGCTTCAGGAGCTTCATGTGGTCTGTGAGTTGAATCTTGCATATTTCAAGCTTCTGGGCTAATATTCACTTATCAGTGAGTAAATACCATGTGTGTTCTTTTGTGATTGGGTTATCTCACTTAGGATGATATTTTCTAGTTCCATCCATTTGCCTAAGAATTTCTCGAATTCATTGTTTTTAATAACTGAGTAGTACTTCATTGTGTAAATGTACCACTTTTTTTTGTATCCATTCCTCTGTTGAAGGACATCTGATTTCTTTCCAGCTTCTGGCTATTATAAATAATGCTGCTATGAACATAGTGGAGCACATGTCCTTGTTATATGTTGGAGCATCTTCTGGGTATATGCCCAGGAGTGGTAGAGCTGGGTCCTCAGGTAATGCTAAGTCCACTTTTCTGAAGCACCACCAGACTGATTTCCAGAATGGTTGCACCATCTTGCAAGTCTACCAACAATGGAGGAGTGTTCCTCTTTCTCCACATCCTTACTAGCATCTACTATCACCTGAGTTTTTGATCTTAGCCATTCTGACTGGTGTGAGGTAGAATCTCAGGGTTGTTTTGATTTGAAATTCCCTGATGACTAAGGATGTTGAACATTTCTTTAGGTGCCTCTTGGCCATTCGAGTTTCCTCAGTTGAGAATTCTTTGTTTAGTTCTGTACCCCATTTTTAATAGTGTTATTTGGTTGTCTGAAGTCTAATTCATTAAGTTCTTTGTATATATTGGATATTAGCCCTCTATCGGATGTAGGAGTGGTAATGATCTTTCTCAATCTGTTGGTTGCCATCTTGTCATCTTAACAGTGTCTTTTGCCTTACAGAAGCTTTGCAATTTTATGAGGCACCATTTGTCAATTCTTGCTCTTAAACCATAAGCTATTGTTCTTCTGTTCAGGAACTTTTTCCCTGTGCGTAGGTATTCAAGGGTCTTCCCATCTTCTCTTCTATGTCCTTCCTGAAGAGGCACTCCTGGCAGCCTAAAGTGCTCAACAAATCTCAGTCACATATTTTGTATCCAGCATAGAAATTGGTAAGCCTCTTATTTCTTCCTCTTATATCCATGAAGGATTCCATCCTCCGGAGAAAATGAAAGAAAAATACCAGTACATGTGCTTTACCTATAAAATATCTTGTTATAAAGATTGTAATCTATTATTTCAGTAAACTTCAGCACATGGATATTCATTGTATAATATCTTTAACAAAAGCTTTCTATGAAATACAATCATTTGGTATAATGCAGAGGGACCATTTCTACACGGGTGCTAGTCTTTTTTAATTTAAATTTCTCATTTAATCTTTGATATTTTCTACAACATGTTTTGTTCATATTCACCTTCCCATTGTTTCCCCGGAGTCCTCCAAGATAAGCCCACGCATCTCCCCACTTCCCAACTCCTCCTACTTTTTAGCCTTCTTTTTGCTTTTCTATTTTTCATTAATGGTTATTTATTACATGTATCCATACAGATAACAATTTAAGAGTTGCACATTAATGCAGGTGTCGCTTGGGTTTCACTATTTATTTTATTTGCCTAACTGAAACTCTGGCAAGCTGTTCTCAGTGTTATTCCTGCCTAAATAGCAGAACTGGGAGCAGATGGTGAGCTGGCTCACTTTGATTAGACACGTCTGGGTTATTACACTTGAAGAAGTACTTTATTAAAGGCACTTGAAAAATAATAAAATAAATTCTTTTTAGACTAGAATGTGGAATAACTAATAGTAAACCACACATTCATTGAACAATTCACTAATAATATAATATTTCAATTATTACATAATTTTCCATATATAGACTAACATACTAATGTGTATATATTTATATGTATTAGTATAACATTTATATATTATATATTATATTATAATATATAATATATATATTATATATTATATATTATATATATACATATATACATATGTATATATATATATATATATATATATGTATGTATATACATATGAAGCCTTTGAAAAAGTTGTGGGAACATATTTAAAATTTATCTAATACTGCCTATGAAACACTAAAAATGTTACCATAAGAAAAAATTGGTGATATTATGTATGTGTTCCTATCAGTCATATGTACATGCAAGTGAACAACATGTAAATATTGGCAGACTTACAGCATCAGAAAAGTGTCGAACAAAACTCTCTCAGTCAGGTGAATGCTAGGGCGCATTTGTAGCACCAGTGTGCTGGAACACTTAGAACTCCAATGAAGACAATGTGGAAAGTCGTAAACACTTCCTTAAAGATACATGTAAATAGCACGCATTTCAAAAGACACTATGTTGACTAAACTATACACAGGGACACAAATACTACATGATATCACTCACATATAGAATCTCAAAAAGCTGGTCTCATGGAAGGAGAAGGTTGGAAGGTGTAGAGGAGAAGGGGGTAGGAGAGGATAGCCAACAGAAAAGATGTTACAAGGAGTAAAAGAACACACAGTAGGATGACTACATTTGATAATATGCTGGTATACTAAACTGTTAAACAGAAGATTTGAAAATGTCACTACAAAGAAATGACAAATGCTATGATGACTAGGTTAATGATGCTGGCTTTATTATCACAATATATATATATATATATATATATATATATATATATATATATATGTACATGTACATATACATATATGATATATATGATGTATATGTATATGTACATATATATATATATGATGTATATGTATATGTACATGTACATGTATATGTATGAATGATATCACATCTTAGCCCATAAATGGGTACTTATAAAAATCATTTTTTAATTCAATGAACTACAAAAAATCTTTTGTCCTTTGCTGGCTCTTCTCATAAGTGACCAGCACTATTTGTACAGTCTTACATGACTGTAAGATATGACTGTAGCGTTGATTTTACAAATGATGGATCTAAGGCCAAATTGCCCATGTTAATGCAAGCAGGAAGTAAAGAAGCTGAGACGTGGACAAGGTCAGGGTCAGTGCAGAGACTACTTAGTACTATGATGATTTCTGAAACCACAGACATGTGATGACAATTACAAGATAACAAAGGTAGAAAACGTATCATTTTACTGTAAAGGTGATCAGTTCTACTAAATGCTATTGAAAAGGATCCTCACATGCATAGGCTCCATCTGAGTTACTGCAGGAGGTTCCGACCCATCAATCAGATCTCCACACAGAAGCTTGGCTCAGCTTCTGAATGCTCCAACTTCCAATTAGGCTATGTCAGTTGCCTGTAGGAACTTGGCTGCAGGCACACTAACCTTCTCTTAATTTCTAACTGTGCTGAAGTCTTTCTCTTTTTTTCTTCATAATAAAACCCTCCTTTTTTCTTGTAAAAGCTGTTTGGATCTAGATTTACACCTCCATTCAACAATAATTCCATTCAGAAGCTATATGTATCTACCAATCTGATTTCATTGTTTCTCATAAATATCTTCCTCACGTCTTTTTTAAACCTATAATTTGAGATCAAGAGAATGATGTGTTTCCCCTAGCAAAGTATAAGCTTCTTGAAGGGAAAGATAAAGACATTTCTATGATCTGATATGACTATCTATGCTCAGATCTGAGTACCAGATCAAGTACATTAAAGAGACATGTACATGTTGTTTTGATTTGATAGAAAGTGAATAAAGAAAAGGAAACAGTGGAACAGAGGAACCTGGAGGAAAACAGAGCAGAAAGAAGTAGGAAAGAGCTCATTTTTTATGGTTGCTCCATGGCTCTCCCCTGGCTTGCTGACTTCCTGGTGATGGTAGCCATGTCCTTGTCAGCTTACCCAGGTACACGGGCTTTATCTTGTCACTGTCACATTTAAAACAAACAAATGCAAGTGTCCTTTGAAAGGAGCTGTTCTTTCTAGGGTCCCAATGAGTACTTCCATTTACAGCAGGTTTTTGGTTTGTCCATCCCTACGTGTGAAGACGATTTCTAAGGGCTTGAATTCTCCCGTTGCTTTCCCACAAAGCTCTTCACATTTGCTTTCAGGAAGACATGTTCCCCTTTCAGGAAAGAATCTTCCGAAGCTGTGCTTTAATTATTAAAAAGTTCTTCTTTGCAGTGAGAGTGGATTGGTTGCTGCATAACTCTCTTTCACTGGTCTTGAGTCTGTATTCTGGAGCAGTTTAAACCTTCCCCTACCTAACTCAACATTCCTTCAGATTATTTAACATGGCACTATGCAAACCCCTGAGCCTACCTTTCTCCAGACTAAATATTTTTTATGCTAATAAATGTTCTTATGAAAATGTCTTCCAAAGCTACTTAAGCACTTTGAAGTGATAAGTCATATGCATCTGCTCAGTCAGCTGATGACAGTCAGTAGGAACCGCATAGGAGGATGTGAGGTTTTTTTTCATTAGGCAATTTGCACCATTTAAGAATTTCCTATTTGCAGCCTTTTTGAATAAAGGTCTCCAAGCAGAATTTGTCTTATTTTTATCCCACCAAAATAAAAAAAATCTAAATTCCACCCTGTTAATTATTCTCTCATGAGATGGTCACTATCTCAGACTGCCCTCACAGATCAGGTGTCACTGTTGGTGATTACTGTTACCATCCTTTCATTGGAAATAATGTCTCAGTAAGGTGTTTTGTTTTGTCCTGTGGATACGCATGTGTGTATGCATGTCTGCATGAACGCATGTAGCAGATACCCAGATGATCTTTCAAGGCTTGCTTTTAGTAGAGGGCTCTTAAACAAAAAACCAATGTCCCTCTCTCAGAAATATTCTCTGTGCATTGGGGTATATTAAATCCATATACTCAGTATGTTTGGCAGAAAAAAATCATTTGAAACATATACTTTAAAGGAAATGACTCAAAACGATATCCTTCACTGGAAGTTAAGAATTTTGTGCTTTTGTATTCCTTTATTATTCATGGAATCAACAACAAAATATAGCAGTAAGAGTCAAACCCTTTGGTGATCACATTTGAATAGTAACATCTGTTAGATGGGTGATCTCATAGGCTTACAAGAAATTTGAAAACAAATTACATTCGTAACACATTTTTTAATGCAGCAGAGACTTAATATTCCATCTCTCCCCAAAATTTGCCAAGTTGGCAGTAAAGAAGACCAAAACCAAAACCATTATTAATCTTTATCTAAAAATTACAAAGGAGAATAACAATGGTGGATCAGAATGTATCAATGGTTGTTCATGAAATGTTCTGAAAGCATCAACTAGGTTAGCAGAATGTGGTGGTTTAAATAGGAATGGCCCCACATACTCGTGTGTTTGAACGCTTGTCCCACATAGAGGGTTACTATTAGGAGTCATGGTCTTGCTACAGTAAGTATGACCCTGTTGGAGGATGTGTGTCACTGTGGGGGCAGGCTTTGAGGCCTTAGATGTTTAAATCCTGTTCAGTGGTCTGCATGTTGATCAAGATGTAGAACTTTCAACTGTCTCTCCAGCACCATGTCTGCCTATGTATCACCACGTTTCCCGCAATGACAATAATGGACTAACCCTATGAATTGTAAACCAGCCCCAATGAAATGTTTTTCTTCAAAAAAGTTACCACGGTCATGGTGTTTCTTCACAGCAATAGAAACACTGACAAAGAGACAGAGACAAATAAGTCCATCTTCAGAAGGCAACAGCAAAAAAACGTTGTGAGGTTCTGACGTTGTGTTATTCTAGGGCTCCTATCTTACAGTGTTACCTCCTAACTGTGAAAGCACACAGTGACTTCTCTTGTCAGAGAACTCTCAAAGGGAGGTAGACTCTTGTCTGAAAACACTGGTGAACTGTAGGGGGAGTTTCCCTAATTGTTGACTCGCTAATAAAGATGGCAGAAACTAATCTGTGGGTGAAGGAGATGGCAGGATTTCCAGGCAGGACAGGAAGAGAGGAAGGAGAGTTTTGAGGTCAAACCAGATGAGACCATGAGCAAATAGACACTACAGACATGTAGGTTTCTCAGGGCACCAATAGTTCGTGGCCTCTGCAATTGTGCTTGTGGAGGCCAAGGAGGATAAGGCAGGATATTCATCGCCCAGCCTTTGAGTTATCTTGTCAGTTTTAAAATATAAAATTTCTAGTGTTTTCCTTTCACGGGGCAGCCATCGCTGCACTGGGCAAGCAGCAAGCAGAGACAGAGAGAGGCAATGTGGGAGCTGAGTGAGACCAGGGCAATCGCTGATGCTCTGCACAGTGCTGGATGGTCTTTGGAACATGAATGGTAGCTCGAGACATTTTCAGGAACGACAGGTTTGGGTAGCTTAACAAGCCAGTCAAGGGAACCAGGGCCAAATGGACAGTTGCATTGCACAAGGAGGAACAGGAGGCAACTGATTCTAGAGCCAAGCTGGAGGTAGCATGGATTTTTTTTTAAATTGCATGCAACAGTGAATACTAAATGGAAGACAAGAAAATCTGAATCATTAAAGAAAAACACATGGAGTTAAGAAAAGAAGGGAAGCCCATGTGTAGTCTCTGACTTTAATGTAGTCTCCAGCTTTTTACATTTAGTTTCTAGAACATCTAGACAGAAGACTATAGCATTACACTTGAGAAAGTATAGAAACAACAATAAATACTACAGAGACACTTGGGAAACTTCTTCCATACAGATTTCAGTTCTGGTCACTCTAGGAAATGCCCAGCTGTCCTGGTCACTGCAATCTCCTCTTTCTCCAATGCTCACAAAACACTTTGCAGAAATGTCAGTATCTTGACCTTAAATATGAATGTAACCAAAACGATCAGATAAGATATAAAGCCTCCAATGTGGGAAATACTGATCAAAAAAAAAAAAAAAAGTAATGACTCAGAAGAGAAAGAGCATGAAGAGAAACAAGGAAATTCCACAGAAATACTGTCAGGCTTTTTGACTGTTCATTTCACCATAAACTGAGGTACAAGTGTTATAGGAAAAGGTACAGACTTCAACTGATGTGTAGGCATATATGTATGTGTGTGTGTGTGTGTGTATATAGATACATATACATATACATCATATACATATACGTATACATCATATACATATACATACACATACACATACACATACACATACACATACACATACACATACACATACACATACACATACACATACACATACATATACATATACGTATATATATGATTGTATTCATAGGAAAATGTATGTTCAGGACAAAATATAGTTTGCATCTACTTAAACAATAGATACATTCAGAATGGCATACTTATGCTGTTATGACATATGCATCAAAATAAACACTAGAAGTCTCCCTCCCACTTATACAACCAGATTCTGGCATTTGCTTTTCTTATAAGTTTATTACCAACTTTATTTAAAGATATGAACATTCATTGTATTCTTGAAATATACAGTGCTGCTTCTTGAATATAGTATTTTTAGCTTGTTATTGTTTATCATTGGTATGTGCATGCATGTGTGTGTGCATGTAAGGCCAAAAGGCATAGTCATATGGCTTCTTCTAGTTCCTTCCATATTCTTTCCAGAATAGGATCTGGAGCTGAAGCTGAACCTTTCTGATTCCACTGGACTTGCTGGCCAGCAAGCCTCAATGCATAGCTTTACTGATTGAACTATCTCAACAGGCTCTGTCATTCTCCAGTTTTCACTGTTACCTACTTTAAAAAAATCTGTCTGTCTCTAAGCTGGAAAAATTTCTAAAATTACTAATAACAGTACTCCTGCAAATTCTCAGTTGATGCTTGTCTTCCTTGAGAACATCTTTATCCATGAGACCAAATCACAAAGTGTCTTCTCGTCCCTTTGAAGTGTAGTTCTGCCTCTTTATTATTTATGTAGTTTTGAATTCACATTATCACCTTGTGACATTCATTCTTTCATCTTTAAACTTCTCTGTCACCATGACACTGGCTTCCTTGTACTAAGTTATTTCTTAGAAACAGCATTGCCCTTATTGGCACTTAATAAATACTAGTTATCAGAATTGATTGTAGGTAAATGCCAAGATTCTTCATACCTCAGATCTCAGGAAGTCAGGAGGCCAAAACCAGAAACTTCTGATTGGCATTAATTAGAATTCTATGAGGAGCAGAAGTTAGACTCTGAAAGCTCATAGTCATTATAATATGCTACATGAAGCACTTTTTTCAGAATCCATTTTTCATTTCACATTAAAGTTAATAATATTAATTCATCAAAATATAATCACTATCTAATTTTATGCCTTTAGAATTTGCTTAAAATCAGAGATCACCCAGATATTTTTCTCTTATTTATTTATCTCCATTCTGCCTTATTAAACATAGAAATATAATCTGTCTAAAATAATATTAACAAATCCTGATAGATCATGTCAGAAAATCTAGCCACTAGCACCAGTGATCAATTAAAACTCCAGCTTTCCAAAGAAGTGACTTGAGGCAGGAATCTAAATCTTAGACTAGAACAAAGAATTAGGCTTCAGGCATTAAAATTACTTTGAGCTAGGACAGGGAAGTAAGCTCAGATATTTTGATCATGCTGATAAACCCTTAGAAACAGTAATCATGGGAGTGATCATGAGACTTTGTTTATTTCCTTGCTTGTTCTTTGACTATTTGTGTTTATTGTCTTGCTTGTTCCTTGACTATTTGCATCTATTGTATTGCTAGTTCCTCAGCCTAGAACTGACCTTAATACTTGCATGTAATTAAAATGCTATAAAAGCAGATTGGAGAATCAAAGAGAAAAAAAAACAGCTTTTTTTGTTCTTTGTCATATTTATAATATAAACCTATGTTGAAGAAAGAAATCACCATGTCTTTAGCAGAACAGACTAGCTGAAGGATTTAGAGGAACTTCTTAGTATTGCTATATCTGTTTCTTCAACTGCTCCATGCCAACCAACAATGCCAATCATGCACTCATGGCAATGATGTCAGAAGTAGATTAGCTGACACATGGAAAAGACAGGAGACCTGCCAGCCCTACAAGAAACACAATGGTACCAGGCATTTATATAATAGTGAAACTCGTTTCAGTCCTGATGAAATTAAAAAATGATACCAGAACATACATGAAGGGAGTTAATTATTTTCTCAACATACTATGATCTGTTAGGGCAAACATGATCTGCTGTTAAAACATTTTAGTTTCTTCAGGAAATCTTTTAATTTTAAAGGAAATGTTATTTATAGCTACTAACTATCATAGTTAGTAGAAGGTTCTCAAACTTCTTAATGGTGTCTTTTTAGTACAGTTCCTTATGTGGTGAGCCCTAATCATAAATTATTTTTCTTGCTATTTTATAACTGTAATTTTCCTACTTTTATGAATTGTAATATAAATATCTATATTTTCCAATGGTCTTAGGTGACTCGTGTGAAAGGGATCGTGGTTGAGAACTGCTTAACTATGGAATCATATAAAAAGTCTCAAAGGACTGATTGTGTAGCCCTATGCCATTTTGATACAGAACTCACCAGCTCCTATAAAAGAAAAAGTTGCTGCCTCTCACAGGTCAGGTGAGTCAACCTTGTGCCTTTTGAACCCTGCAGCCTAGGGAAATCCTCATAGGAGGACCTCTGATCCATACCAGTGGCTTGGAGCAAGTTACTGCTACAGATTGTCACAGAAGTAATGGATTTGCCATCTGCCACTAATACAGTCAGTATCTGCCACTATACCATTGATTTGGAAACATGAAACATTTTTTTTCTTGCAAATTTGACTCTGGTCACAGCAAAGCAGAGAACATTGTCTGGGCTTCTTGAGGGCATGTGTGGCATCAAGAAAGTTCTGAAAACAAAGTCTGTCCTCAAGAAAGTTGTCCTTGGAAGAAAAACTAAAGTATATACTTTATATACATTATATGTAAACAGTGGAAACCAACACTTACAGCAAAGTACTTCCACCAGTAATATACAAATGATCAAACTTAAACTATTACCAGAAATGTTTCTTAGATTCTCTAATTTTTCATTTACTGATGAATTTCACAGTATCTGGAAAAAAATGTATAGATTACTTCTAATTGTAGATGATACTAGGTTCTGAATTTTTGAATTTCCAGTTTGAAAACTTTTCCTATACAAATGTTCGGTAACATTTATTTAATGTTTTTCTCTTCTCTAGGGAGAAACATTTTGGAGGTAACATCAGATTAAAAACAGACTCTTGCATTTGTTTTCATCACATACCAACCTGGTTCAGATATTGCCTAAAGCAGCTCAGTTCCTTTGAGGTTCTCTTGGGATTTTCTTCACCACCATGAAAAGGATCTAACCCAAACTTCAAATCTGAACAATGTGGTTGTCATTGTTAAGAAGGCCTTGACTTTGGTCTAATAAAATGTAGAGAGGTTCTGTTTTGTTTTGTTTTGTTTTGTTTTGTTTTCTCTTTGTTTTAAAGTTAGTAGCTGGCAAGGAGGAGTGGTCCAATCATGATTCTTTGGCTTGTTTCTTTCTCTAATTTCCCAAACAGCTATTTCCCCTTCTTTCACCCCTGGAGACTCCTCTGACCTCTTCTGCCAGAGGCATGATCTTCCAGTGACTGACCATCTGCCTCTGATTGACTCTAAGAACCTTTTTCTCCAAATAAGAACCATATCCAGTACCTGACTATCCCTATTCCCTGCCTCTTCCTTTCCTATTTGCTACTATCTGCATAAGCTGCCATAACAGCCATTGGAAATGCATCAGCAAGTTTCCCTCAGACCATTTCCCATTTAGAAGTTCTTTGAGGTGCACAGTATTTTGTCTCCTGGTTATTCTGTAGGCCTGATTATAAATATTTTTATTTGCTTTCCCTATTAATGTCTAGGCAGCAATTGTCAGACAGTTTACCATCTCAGAGCTAAGTAAGTGTATATACTAATTAGGTGCAATTAAGTACTTACCATGCACTATTGTTTATGTTTAATAAACTTAATAATTATTCAAAGCATGTTGTCTCCCATCATATTGACATATTTCATCTGTTTATCAGGCTTGAAATAATTTTTCTTTTCCAATTATTCTTTCACAATGTTACCATATATCTTGTACTATTTGGTACAGTGAAATGATGTCACTGTACTGACAGCATGAAAATACTGAATAGGAAAGTATACTGAGGGACAAGAAGAGTCCTTGGATTGGCTCTGGGGAAATATGTTCTGATGGACCCTTCCTATGTCTCTCTTCTAGAACAAACCCTGGAGTCCTGTGATTATTTTTTTTTAAATTGGATATTTTATTTATTTACATTTCAGATTTTATCTCCTTTCCTCATCTCCCCCCATAAGCTCCCTATCCCATCTCTCCTCCTCCTTTTTTTTATATCATTTTAATTTCATGCAAGTATTAAGGTCAGTTCTAGGTTGAGGAACTAGCAATAAAGTAGATGCAAATATTCAAGGAACAAGCAAGACAATAAACACTGATAGTCAAAGAACCAGCAAGGCAGTAAACAGAGTCTCCCATGATCATTATCACTTATCAGGATGATAAGCCCATCAAGTCCTGTGGTTCTTACAGATGAAAGTAGTAATCAAGTCACAGAACACAAAAAGGCTGCTACAAAGTAGCAAAGACAATTGTAATGAGAAGTTTCATCTCTTCCTTAATGCCACTGAAAGACAATAAGCCAACCCCACAGGACCTCCTGGCCTGAGTGCCCTTGACAGGCCTGGGAATATAGATTCTGAATAACCCTTCAGTCAGTGAAGAAACTCATTCTCACATAATTCCTTAATGGACCTAATATATATGCTCAAAATGACCTGTAGCGCAGGAGTGGTGCCTCACTCCTAGAGCTCCACATTTGAAGGCTAAGGCAGAGATACAACCACAAGTGTAGGAAGAGCTTGGGCCATACAGGAGGCTTCAGGCCTGCCAGGGACAGATAGTAAATTGTCTCCAACAAAGTAACCATCATGATTTCCCTAGAGGGTTTCTCTATTACACTGAAGCATTTTATATTATAAAATATATTCAAAATTGCTCACAAATACATGAAAAATCACTAGCATCGACACCAGCTTTTTCATTTATTTCAAACTCACTTTAGCTTCCTTGTAAAAATGTATTTCATATAATACACAACACATTGGATTAATGGGTTGACAAAACTGGGGTGAGAGAGAGGGCACAGTGGATAAGTGATGCTTTTCCTGACATGCAGGAAGCCTAAGTTTGGGGCCTCAGACACCACATTAATGTCAGGTAATCTTGATAGCCCATCTCTAATTCGAGGTCAAAACACAGAAGCAGAAAATCCCACGAGGAAACTGACTATGGAGATTATCTGTGGGCTCTGGGTTCTACTGAGAGATCCTGTTTCAAGATAGGAAGTGGAACAGCACTGGGAGGGTGCTTCCTGCCATCAATATCAGGCCTCCACATGCACATGTAAGCACATACACACATGGTCACATACAAGCAAACACCCATATACACACATGCACCCACGTATCCACACACATAAGACATAGTGCTGGATGTTGCTAATCAAGTTGTCTATTATCATAATAAAGCAAGCCAAAAGGTTAGTTTTACCTAAAATCATCTGGTGGCCT
The DNA here is from genome assembly GCA_030674055.1 of Rhabdomys pumilio. Lineage (NCBI taxonomy): Eukaryota > Metazoa > Chordata > Mammalia > Rodentia > Muridae > Rhabdomys > Rhabdomys pumilio. The sequence goes on along the minus strand of JANHMN010000012.1, from coordinate 72,426,875 downwards.
CTAAGAGACTAATCTATAACATTTGGCTCTTATGTCAATTGAACTTCATCCTCTCTGAACTGATAATGATTTAATAAATACACTGTTCATTATCAGATGCTGTCTTAGAAAATAAGTCCCCTTAATCAAGTTTACTAATAAGGCTGGAGTTTTTACTTCTGCACTTCTCTTATGACTCATATAACTTTTATATCAAATCATGAAACACATTCTGAGATTATCTTCTGGTCATCATAGTTTCACGCTGTCTTCAAATGATAACATAAAACACTTTAGTATAAGTTTTATTATAAATTTCACAGAATAAGCCACAGTTCAGAATGAAAGGCAACTGTCTGTCTGATGACCTTCACCACAGAAGCCACAAGTAATCATTTGTTGCATAACAGACAAAGGGGAAAATTTCAAAGCTTTGTGGTTTCAGGAAGGGAAGCAGGGAACAGACACAAACCAGGTCACTTGGCTGACTTCATCTGTGCTGTATACAACTGAATATTCTGTACTTCTACAAATCCTTAAAAGGAAAACGAAATATCATTACATCAGCCAAAGTAACTTTTCCATTATACTTAAGTAAAATTTAATTGTGAGAAAATGAAAAAGCCTTGACTCGGAATTTCATAAAATATTCAAAACAAAAGAAAGGCAGAGAAGCTACCAAGATGAAAGTAGACTCTGCTTCCTCTGAACTTATGTATTCTCTAAGGTCTTTTTAAAAATTCAGTTGTGTGTCCTCCTAGAAAATTGATGCTGTGGTATTTCAAATACAGATGGTGGACAGAAAGGACAGAAGGTTCTAATGGTGGCAAGTTGCTCAGGGATAACACTGCCTTTCTTAGATGCTACAGAAACCTAAAACTCTCCTCTGACCCTGAGGCCTGAGACCTGCTGAAGCCACTTAATGACTTTTTCTAGTATGGCTTTCATATGCTATGCGATTTAATTGTAAAAACAGAAAAGATAGGATCCTAACACAAAATCTGGACAGGTGTGGCTCCAAAAGCCCAGAATCCCTGATGCTAAGCAGGAGGCAGCAGGTTATTCAGGAACAGCCTGGATTACATGGAGACTCTACTTCAGAAACTGGGTCAGCAAGTAAATAACTGTGTATATAGTAGCTAAAATTCCCAACACAGCCAAGCTATGTCAGTTATGAAGGTTGGCTTTAACCTAATTTCAGTAGAATCATTACAAATCAGAGTTAGTTTTCACACCGTTTTGTATACTACCCTCATGTGTTGAACACTCAAGCTCCAGGTTGAAGATGCCTTGAAGCATGCTCTAATGAAGACTGTGAATTATAACATCAGACATACTAGATAAAGATCACAGGAAAAAGGATTTTAATCGAACTCTTAGAAAAGTAAGATTCCCATTTTTTTTAGACCACTCAAAAGACAAATGAGCAAATGGGACATGCTGCCAAAGCTAAAAAAAAAAAAATAGCTGTGCTGAGAGGAATAATTAGCAATGACCAGACTCTTGAGAGTGTATGAGCAATTTATCTGTAGACTTTTTCCAAAAATCCCTAATGCACTGAAAATTAGGGTCTTATCTGGCTTTCTTTCATGATAGCTCCTTTTATAATTTCTTTTGTAGAGTAGTCCAAAATGATAAAGAGGTAAAAAGGAGTTGTGAACAGAGAATAGAAAATAAAGACAGGAGAGAAAATAATCAGCAGAAGTCATGCATGCCACATGGTGGCCACAGCCCATGGACAATGGCAGCCAAAGCACCAAGAAAAACACTAATTCAAAATAGGTCCTAGAAAATGACTGGGGAGAGGAGAAGTAGCACATTACCAGCTATTGTGTCAGTCATGTTAAATAGATAAAAGAAAAAAGAAAAAAAAAGAAGGAAATGAAAACCTCTGCTGAATTATCAACTCACTGTATGCAATCTCCATTCCCCCATTAACAAGGAAGTTCATCCACAAGCTTAAACTCCTCAATGTTAGAAGGAAAGAGACTTCATAAACAGCAAGAGTAGTTAAAGAAAAGTTCATGCGAAAACTGCAGGGAGTCTTCAGTAACAGGTTAAGTGAAGAGACAATATGGTAGCAGCCTTTAACACTCCTTCCTTAGTGTTGCTAGAAACCTCCAAGTGCATTCCTAGTTCTCACTGCCTGGTCCTCAAACTAAAGTGGTCCTCTGAGCTTAAAGCTGGGCTCTCATACTGGCTGGACCAACGTCGCAGACACTTATGTTAGCAGATATACAGCTCAGTCTTTATGCGGATCCTCCCAACAGAATGGAGGCTATTCCTAAAGCTGTTGTGTGTCATGTGTATCTATGGAATCCTTTCCCCTTACTGGTCTGCCTTGTCTAGTCTCAGTGGGAAAGATGCTTCTAACACAGCAGCGACCTGATGTGCCAGGGTCAGGAAAACCCAGGGAAGCCCCACCCTTTCAGAGGAGAAGGGGAGAAAGATGGGGAGAGAGACTCTGTGAGGGGTGGACCAAAAATGGGGGCAGCAATTGGGATGTAAGATGAATTAATAAATAATCTTTTTAAAAGTGTAGTAAGGATGTTGAAATGTAGCACTCCACAACTGATGACTTCTGGCAGGGATACAGGAAGAGAATCACTCAGTTCTGCTTAAGGGGCAGGCTGCGTTTGAACAGGGTCTAGTGAGTAGATAGATAACCAAAATTAGACTCGGGTTTTGTTTGTTATATTTGGCGGGGCCACAAATGTGGGGAGGCAAACATAGAAGGAGGATGAAATAAGTGTAACGCAGTATAGGTTGTGAACTTTTCAGACTCAATAAAAGTATTAGGTTGAAAAATAATAAAGTTGGGATCTCCCCGTTCTTGCAGGGACAGTGAGAAAGTCCATCAATACCCAGTGTTTGCCTCACAGTAAAACATCTCTACCAGACACAGCCATCTTTTCCCTATGAAAGTCTGATTTTTTTCTTGAATGTGAAAATGCATCAGAAATAAATATTGAAATGAAGAAAAATGTAACTTAAACTTTACTAATATATTTGTGTTACGGCATTTTCCCATGTTCACAATCATTATTCTATTACATTTTAATGGCCTAGTATAGTGTTCAACTGTAACAATATATACTTATAAGCAGATATGCTTCATTTCATAGTATTTAATGCATTTCTTTATAAAAGGATGTGAAGTTGTTTTGACTGTGTTGATCTTTTGGATACTATACAAAATACTTTGCTGAACATTATTTCATTAAATTGTATGAATATACATAAATGTACATGAAATTATGTACATACTGTATTTTAGTACATATATTTTCAGCCCTTTTTATACCTACTACTAAGCTATACTTATGAAGATTATGCTAATTTATGTGCATGTAATAGAATATTCCAATGCCCAGTTCACTCTTTCAGAGCAACACTGAATATTAACATTTAAAAAATAGTTTTGGCCAGATAGAAAAATGACATCTCATTATCATGTTCTGTGCAGTTTATAGATCACATAATATGAATATATTTGAATATTTCATTGGTCACATGAAATATTCATCTCTAACTTCATATGAAGCCAATTTTCCCAATTATCTTTAGTATGTAATTATTTTCATGGAAATATACATTTCAATTTTAAGGTAGCACACTTATCCTTTCTGTCTTTGATGCCTTTCACTGTAAATCTTTACAGATTATAAGCCACCAGATTTTGTGTTGGTATTCATATCTTTTGTGGGATTACAATTAGATCTTCTAGCATTTAAGTCTGACATCTGAACTAAAACAAGTCATGAATCACTGGACTGGCTTTTCATTTTCCCTAAATAATTAGCTGCTTTTGTTGATGCCGATTTCTGAGTGATCTGCTTTTCTCTGCTCAGTGAAATGCTACCTCTGTCAGCTTCAGAAACCTCTGTTCCAGGCGTTCTAATAGGTTACTTTTTGGTATATGTCTTTCTCAGTTTCTTGATATACACTGCAGTTTCTGGAATAGGCAGAGGAGCCAACCTGGACGGTGAGTTTTTGAAGCCTCTTGTCACTCATCAGACCTGCCTTTGGAGAGTTTGATTATCTTAGGGACAAGTCACATCCTTTGAGACATTTGCATATAGGGCTGAACCCAATCTAGTGTGTTGGATATAAACAGAATTTGGTGAACTTACTTTAGGCCACTGAACAAATGCACAAACTTTAGAATGGAAGAGATTCTTTGGAATCTCTGCTGTCCATTAATAAATGAGACCTCATGAAATTGGAAAGCTGCAAGGAAAAGAACAATGTGATGGATATTCCTATTTGTATCTTGATTACATCTGGAATGAACTACAATCCAGAAATGGAGGGGACATAAGATCCAGATGGGGAAACTAGAAGATTCAGGCTTCTGACCTGGATCCTGACATATAGATCTTGGAGCAAAGTGGTCATGAAAAGCTTAGGACAAGGCAAGGTTCTACATGCATTCCAAGTGACTGACGAAAGCAGATCTCTGAGTTCAAGGCCAGACTAGGACAAAGCAAGTTCCAAATAAAGGCGTGGTGAGACATACCATAAATTCTGTGACTATAGAGAACCCTGACTAATACAGACACTGTCAATGGGACAAAACAACAACCTATAGAATAGGAAAAGATTTTCATCACTCTGACAGAGGGATAATTTCCAAAATATATAAAGAACTCAAGAAACTAGACATCAACAAACAAAATAATCCAATAAAAATGTAGTACATATCTAAACAACAAATTCTCAACAGAGGAATTACAAATGTCTGAGAAGCACTTAAAGAAATGTTCAAAGTCCTTAGTCATCCGGGAAATGCAAATCAAAACAACCTTGTGATTCTATCTTACACCCATCAGAATTGCTATACTCAAAAATTCAAGGGACAGCATATGCTGGCAAGGATGTGGAGCAAGGGAATCACTTATCTGTTTCTGGTGGGAGTGCAAAGTTGTGCAAGCACTCTGGGAATCAATTTGGCAGTGACTCAGAAACTTGGGAGTAGTTCTACCTCAAGACCCAGCTACACTACTAGAGGGCATATACCCAAAAGTGGTTACATTATACCACCAGGATACCTATTCAATTATGTTTATAGCGGCTTTATTCGTAATAGCCAAAAAAAAAAAAAAAATCAAAAACTAGATGTCCCTTAACTGAAGAATGGATAAAGAAAATGTGGTGCATTTATACAATGGATTATCAATTAGCTGTTAAAACAGTGACATCATGAAATTTGCAGGCAAATAGATGAAACTAGAAAAAAAAAAAAGAAATCATCCTGAATGAGGTAACCCAGACCCAGAAAGACAAACATGGTATGTACTCACTTACAAGTGGATATTAACTGCAAAGCAGTAAAATCATGCTATAAATCAGAGACCCAGAGAAGCCTTCCCACAGAGGAGTGAATGGGAGAGGGTGGAGGAGGTGGAGTGAAGAGAGGGAGAGGTAACCATTGTTGGGATGTAATATATGATAGAACTACTTTAAAAAAACAAAACAAAACAAACAAAAAACCCAAAAAACAAAAACTATCCAATAAAGGTTGCCATTTAATAATGACAAACAACAAAAGCTTTTTTGCCTCCACCTTCAGCCATAGCTCCCATGGCCTTTCTACCCTTCTTTCTGCAGTATGACACTTTGAGCACTAAGACTTGTCTTTTAATACCATAAACACACCAATAATGCCCATGTAGGTATGCAAATGTTATGAACCTTTTGTACTTTGTGCTTTGAGTAAAACGCACGCACCTGGTGTCAGGATGCCTGGCTTTTCTTCCAGCCATGCTTCTTGCAGCAGTCGCTCCACACTTACACTTTTCCCTGTTGTGTTAGGATTCTTTATCTTTCCTCAGACTCAGCCAACCATTTCCTATGTTACCAGCTTGCCCTATCCTTCTATTTCTGCTTAAGCATGACTATTTCCAAGAAGCCTTTTCCCGATGTTCATGAGTACAATCAGTGTGACTTGTTTGATGCCCATGATCCTACTGCAGTTGTGGATTAAATGCCTCCTTATTTAACAATGTCTAGAAATTCTTGTATATCTTGCTATCCCAAGCACTTTAGCGAGTTCTAGGATATAAAAGCTTAATAAATATGCAGAAGCAGAACACTGCAGTGTGGCACAGACACTCAGGAGCACTGGCTTTAAAATCAGAGAGACCAACGGTAAAGTAAACATAAACAATTTCATGGTTGCTTGAGTATACCTGCTCTTCATAAGATTCTGTTTCTTTCTCAGGAATATTATTAGGATAAAAAGCAATAAAGAAACCACTGGAGTGGGCTTCACAGCTCACTCGAGTGCCAAGCAGGTGCTTGACAGTGGCAGGTGCTAGCAGTAAGCAAGGTGAGTATACACAGTTCTCACATAAGGATGGAAGTTGGCCAAGGAAGTGTTATTTCAACAGAATATTTAAGATTTATCAGAAAGTGTGATAATATATCTAAGGCACATGTAAGTACTTTTTAAACGCCGAGAGTTGCTTTTTATATTATTTATAGAAACCATCAGAATCCCTTAAATATTAGATTTCAAGATATGGAAATACTGATTTTTCTAGCTCCTTTGTTTGCTGTTATTGTCTTTATTCAAATTAAATGAATATCTGGCTCCATAATTTTTCATAACATAATAAAATTAATAACTTTATACTCATGGATTTTATAAAAAGTTTAATTAATTTATTCAACAAAATATAAGTTTCTTTAATTAAATCAGATATCACAAAAATTATGCAAAATCAAATTAGTGACATTGCTCAGTGGATAAATCCTGGCGACTTGAGTTTGCTTCCTAGAATCCACAAGAGGAGAAACCTGGCTCCCAAAAATTATTTTTTGACTTCCACCTGCATAAAGGGCCATGCGTGAGCTTTCACACCATACACACATACACGCACAAGCAGACACACACATACACACATGCATGCACATACGTGTACACACACGCATACACATACATACACACAAACACACACATGCATACACACACATGCACACACATACATACACACACACATGCACACATGCATACACACATGCACACACATACATACACACAAACACACACACATGCATACACACATGCACACACATACATACACACACACATGCACACACTTAAAAATTATTCAGAAAAAAAAAAACGTAGTATAAGTGATTCCATTCAGTTATTTAGTTACCAGAAATTTGAGTGAATTTCTGTTATTAGGTGACCTGCTCTCATTAATAGTGCTTAAAAATAAATCCTATGATCTGTGGATTATATAGTCTTATTTAAATGTAAATAATTTCTTTCTTTTTTACATCTAAGCCACTTCAAAAATAATTTGTAATGTATTCCAAATTAAATAATGTTTACAGGTTGTTCAGCAACATTTTATTTCATTGGCATTTTACTAATGTTTTCAGGCTTTATTTCTGCAAATAGAATTATATAATCAGATTTCCTTATCATGAAAAGAGTGTCACAGCAAGTCCAGAGCCCCCAGCACTATCCAACTGTCTGAAGTGTGCTCAGCTTCTGATGTCATGTGGCTACTCTGTAAGATAGTAATGCTGAAGAGTATACGTTTCCTCCCTAGATTTGCATATTGTGAGTTAATGCCTAGATCCCAAAGTTGATAAGTGATGCTTAGTGACAGGTGCTGATATCCCACCTGACAGAAAACAGCTAAAGGGCCACATGTTACCATTGTAGAAAGAGTTGCAATGGTTTCCTTTTCTCTGCTGTTTATTCACTCCCCAGACATAACCTTCTTTTAGTTCTGACTTCCTTCCTGTGAAGGTTCAACAAAGTGTTCAGAAGACAATTACTAGAGATTTGATTTGGTACTTCTGAGACTCCAACGTTAATTTTATGCTTAAAAGTTAACCAGTCTCAGTTATTCTATTATAGCATCAAAAACAGAAAGAAAGTAGGAAATATTCACAATTATTTGCATAAAACTTCCCTGTTTTTCCCTCTGGGGTCCATTTTTGTTCTTGACTCTAAAGTCCTTCATTATTCATCTGCTTCTCAGAATTTAAACCTGAGTCACCTTAACATTTAGTAAGAGATATGAACAGGTACATAAATAATTCTGATAGGAATGTAAAAATGGGGTTGCAAGTTAATATAGACTGTTCATGTTTAATGACCCTCGAGACTCCAAATGGAATGTTAATATTCTGAAATAGTTCCAAATTCTGTCCTAGCTGAAGCTTGAGAGCTGGTTACTGTCCCTATTCTGTGCTTCTCTGAATGTAGATGTTCTTTGTCCTTTATTGTGCCTGGCCATGTTCAAATAATGCTCATTCTATGTCTTTTGTGTAGGCTTCCTAATGTTCTTTCCAAGGACCCAGAGCCATTTATATCCACTTCTGTTGTAACATATAGAAGTGTTTTCCTCTCAAGAACAGAGACTATGTTTCAGATCTTTGTGTCCATCAAATAAATTGAAAATAATTTGTTTTGGTATATTCTGCCCCTTGAATGGCTGACAGCTATGTAAATTCCTGATTTCCAACCTGAGTTTGAAATAATGAAACAGTGAATGAATTGCTTATGTGAGATATCAGAAAGAACAGGGAACTATGGTTATGGTGGAGATGTTTTTAGTTCATGGTGTGTGTGTGTGTGTGTGTGTGTGTGTGTGTGTGTGTGTACTCCAGTACAGTATGCAGATCTATCAAATGGTCTCATTTAGTAAAGAATATAAAACTCTGTATCTCATGAGACAAGCATGAATAAGTTCCTCTACATAGCAATCTAGAAAATTTTCTTCTAAATATTGATAATCTTAACTGAGTTGAAATGGTAGGGGTTCTTCGGGGCTGGTTTTACTCTCTGGGCGAAATTAGTCTCAAGACTCTAGAACTGACTCAATCTCACATAATGGAGTCACGGTCTGCAGAGCCATCCATAGCCCCCATGACGCTAATTTTCTGATCTCTCACACACTGAGAGCCTCCTTCCCCAGCTTGAGTACTGTCGCCTGGCTGACTCTTGCCAGTCTGCTTCATACCTCCCTCTTCCACATACCAGGCAACTTTCTCTGACTAAAACATTATCTATTAAATCATATGTTTCTTTTAATAAATTATGCTCATGCTTTATATTTCAGTTTGAGTGATGTCTTAGGACAAAGTCACTTAACTGAAAATTCAACATCAGGGGAGTACAGCATCAGTCCCTCCCTGATTGCTGAACATTCAACATCTTGAAGCCCTTGAACTCTGCTTACTGTGGTTAACTGTCTATACATCATAATTTTTCTACCACATTGTCTGTCCATGTACCGGAGCACCTTTTAAATTGTCCTGGAAAACATATAACAACATGTCACTAACATTTTTCAGGAACAAACAAGTGACATCTGTGATAGCAATAATGTAAAAATCAAAGAGGAAAGTGCTTCCTAAGCCATCATTACAAGAATGAAGCTGATTTTGAAGGTTTGATTTATGGCACCTAGTGATCTGTAACAATTGTAATTGTAATTAATTGTTATAAACTTTATGTAAATCTATTACAGTATACTCATGAGGATTAGTTGACTAGGGAAATGCCAACACATAATGCTACTCAGATAGTACTAAAGAAACTGGCAGATAAAATGACATGAAATAAAAACATTAAAATAAAAATTATTATGGAAGAGGATCCCATAACCTCTGTTTGAAAATGTTGCTTGAATATATTTTGGTAATAACTAAAAATAAAATCTGTGAAATTTTACTGAATAAGGCTATCTACATGATTGAGTTAACAAGAATTATACAGAAAGGATAAATTTGTTCTTTATCCTAGGCTATCGTCAACCATTTTCTATTGATTTGTTAACTGTTGCAATTACAGGTTTGTACCATTGCGTTCAGTTTTATGCTATTCTGGAGGCATACCACAAGCTTTTGCAGATGATAGGAAAGCCTACCAACTGAGCTACATTCTCATTGCTATGCAAGATGTAGAGTGAAAATACCAATGTTTAAATAAAGTGTCTTTTATCAAATTCCACTTTGTGATAACTGATACAAAAGAATAATGTGAAGGTACACAAACACAATGTAGCCTCACCTGTGTAGACAGATGCCCATGCCTATATTTGTGTATGTGAGACAGCCCAAATTTATGTAAATATGAAACGCTTCTTATCCCTAAAACATGGTGAGCATTTGATCTAAATGAATCAGGAATACTTCCTGAATAGTTTTAATTCAAAGCAACATTATATTTCAGATGCAACTGTTCATAGCAATCACTCCTCTACTGTATTAGTTAGACTTCTTAAACACCTGCTTTTTACTTCTTTTCAGGTTGTAGTTATGATTTGAATGTTTTCAAAGGTCCATTAAAGTTCAGTTCTAAAGGTGGGACCTGAGCAGAGGTAAGGCCTAATGAAGTACGAGGCTCAGAGGGAGGAACTTAGGTCACTGTGTCCCTGGTTTGGGGAGGGAGGTGGATAACCATACTTGGCTCCTTTATTTTTCTTATTCAGTTCTTTGTCTGTGCACAAATCATGGAGTATTACTGCCTTCCTGTGGTCCTGAAGTCAAAGGAACTACAGACCACAAACTGAAGCCCACAAGTTTTTGAGCCAAGATGGCTCATGTATTATAGAAATGCAAAACTGATCACAGCAGTCATCCACTTTTTCAAAATTATATTTATATGTGCTTGTGTCAGACACAGTGCTGAATGATCACAATGCAGTGGAAAAGAGGGGGCATGGCCTCTGCCCTCATTGACTTTCCATTGCACAGAAACAAACCGTGAGCAGGCAGGAAAACAAATACTTCCATTCTAGACTGTTATGTGATACCAGAAAAATAAAAAACAGAAATGGGAGAAGATGAAGGTAGAGATTAAGGTTTTATATATAATATAATATAATATAATATAATATAATATAATATAATATAATATAATATAATATAATTTTAGTAAAATATAACATATAATATATTTTATTATATTATATATTTTAATATATAATGAAGTCAATACCATTAAAGGTAAGAAGAAATGCATTGTATCTAGAGTAAAAGATATGTCATATTTGCAGAAAAAGGTAGACACAGAAACACATAAACAGAAAAGGAGGAAGAGGCAGGTACCAATATTCTGCACAGAAATGAAGTGACTTTTATGCACCAAAATCTTTGTTGGAGAGATAGAAACATCATGTGGCAGCATGTCAAGGCTGGAGCAATGGGCTGAAGTCAAACCACTCTGGGCCTTTTAAGCCACTGAAAAGATTTGGATTTCATTCTAAGTATAAAGAAAAGCTGCTAAAGGACTAAGTCAACTGGTGACATGATCTGATTTGCATTTTTGAAAGATCATCACTAACCGCTATGTAGAAAAAGGATTAGACAGTGTAAATAAGGAAGTCAGGCTAAGAGGCTCTTGCAACAAATATTGGGGCAGAACTGATATAAGTGCCTTGAACAGACTGTAAAAGTGATGGAAAATTAATGGGAAAATTAATTTCATAATCTGTAAGCGAGTCATTAATACATCCTCCTAATGGGAAGTAAAGGAAGGATAGCTTCTTTCTAGTTTCAACTGTGTAGATGGTGCTGTCATCAGCAGGAGCATGAATCAGTGTTTCTCAACTTTCCTTTTGCTTTGATAAGAGTTCTTATGTTATGCTGACCCAAAACCATATAATATTTTGTTGCTATTTCATATCTGTAAGTTTGCTATTGTTATGAATTTTAATTAAATATCTGTTATGTAGAATGGATTACAGAATTAATAGGTTGTTTATATAAAAAAGAATAAACATGTCATTATGTTTTCACTAAATACTTGATAATTCAATTAATTTACATGGGTGCCTTTACTTACATTTTAATAAAATTTTACATATGTGTTGTAAGTATAATAATTTACCTCTGCATTATACTATTTCATAATTTTGGAAACTTATTTTAGAAATAAACAGTATTTCTAATAAATTCCATATATATGTATACACACACAGACACACACACACACACACACACACACACACACACACACACACACACACATATATTTCTTAAAAAAAAGTCATGATGAGGTAAATGCTAGTCTCATCACACAGATAGATAAGCAGTGTTCATTTAATTATCTTTCATCACAGGCATACAATTCACTTGACTGAAAAAAATTAAAATAGTTATGTAGGCCTGATAATAAATTATAGTTATTCAAATATAGGTACTAAAGGTCATGTATGCAACACAACAAACAACAGACTTTAAATTCAACTGTATCTCAGTGTAGTTACATTTTCCAGGAATCCTGCATCTCTGTCTGTAGATCTTAAATCACCATAGGTGTTTTCCTCTTCAATTTAAGATTTCTCTTTCTGTCATGACAAGATGGAGGAGAGAAGCAGCTACATTCCTCAGACATCTGACACTAATATTTCAGATAAAGTAATTGTTGATCCCAAGGACATTTTACACACAGCATCTTAATTCCTTAAGCATTCTCTTTGGGACATTTCTATTTTATTACATTTCATATTGAAAAATTCCAGGTTTAGGAAAGAGAAGTAATTTGTGTAGGATCTCACAACTGACAATCAATAAACCAAGTCTGGGCTCAAGATTTCCCAAGAGTCCACATAATTAAGAGGCACTGTATGCTGGCTTCATCTTCATCAAAGGCTGTCCCTATCACCTCCATTTCTTAGAAGAACTGAATTGCAGCTGCTTGTCTCTTCTATAACCATGAAAATAATATTTATGTGTGGTGCTCATTCTACTTGTGTGAACAATTTATATAGAGTATCTTCTATTTCCCTATAAGGTTAACTTATTTTTTTAATGTTGTTTATATTGATGCCAAAATCTCCCAGTGGAATTAATTAACTGATATTTTCTATTGCTTTGCAATATGCAAAGTAATAAATGCCTTCCTAGATTAATAGCTGAAGCAAAACTAAGGTAGTTAATGAGTCTCAAAGCCCATTTACTGTGAGGAAATAGTGATTATTGTTCTTTTACAGTCAACCATATAATTAGAGGAAATATAAGAAAAATTATATTTTGGCTTATCTGAAATTAGTGGAAATAATACTTCTTTGAAGAGTTCAGAAAATGTGTTTCAGTTTATGAAACATAAGTATATTGATAGCAATGTTTAATTGATTTACTACTAGGAAATTTTTTATTAATACAGTATAGCATGCATTAATAAAATGAATATGTTTGAAAAATAAAGTAAAAGAAACAAAACTTAATCATAATAATAACCTATTAATCACTTATGGAAAAATACTATTTAATATTTTTAGACTCTGGTTAACAGACTATATTTATTGTATAAATTAATTTTATAAGACTCAGTGTAGAAAAAAACTAAAATGAGAGGCTAGTTCTTCATCTGAGTGAAATATTTTGGCATATATGCAAACTCAGGTGACCTTTAAATGTGTACAACACCCCTGCTTTGATGTAAAACTTAGAAAGATATTGACAAATGCGTTGTAATTTTGCCATTATTATTTAGCATCACCCAAAAAGAACCCAAGAGAACAAAGAGCACCATGTCAATGATTTTCAAGATTATCAATTTTTCAAGATAGAGCTATAGAATCTAGGAATTTCATGTCCTTCTAGTCATGTAAATAGAAACAAGCATGATCTCATTATGTATATATATATATCTGTATATCTGTATATACATATGCAGAAATGAATATGTATACAGATATGGATATAATTTTTGATCCATAGAAAAATCAATAACTTTGTACACTATATCAAGCTAATTTGTTCAAAGATATATCATTGAGTATTACAAATATGGCAAATGTATTTTTAAAAAGAATTCTAGACTATAATTTGTTTAAGTATTAATATTCATATCAAAATAAGATGCATGAATGCATTGTCAAATATAATTTCATACAGTGTTGAAAAGCACATGCACAAATTTGACTACCAAGTTATACAAATAAAGGTTCACGAACCTTCCCAATACCATAGTCAAATCTGACTGATTTGACTGACATGCTTATCTTAGGCACCTTGTTATTATGTTTTAGGCCTGTTATTACTAGGTGAAACATTGTTCCTATTTTCATGATGAAGCAATAGGAAGAACATTTGATCAATCCTAGATGATTAATTCATTTTGTCTATTATGCCCTCTGGCTTCATTGCTTTTAAGTAGCAGTGATCATCTGAGTCCAATAACCTTACTGAATTATTGATTTATTTTCTACCTTTAATTATTATTCTTCATTAACTTTCAGACTATTTTATTCCTTTTATCTCAATTTTAAATTGGCAAGACTTGCTTCCTCTTTTATTTTCCTTAAAATAAATATGCTTATCTTATGCTATGTTAACACACATACACACACACACACACACACACACACACACACACAAACACACACACACACAGTCGGTTTAACTAAGATAAATCTACTATGTAAGGTGAATGAAATTAAGCAAATATATTATTGCACAAATACAACCCAGAGAAATTTTAAGCATAATGACCTCAGCTTTTCTTGCCTGTACTTTATATATGATCACTATAATTTAATTCCAGACTTTAATCTGTCATTGCATCATCCAAAAACATGCACTAAATTTTCCAGGTTTCAGTGTAATTTTGAAATATTATTCTGATGTGGGTAAATCATCCCATTACTCATTCTTTGAGGGATTTTAAAGGAAATGTGTCATTTGGTATTGTTTCTCCTCTATCACCAGCTCCTTTGTTTATTATTCATTCATCAGAGTCACTTAGCACCACCCGTCTTACTGGGCACTATGCTACAAGCTTGCAAAAGGCTATCAGATGTCCTCAGAGCTCTGAAAATTATGCAGTTGTACAGAAGATCAATAAATCGACTGCCGAGATAAGCTTCAGTGGCTTTGCACACACATCCTGGGAGCTCGGAGGAGGGGTATTTGAATCAGACTCAGTTAAAAAAAATTCTCTAGAGGGAGTGAAATTCTGCTGGAATTCATACCTCTCGGACATGAATGTCTTGTCTGATCTCAATCTGTAGCATTTACAAAAAGGGAGGGGCATTCCAAGTTGGGGACACTGTAATTCAAAATATTTTAGGCATCTACTTATCACTTTTAACTAGATTAACTAGACTGAAAAGTAACATGGTATCGAAGACATAGCCATGCTGACTCAAGGGCATATTTCACCTTAAGAGAATGCTACTACATCTTATTACTCAATGGTATTTTCAATGTCCTGTATTGAGTCCATTGTTCTTCAGACCATTGCCTGGGCAGTGTTTCTTCTGGGACAGCAAAACTAGCCTTGGTCAGTTGTCTCTAACTACAAAGGCTCCTGCATCACTTATCCAGTCATCATTTTAGCTAAGGACTTGGACAGTGTCTTGAGTTTTCTGACTTGCCTGTAAGTCCCAAAGAATGGCTGAAACTTGCTGTTCATACATTTCACATGTGTAAAATTAAAACATTTAAAATCTTTTCTAAGGAGACTTCTTTTTTCCCCCAGAATACTTGTTAAAGAAAAACAAAAGACAAACAAAACAACAAAGAACCGAATATTTGAAAACTGCTAAGAGAAAATATTTTAAATGTTGTCTCTTCATTTGAAAAGTAAAAGTGAAATGGAAGACATGATAATGACATTGATCAACAATTCCACAATGTATATATAAAACTGGAAAAAATGTAAAACAAACAAACAAACAAACAATAAATAAATAAATAAATAAACCCACCAAACTGAACCAAACCAACCAAAACAACAACAAAATCACTTATCTTTTGGATGAGTGTTGAGAACTAGTTAATAAATGGACTATCTTAGAAGACCAAGACCCCTTGTCCAAAACTATTTTAGGCTGATTATCAAATGACATTAAAAATTTAGGTGTCTTTATGAAAAGCTAGGGAGTAAGAAGGCTTTCCTATGTAAAATATTTTCATAATTTGCTTCACAGCTGTATTTGAGGCTTCTCAATCCATAGGGACCACAGCTGGAAAAATACTTAACAATAGAAATAAATTTGAATAAATATAAAATATCTCATGCTCCTAAATTTGACTCATTACTTTGCTTTCAGCTTAGCACAGGTGTGAAGTACTGAAAGTAGCCAATTCCTGAACACAGTACAAGTTGTCATTGTCCTGTTTAACTGTTCTGTTTCGGAGAGTTGTATGTGCACAAACACGTGACACTATGTTATTTCCAACATATACTATTTAGTTTAAATAGTCTGAGACTTGCTTACAAAATAAATCTGCTTACAAAAGAAATTTTAGTATGTATTTCTTACATGTTGTTACATGAATTTTGTTTGGGAAATCGTAATTTTGTTCCTAATAAAAAACATCGTTTAATGCTTTAACTATTTCAAAGAGTAAAGTTATAAATTGAAATTCAGTCTGTGATTGCCTGGTAGGATTATTTATGGAGAAATAAGGCTAAGTCCTTTGCAGTTCTGAAAGCTAATCTACTGAGGGTAAGATATGCATCACAATGCTACAGAAGGCTGAGCTATCCTCACTGGCCTCTATTTAAGAGTGCCAAGACAGCAAATCCACTGTTTTTTAGAGCAGAGGGTAACAGCTTGTAGCAGAATTGTAGGTGTGATATCTTAATCCCAAGGAGTCAAGGAACAAAAAGCATGGATCCACAGACCATGCTTGTCTGTGTAGCCTTGTCTACAGATGACTTAGACTACATGGTGGGATGTGAAAGATCAAAGGCTAAATGTTGTCACCATATCATTTTCTCTAGGGTCTTGAGCATCCAAGAATTTTGGTTCTTGAAGAGAGTCATGGAAGCCCTGCCCAAGGTACTAAGGGGCAATCACTAAGCCTGAGGTCACTGAGCAGAGAAAACAAAACAAAGCGTGCAGTATAAATAGGAAGCTCAAAATGATATAGCATACTGAGTATTTTCATTTGAATACTACTTTTAGTTAGTAAATCCTGAAATTACATTTTTATACAAATAATCCACCAAATAATTTTTCTAAGAATCTAGTGTAATGATGAGAAGAAAGCTCTGAATTTTATATTATGTCTTTTTAAATATTTTATTACTCTCATCTGTCCTGTGTATTCATTATATCTTTAAAAGGAATATATATGCACACACTCATACACACATACATGTATATACTCACACAACCATATGCAAACATTCTCATGCACATACATTTGTATATTACTGCTGTTTAATAATCTTATTAATCATTGGGTTTTATGTGTGTATTTTGAGTACAAATTAATGTGGGTACAAATTAATGTGGCCCAGACATCACATCTTGCCCGAGCATTCTCCTAATTAGAAAAAAAAAAAATAGCCAGTTCATGAACTCAAAGTTAATAAGGAGACAACAAAATGTAGTAGAAAAAAAGGGCATGAATTATAGATAAAATAATGAGAATGTAAGTTGTCAAAGATATAAGGTAAGAAACAGACAAATCTTAAATTGAATGATGCTGGCCTTACATATTCCCCTTGGGGATACTTGTCACATAAGGTCCTTGGCATTGTTCAGAACAATAAATGTTAAGGTACAAATTTTTTTTTATTTTTATAAAAACAGAAAAAAAATGTAGTTTAGTGCTGAGTAATGTCCAGATAAAGGTTTATTATTCAAAGGTTAATGCCAGCTTTTGCATTTTTGTCTGTCAAAATTAAAGACATGACATTTCCTCACATATTACAGTTTTCTAGCCAGGTTGACAATACTAAAACACACATCATATTTTCCTTGTGGTTTGGAACTGTCTGAATTAGAATTCACATGAATCAGTACTTGGATTCTCTAGTCATAGAGTGATAAAATAAAAACTGCTAGAATAATAAAATAAAGCACGACACAAAAAAGACAAACCAAAATATACGGCAGACTCTCGGGCAGTAAAGAGTCCTCTGTGCTAACGATATTCTTAAAGAGTCATTCTCATTCTCCTGATCCCCAGAGACCGCACACAAACGTTAATGGGATGACTATTTTAGTATGTCCAGTACAAGAGGTGGAATATAAAATCTAATAAAAATGCCTAAAATAATTCTTATCACTTATGTGCACCAGGCCAGTGCTCCACCACTGAGCTCCATTCCCAGACCCAATCCACATATGCAAATGCTGTAAAATCACCATAGTAAAATATTTAATTATTTTTACTTATCTTCAAATTAGTGTCTGATATTTTCCAAATATCTAGAAAAATAAAGTTTTGGAGGTATATATCTTAGTAATCCATAATAAAGATAAATGTAAACATATTTTACTTATTTAATGTTTACACATTTTATAGAACATAAAACACATTCCATCCCTCTGTATAAGTCCATCCAAATGCCACAAGTCAAGTTAGTGCATAAGAAAGAGCTGTGTTTCTACTATCATTTTAAGTGTAAGGTTGCAAATTCTGTATGCATTACTGGTCAGTTTTCATTATTCAAACTGGATTTGCATGAGGCCTAATTATCTTATTTTGTATTTCCCACCCAAGAGTAATAACAGTTCTATGACCTTATTTGACATATTCTGTAAGTAACTAGCCTGCAGTATTACGTACCGGTTGCAGCAACCGATAATAACAGACTAGAGTCCTAGCAAAAAAAATTGGCTAATGATAAAATAAATCACAATATTAATCATGTAGAAATAGAACAAGGGACATAAATAATGATTTCTAATTAAATCTTATTGAGCATTTTTTTCTTTATTCAACTCTCAATAATATTAATATAAAATTCATACTTTATTCATTAAAATTATTTTTATAATAATAAGATATAATGTGAGCAGTCATGTTGCAGATATAACTATTTTAAATAACTTCCCTCATATATGTCAGATTTGAGCATTTGAATATATCCTCAGGACAAAATCCAATTACTGGAAAATACATAAAATTCATTTTGAAGCATTTTACTGTGTGTGGGTGAGAGGTGGAGAGGGAGAGAGTACATGCTCATACACAGACGTTTGATCACTGAGACCAAAAGTGGTCATTAAATCCCCAAGAATGGGAGTCACTGGTGATTGTGAACCACCTGATTATGGTGCTGGGAACTGAATTCAGGTCTTCTGCAAGAGTGGTTTGTGCTCTCAAGAGCTGAACCATCTTTCCAGCATGCAGAGATTTTTGTTTTTGATAACAATGTTGTTTCAGTGAAGTTGGGTTGGTAGACTGTTCAATAGAGCATGCACTAGACACTGAGCTGAAAACTAGCTCTAAACAAACAAACTCAAGCAAATGGTTTCTTTAAAATGACAAATGTAGTATTTATAAAACTTTATATTTTAACATATTTTTCATACATACACCACACACACAAAATCATTCTTACACAATTTCATTTTGAGGAAAAAATGTGTACTTACTTCAAATACAGAAAATCAATTTAAAGTGAAGATATTTTACATGGGATCTGATAAATATTTTCAAAATAATTTTTAAAAATTACTCTAGGCAAAATGTTTTGTATGCTGTGTAACATTAACCCTTGTGTTATACAAATGCTGATTTCTCTGCCCTCATATTTTGTTTCAATACAGACATGGTATTGTAATGCTTATACCAAGAATCCCCTATCTCGAGTGTGTGTAAAAATTCTTACCATGTATTCTCTGCCTTGTCAATAACGCTGATCACCCAGTGGCTGGACAGAATAAAGGATGGGAAGTCTACCAGCTAGAGGAAGGGGATGAGGGAGTTTCAGATCAGCTAGGAGAATGGAAGATTTGAAGCCACAAAGAAAGGGTCTGGAGAGGGATCATAGAAACACACCTGAAGCCCAAAGGTCCAGGTCAATAAGCAAGTACATGGAATGGGACTGCGAGGTAGCCAGTGTAGCATAGGAGGTTAAGTTACATCATTTAACTGCTAAACTATTCACATGCAGTTTAAAATAAATTGGTTTCTCTATGTGGTTAGTGGGGACATTTATAAGGTAAAGAAATACAGCCTCTGGATTACCTCAATGCTTATATTTATATTTAAGATAATTTATTGACAAAGCACCTGTTTATTATTTGCAAAATACTGTGTTTTCATACAAGAGATTAGATATTTCTCTAATGAGAGTAACTTGGAAAGAGAAACGTTGTAATTCCTTTTTCTCAAAACACCTTTGAAAAGCTTTGGAATGTTGTTGGTTTTTCTGCTGTTGTTTAAAATTTGTATGTAAATATGGGGCATTGGCTTATTACTTACTACTAATGAAATCTTTCTATTAGGTATCTGCAGGTCTCATAAACTTTTTATGACAGAAACCAATTGTTTATGACAATAAAACTATTTTCAAATTATGCATGGGTAACTGTCGAAAACCTGATTAAGAGTTACTGATTTCTTAAGTTCATATTCATGGATTCAGAGTACTTAGAGAATTACTGAGAACAGGAATCCTGATTTTATGGGGTGACTCTGGTGTGTACAATAATCAGAGTCACTTTATCTAGGCTGTGCCTCTGTGCTCTCTGTAACCGCCCCAGCAGCTGTTACAAAATCCCCATTTCCTGAATGATGACTAAAATTATTTACCAGAACCAGGATGATGTAACTAAATTTACAACCTCATAGATAATTTTTTCTTGGCTGAAGTCCTAGATTTGTTGTGTGGTGTTTATTTTACTAATTATTACATGTTTTGTTGTTGTTTGGTTGCTTGTTTCTGTTTTTTTAATCAGAAGTAGAAAAAACACACTGATCTAGAAAACATAGTAGAGTTATGATTTTTCAACTACTGAGAACAGTTTTGAAAATATAAAACAAAAAAAAATAAATGATAACACTGTCATCTTCAACAAAATGGAGTAATTGATGTTAAAATAATGTATGAGATGCAATATAAAATAATAAAGTTTCAATTTATTTGTCAGAAGAGACTACGTGATTGATAGAAAACATGAGTTGTACTAAGTGTACATTGAGTATTATTTACTGTTGTGTTGTAAACCCTAGGGTAGATAAATCTGCTCCTTTTACTCAAAACAGAATCTTCTTTCACACAAGCCTTTAAAGGACAGCATTCCCAGGGGTAAAATTAACACATAAAAGGAGACAGCCTAGGTTGGTACCTTGGATTTTCTACTGTAAGGCTGAGGTCTTAATTCTTTATGCCTCAGTTTCCTTATGGTTATTGATAAACCAAGGGTTCCATAATACAAGCAGTGTACTTAGTGTACTGTTAGGCAGTAGATAAATACTAATGTTTTATTACATTATTAATATTATTACACAACCCACAGATGCTCCCCTTGGGATGATTTCAGTTCTTTCCTTTTCTACAATCCTTAATATATTTCCCTGCCGCTAGGATTGAGTACAAACATTCATAGTCATATCAAATCACAACATATCATGGTGTCAGCCAACAAGCCACTTCCTGAATTTCATGGAGCTCATCGCCATTCATCAGTGTATAATTTTGAATCAAGGTACAGACAGTTAGTGGATTAACCCAGCAACCATCATCAAACATGGAACAGAGAGTTGCTTATTGCTTAGAGTGGGGAAGCGATGCATGTTAATCACTGACATTGTAATCTAATCACCAAATCATAAAAAACACAAGGGAAGGAGGCAAAATGGAAGGGCTGGATGTAATTACATTACTATTCAGCAGCTTGAGGGAGAAGACAGGCAAGTTTCTGTAGTCATTTATATAACCAAACACTCAATAGAACATTCTAGGACCTTGTCCAAGTTGTGACTGGAAAGCTAGTAGCTTTGTGTTTCAAATCAAGGACAGTTGTTACAGAATTAACTCAATGGCTTTCAGAGCTCTAATTGGGACTCTGATTTCTATGAACTTAAGGTAACAGTCACTCTGAAGCATAGGTTATTATGGTGATCATATGCAAGACATAGGTCAGTAATCCAGACACATTTTCAAATTTCTGCTCTGCTATTGGCTTAATGACATGAGTAAATGATGTATTGTTTTCTGTTCCATTATATAAAAAACAGGAATCATAAGACAACTGTCACCTTTCTGAGATTTTCTTTGTAAAGCAAGCGATGACACAAACATACCTGGTATTTGGTAATTAGAGTCATTTTTACATTGGTAATCATGAAATGCTTAAAAATAAGGAAGAAACCAATAATCAAACATTGTACAAAACTGGACTATTACTCTGGATATTTGGATAAATAATGTGGAAATTATATCAGCAGAGAGCACTCACTGAGTACATAAACCAGCTATTGTGATAAATGAACAATTAACACATATTACCCTCTATTCCAAGAATGAATGTCAAACCCAATATGAAATACAAAAATGCTAATTTTCAGTGTCTCATGGCCTTATGGTATATTCTGCTACTGAATAAAGCAAAAATATAGTGTGTATGATCTTTCTGCAGTTTTCTACACTGGTAAATGAAATGATCCAGAAGAATGGGTGACACAGGCTATATTTCTACTTGGACTACTGAGTAAGTGCTTGCAGATATACCTTTTACAGTAAGTATCTTCCTTATTTTTTTACTGGAGGGCAGGGACATGTGATTTTGTAAATGAACCTCTAACAGAAGATGAAAGCAGAAAATGCTATGCGAGTACCACTGAATGCTACAGTGATGTGCCAAGCATGATTGAGAGGGCATGGGCGAGGGTAGGTAGATCCACATCTGCTTAACAGTCACAAGAGCTTCAGTTCTCACAACAAAAGAAAAGTTAAAATTCAGTTTGGGGAAACCTAAATATATTTGTGTGAAAGTATAAAATCCAATGTGAAGTGCCACCATTTCTATTCTGAATGGAAACTATAATATTTTAGAAGTTACAGTTTTAGTCTTCATTAATTTTGTTGTGGTGCATTGCAATTTAAATGTTTATTGTAATAAAGTTAAAAATATATTTTAAAATATTAAATATAGTGTCTTAAAATATACAACATAACAATACAAGGAAATTATTGAAAAATCCTAAATATCTGGAAATGTAATTAAGAAATCACACAGTAATACATATAAACAGGTACAGATTTGTTATCATACAATTCTAAGGCTAAAATAAATGAGATTTACTTGAAAAATATTAGAATATCTACCTTGACATATATACCACCAGTACAGTGTTATTGACTTTAGAGATATACTCACTCTAAGGTAACAATCACATATATCATATTGAATAACCAACTTTGTCTGTGTGTTTCGCATATGAGAAGAGTAGCTGCATTAATCTGTACAATAGCTATATTTGTTGCCAACTAATGAGGAGTAAGAAGATGACAGATTTAAAGTAACAATAACACTGTCCAAGAAATGACGGCTGCTGTTCATTTGTTATCATTTTACTACAATATACACATGTATAGCTGATGTGGAGAACAAAAGTGGAGAACACTACACAATGCTAACTCCACCGCACAATGCTAACTCCACAGCACAATCTTAACTCCACTGCACAGCGATAGCACCAGTACCACAATGCAAACTCTACCACCACAATGCTAACTCCACTGCACAATGTAAACTCCACCACCACAATGCTAACTCTACTGCACAATGCTAACTCTACTACACAGTGCTAACTCAATGCTAGTTAAGGACATGTTCACTTAGGGTCTTTCAGTATGCCCATTAAAATTTACAAAACATCTGACAACTTACTATGTATGTCAGTAAAGTTCTCCTTGGAATATAATTTAAAAGATATAAAGCCAATTATATTTTGGGAGTAAAGGGCAATTTCTGATAACATTTCTAACATTTGACCTTTTTAACTACAAAGAAAAGCCTATAGTTGAATTACTATTTAGTACATACAACGAAAAGTCACTTAACACTCCTAAATTTGCTTTCTTGTGGTCATAACAATTTCTAATGCAAAATGTGCTATCACTGGTTCCCCAATAAAAAATTTTAAAGAAAAGCCATACATGCAAGGAGTCAATCATCAGCTTTACTTAAAAATAATCATGAGATTCATATGAAGCACAGCAGAAAGAAACGAGAATCGTTACCCAGAGAACTGCAGCTTTGATCTGTACTTGACTGCTATGAATGTGAATTTGGAACTTAAAATCTTCCTTTCTACTAACACTGTAATAAATTAGATGTTTCTATAAACTCTTCATATAGCAAACTGGATTTTATCTTCATAAGATTCTGCTTCCCACCGTCCCAGTGGTACTAAAGCATAGCTGTCTCAAAGTAATTACAAGTATTCATAAGTATGCAATTTAATGTTTTAACACGCACTGTGAAATAGTCACCAAATCAAGCTAATTAATACCTGATAAACTTCAGAGTTACCATGTTAGGGGCTAAGAGTGTTTACATCCTAGTGTCTTTGCAATTTCAGTATGACAGTGTTCTGTGTTACTTGTATGTCCACCATGTTACACATTAGCTCTCTAGATCTTACTACCACTGCAGAATAGAAATGTGTGTCCTTGATCCTAAGTCTTCAGTACCTGGAAGCCAGTCAGGCTATTGGCTAAAAAGAAATGAGACTATGGAATATTTATCTATTTTTCTGTGCCTGACTTTTTCTGATTAATGTAATGTCCTTAGTGTGTATGTGTGTGTGTGTGTGTGTGTGTGTGTGTGTGTGTGTGTGTACGTATTATTATTTCATGCACATTTCCTTTACTGATTTTGTTCACTATTGGACACTTAGATTGCTTACAAATCTTTGTTATTCTTGATAATACTTTAATAGAAATAAAACTGTACATACCTATTCAACATAATATACCTAGAAGTGGGATTACTGGATGATATTATGGACTTCCAAGAGACATTGTTGGATATTATGATAGTATTATTTTAATATTTCAGTCTTCCCCATTTTGCCTTCTATAGTGACTATACCAATTTATATTCCATTGATGTGGACAAATATTCTTTTGTATTTATATTTTCACTAGCATTTGCTACCTCTGGATTTGAGATTATAATTTAATTTCACTATTTCTCCCTTCCTTTTCTCCCTCCAACCTTTCCATATGCCTCTCAAATCCATAGTGTCTTTTTTTTGTAATCAAAACCATATGGGGTGTCATTGTGGTTTTAATTGACAACTCCACAGTGATTAGTGTCATTAACAATTTCTTTCTACTTGAAAGATAAACAGGCGGAGAAAAAAATTAGAAAAATGACCCCTTCACAATAGTCACAAATAATATAAAATACCTTGGTGTGAATCGAACTAAGCAAGTGAAAGATCTGTATGACAAGAAATTCAAGTCTCTGAAGAAAGAAGATGGAAAGATCTCCCATGCTCATGAATTGGCAGTATTAATGTAGTAAAAAATGTCCGTCTTGCCAAAAGCAATCTACAGATTCAATGCAATCCCCATTAAAATCCCAACTCAATTCTTCACAGAGTTAGAAAGAGAAATTCTCAAATTCATTTGGAATAACAAAAAAACCCAGGATAGCAAAAACCATTCTCAACAATAAAAGAACTTCTGGAGGAATCAGCATCCCTGACCTCAAGCTGTACTATAGAGCAATAGTGATAAAAATTGCATGGTATTGGTACAAAGATAGGCAGAAAGATCAATGGAATAGAGCTGAAGTCCCAGAAATCAACCCATACACCTATGGTCACTTGATCTTTGACAAAGGAACTAAAACTGTCCAGTGAAAAAAGAACTGCATTTCCAACAAATGGTGCTAGCTCACTTGGAGGACGACACATAGAAAACTACAAATTGATCATTCCTATCTCCTTATACAAAGCTCAAGTCGAAGTGGATAAAGGACCTTCACATAAAACCATATACATTGAAACTAATAGAATAGAAGGTGGAAAAAACCTTGAAAACTTGGGCACAGCAAAAAAGTTCCTGAATAGAACATCAATGGCTTATGCTCTAAGATCAAGAATTGACAAATGGGACCTCATGAAATTGCAAAGCTTCTGTAAGGCAAAGGACACTGTTAAAAGGACAAAACGGCAACCAATAGATTGGAAAAAGATCTTTACCAACCCCACATCCAACAGAGGGGTAATGTCCAATATAAACAAAGAACTCAGGAAGTTAGACTCCAGACAACCAAATAACCCTATTAAAAATGAGGTACAGAGCTAAATAAAGAATTCTCAACTGAGGAAACTCGAATGGCCAAGAAGCACCTTAAGAAATGTTCAGCATCCTTAGTCATCAGGAAAATGCAAATCAAAACAACCCTGAGATTCCACCTCACACCAGTCAGAATGGCTAAGATCAAAAACTCAGGTGATAGAAGATGCTGGTGAAGATGTGGAGAAAGAGGAACACTCCTCCATTGTTAGTGACATTGCAAGATGATGCAACCACTCTAGAAATCAGTCTGGTAGTTAGTTCAGAAAATGGGACATAGTATTACCTGAGGATCCAGCTATACCACTCCTGGGCATATAGCCAGAAGATGCTCCAACATATAACAAGGATATATGCTCCACTATGTTCATAGCAGCATTATTTATAATAACCAGAAGCTGGAAAGAACCTAGATGTCCTTCAACAGAGGAATGGATACAAAAAAAAAATGTGGTACGTTTATGCAATGGAGGATTACTCAGCTATTAAAAACAATGAATTTGAGAAATTCTTAGGTAAATGGATGTAACTGGAAAATATCGTGAGTGAGGTACCCCAAATACAAATCAACACACATGGTATTTACTCACTGATAAGTGGATATTAGCCCAGAAGCTTGAAATATGCAAGATTCAACTCACAGACCACATGAAGCTCATGAAGAAAGAAGACCAAGTGCAGGTGATTCAGTCCTTCTTAGAAGGAGTAGCAAAATACTCAAGGGAGCAAATATGGAGACAAAGTGTGGGACAGAAACTGAAGAAGAGGCTGTCTGGAGACCACTTCACCTGGGTATCCATCCCATGTAAAGTCACCAAAGGTAGACACTGATGTGGATGTCAGAAAGTGCATGCTGACAGCAGCCTGATATAGCTGTGTCCTTAGAGGTCTGCCAGAGCCTGACATATTCAGAGGCAGATGCTCACAACTAACCATTGAACTGATCAAGGGGTTCCCAATGGAGGAGTTAGAGAGAAGACTGAAAGAGCTGAAAGAGTTTGAAGCCCCATGAAGAGAGCAATAATACCAACCAACCAAAGTTCCCAGAGTCTAAACCACCAACTTGCGAACACATAGGGAGGGACCCATGGCTCCAGCCGTGTATATATAGGGGAGGATGGCCTTGTTGAACATAGGTAGGAGAGGAGATCCTTGGTCTCATAAAGGCTGGATGCTGAGTGGGGGAATTTGAGCAAGAGGAGGTGGGAGTGGGGGAGGTGGGTGGGGAGCCATCCTCAATGAAGCAGGGGGAGTGAGGATGAGATAGAGGGTTCCTGGGCTGGGGGAAAATGGGATAAGGGGATAGCATCTGAAATGTAAATAAAATATCCAATAAAAAATTTTAAAAAGGATATATACTACATGTATATAATAATGTAAATAATAATAAATAAATATATTTTAAAGGCTAAAATATTGAGAATTTAAATCTGATTTCATTGTTGAAAGTTATAAACATAAGAATATAATAAATGTTTGAAAATGTGAAAAAAATTTTCTTCATACACTTGTTAAATTTTCTAGTTCTTCCCAAAGATTCTCACTCCCCACTGATTATAGTTCTTTCTTCTGCCTCCCTCAACATCCTTGATCTCTCCTGTTTCCCAACACAACTCTCCCATCCAGTTCCCTCCTCCATTCACCATAGATATCTATTTTATTTCTCCTTTTCAGTGAGATTTAAGCATTTTCTAATAAGAAAAATGTTCTCTTAACCTGAACAGCTGAATGACTGAGTGCCCAACAATTCACATGAGGTGTCCTTCACCATGAGGGAGAGACAGCAGGACACTCTCACTGAAGGAAGTCTTTTCAAACCAAAAAGTTTTCCTCATCATTGGTGTCTCCCCCAGCTTTCCTGCAGTTACATACACTCCAGCTTCCTTGATGGTTTTCCTTACTTTGAGTCACTAGCTTCAGTATAACTCATGATTAAATGCAATGCCACAAGATCTTTCCTTCCTACAAGCCCTTACTTCCATATATTTCCATTTTTACTTCTGCTACCACACATATTTTGCCAGATAATTCTAAAGCCCTTATTCCTTCCCCAAAGCAAATGCAATTTATTCTATTTCCTGAAACCTTCAACTCCTCACCTAAAAACCTGAATTTATATTATTCTCTAATTAAATTCATTTTTTCCATTAATTCAATTCTTAATCATATGCTCTCACTGAACTGTTATTTTTTTTCAGGATCTCATGTACACAGACTTGATGAAATAATTACATTTTCTAAAAAGAAAAGTACTCTCTTAATGTGAACAGCTTCTGATCGAATGGGTAGAGAATACTTGCTCAGCTATTCACACAAAGTTGTCCTTATTTAAGTACTATGAGGGGGGTGGGGACAATATATCAGAGAACACACACACATACACACACACACACACACACACACACACACACACACACACTGAATTGCATCCACCAAAAGTCTAAAAGTCATATGCTGAAGCTCTAATCACCAGTACTTCCAAATATGTAGACATAAGCCTTCAATGGAGTCTCATGGACAGGCTCTCATCCCAAATCCTAACTCTCCAAAGAGATTGACATCCCAGGACTATATGAGCTCCGAAGAAAAATGAACTTAAGACATGAGGAAGCTGCAGTCATCTGCAGACACGGGAGGAGCCTCAGAACATGGAAACCTGCCAGTGTCCTTTCTAATCAGCCCAGAATGTCAGTCTGTGGGTTACATCTCTGTTGTTGCTGTAATACCCTGGAAAGCTGGCATTAGTGGGTATTTACACTGTGAACTGATAAAACTAAAATTTTCCTGACTCTTAATGCTTCTCAGATCAGGTTTTAAAGTCAGAATCCCAGAGATAAAGTGAAATTAGAAAATTCCCTTCATTTTTCTTATTTCTCTAGAAAACCACTGCTTTAGTGAATCTTCAATCCATTCCCCAAGACCTGCTACCTTCATTTTGTCAATGAATTTATTCCTGCAGATTAGGTACGCCATTGTACGTGAAGAATCACTGAAACATCTGCAGTTATTCTGACCAGGAGTAAGAGTAGACTGGACAATATGTGAAGAATATAATAGTTTTGCCTTACTCTCTAACTCAAACAGGAACCAGTCACAGATTCACCAGCGAATAGAAAATGACTTCAAGTAGTAGATCTCCAGCCTCAACCTGACTGACTTATTTTATTCTACATCACTAAAGACAGAAGTTCTAAGAGGGGCAGGTTCTGGAGACGAACATTTTGTCACTTTAGCTGGCTTGACCCATTTTGAAAATATTGGCTGCCACTAATGAGTTTGAAGACATTTGAAAGTATCAATATGTGTTTTCTTAGGCATAAAAGATCATAGTCAGTGTAACCGGGAGAGCAGTTTTTATAAGTAGTCCAATCCTGGTTAGCCTCACACACAGGATGAGACGAGAGAGTCTAGTGTGTCAGAGCTAAAGGCCTTAAGTTGCGATCTCCTACTATGGAGCCCTCTCCTAACAGACAATGGCTCACTCCAACTGAGCCTCTGGTCTATCATATATAAAACATGAAAAACAGCAATGAACTTTCCAAGACTACTCTGAAAGAACATCAGCAAATACATTGTGTGGGCCTTGACCATAGTAAGAATTCAAATGAAAACTGTATGTCATTTTACAACTAATTTTAGTATTATTAAAGTCATTGATTACTGAAATTACGTTTTAAGAGTGAATTAGTTTTAAAAATGATTATATTAATACTCACATCAACTTTATAAAGAAACTGAAGGCAGAAGGAAAACATATAGCACACCACAGAAAAGATATATTTAGTAATTTGATGGATGTTGTAAAGAATGTATCACAGTACGTTGGAAGAAATGGGATGGTAAGCTATTTTTTTCAACTACAAACAAACTGCAAGCAAGTTGTTCACACAGCAGAATGGCATAACCTATGTGAAACAGATGTTGACTGGGAGTGGGCGATAGCATACTGCAAAGTATAGTCAATGAAAATAATATGCCATAATAACGCATGTTCCATGCATTCTTGCATTCATCATAAAACAGAGTAAGTCATGTTCGTGAGCTCTGTAAGGAATGAAAAGATGCATCTTCTTCTGTGTTTATCTTAAAATAATCTCATTAGATGGTTTATTGATTTTAAATCACCAAAGCTTCCAGACACTTTAATCCTAAGAGAAAACAAAATGTTTAATAGGGTTTTCATATGCATCCTAACCAAACTGACCAAGGTGGCTTTCAACGCACAGAAATCAGTCTGCCTCTGTCTCCTGAGTACTAGTATTGAAGGCATGTGCCATCACATAGTCTAATTAACTGTTTGTTTGGGAAAATAGCTCTGTGGTGGTTAGAATGAAAAAATTCCCTTACAGGTTGTATATTATTAAATTGTGTTTAAAAATTGTGGAGGAAATGATTAAAAGACATACAAGATGTAAAACAAGATGTATTCCCTGAGCACTACAATCAGAGTCTCAATTCCTTGCACCAAAGTAACAGGCAACACTTCACTAACTACTAGCCAAGTGTATACTCTGAGCATAAACAACATGGTGAAGGAGAGTCCTCCTTAACCCACAAGGAGGAAGCGACAGGGGAGTGTTCAGAAGGTTCCGTTAAGATTAACAAACCCCTGGTACAATTACCATTTCTTTGAGCATTTTCATGGAATTTCATAATGGTTGATCCCACAGATAGAAAAGCACACCAAATGGTTGTCAAGGACTTAGAAAACAAGGCATGGTCCTTGAGGTAAAGAAGAAACTCAAGGCTCTTGAGCGACAAATGGGAAATGCTGCTGTGTGCACACATCTCGTGTCTACCTGCTCTGTTTCGCAGATAACCAATATTTGTTGTGGTGCTGAAAACGACTAATTTACAACTACTCAACCATTGAACTTCCACTCTCTTCTTAATCAACTTTTACTACATGCTTGAGGAGCACTGCGCCAGTGCACTAGACATTACTTAAAAAGAAATATTCATTCTAAAAAGCTATTATTAAGACATGTGATAGCAATTTAATCTGGAGCTTAAAAAGAGGTTTAACTTTTTTTTTTTTTGGCTAAATGTTTATAGGCTACATAGAGTTTTCAGTGCTAACTGGGGCTAGAATACAAAATGCCATCTCATAAAATAGAAAAGAGGTTCAAATATCAGGTCTCGAATTATCAGACAAAATATGACTAAATAGCATAAATCCTGGTGGCTTGGTTCAGAAATTATCCTGAATATATGTAATATTGCTTCTAAAAATATTTTTTGTATTACACATTTACACAGTACTATAGCATTACACAGAACTTAAATAAAGTCTACTACCAATGAACCAGACTTTCCTAACAGGGCCAAAGAAGAAAGCAAAACCTCTTCTGGACACTGACTTGGCTTTAGGCCTATGTGTGAATACACGAGCAAGTGTGTGAATTTAAAAGTACACATAAAGGGCTTGAGGATTGTTCTGCAATTAAGAAAACTTAATTCTTTTGGAGAAAAAAAAAACCAGATTTCAGTTCCCAACATCCACATGTTGGCTTATAAGCCTCTATAACAACCTAGTTCCAGGAATACAAGGCCTGTCTGACTTTTGCGTGCTCCTGTACACACATGGCACATACACATACACTCAGGCACATATATACACATAAAATAAATACAACTTTCAAAACTGAGTATAAGTCTACAATGCTAGTAAATATATTATTTTTCAAAATAACAAAGAGAAAATGATGCATGAACCAAAATAGCCACAACGAGGAGCCACAGTGGTGTATAAGCATTAAAATCCTCCCATCTGTGAATATCCAAAACCTATCTTGTTAAAGTTACTCTAATTTAATGTGTCAAAGATAGCGCAAAGACTATCTTTGAACTATCTTGTCAAGATAGTCCATTGTTGTTCTTGTCAAGAACAACAATGTCAAATAAATGGGCCCCAAAGATTGAGAACTACAAATGTCACTTGAAGCCATGTCAACTAAGTGTTAATGTGCTAACATTATTCAAAAGCAACTGATTCCCAAACACACCCTCACAGACACACTTAGTCTCCCAGGCAGCTTATCCCCCATGCCTTGCAAGGTTTGCCAGTGGATGCTCGCTGAAGTCGAGTTCAGAGCAATAAAGTCATGGGATATGACTGACTGAAATCCAATTCCAATATCCTCTTATTAAATTCTTGTTCCAGCAAGAGTTTTATTCACAGATGCTATGTCACTTTAATTTCAAAACACAGAATTTATTTAATAATTTACAGGCTGAAGACACTTTATTTTTCACATCACTTTTAAGTATTAGTTTGTATTTGCTGCATGATGGATCAAATTAGTAGTTGAAGTTACAAAGAAAAGTTATTCCTAAAAATTATTAGAAAATAAGATGTCACTTTAATCCTCAATTTTATTTCTACTTAGATATTCACGACTGTTTGACCTTTCCACACTATGATATCCATTCTCCTGTATTACACAGTATCACACAACCTAGAATGGTGAAAAACTTAAATTAAAAATTATTGGATAAATACATTATACAGCCATGGAATGACATGAAAGCAATATATTGTACAATTTGTGTAAATACTGTACTCACTGTTTGGAAGTTTGTAAATTCCATCAGTCAATGATTAGTTAATACTATCAAAATACCTGTTACTCTGTACCGTTTACTGGAATCAAAAATGGGATTTTAATCCTTTCATTTTGTATTCACAAGTGACAAAAAATTCTCAAAGACCTTAGCAGTAGGATGGGGTAGCTTTAAGAACACAATATATCAACACTATTTTGTTTTAAGCTCAATTTTCTTAAATTGGAATTGTGTGCAGTTTTAAGTGAAAAATGCTGAAGCACTTGCAGTTTTGTTAAGAATGAAGCAAAATCAATCTTGCTTTGTATGAACTTTAATTTATCTAAGTTGAAAATTCTTGTATATTTTAAGTGGCACATGTTGAAACAGCTGAATTTCAATTAAGCAATAAAATTAATTCATGATAAATTTGCAAATAGTTGAAACTCTTGGCAAAAGCCTCTCACAGGTATTGATTTCCATATTTATGTATCTTCATAACACTTTCACTTAAGGGAAATTTATAGACAGCACCAAAAAAAAAAAAAACCATAAAAGTAAAAATCTTTTTGTAAAATTAATGTAACTTACATTTAAAAAGTTGCTGTATGAGTAAAGCTGCCTGAGCTAAGGTTGGTCTTCCTGAGGCAAAGCTTGGGCCTCAGTCTTTCTACAGGCTGGTAGTCTCAGCATCCCACACTGATTTTATTAGCTGTTCTCTCATGCATATTCCTATCTCATAGTTACAAGTTCATGACACTCTGCCATACTGTTATAGATACCTAATTAAGGAAAAAGTAGAAAACTTTGCCTGTCTAATGTCAATACTATGATTTTTTGCCATAAGTATAAAAAGACACGTAAAACTCTTTAGTACGAAGCTCTTCAAACTCTTCCAGATAAATGATGAAAACGATGTTAGACCTTGCGTCCTTCAGTCGGCTCCCAGCCATCATCTGTGGCAGAGACAAACTAAGCACGTACACAGTGTTTACTGCCTGTGTCACTACAGTTGTGAAACTGAGCTTCCTTATTCACAAACGAGGGAGTGAGAAGAAAATTAAAACTGGTAAAGCTGTAAGTTAGAATTTTACACACACTTACCACAAACTTACCAATATAAGTAACCCTGCTAACGCAGATTGTTAGCTAGTTCACATAGTTTGGAGTTTATGTGCTTAGTGCTGGAGAAGTGAAGCATATCTTGATATATAGAAAGAAATACAGTGGCAAGCTATGGCAATAATTTTTATTTTTTTGTTGTTGTTGTTTTCAGGTGACATGAACAGAGAATTTACCACAATACTGAAAATACTTGAAAAAGACTTCAAGTGTCTGAGCCCATCAATGAGGACAATCCTTGATGCAGTCAATATAAATCAATGTTCCCTATGTATGTGAGTGCATCTGTATGCATATGCTATGGTGTAAGTACGGAGGGCAGAGAACAACTCAAGTGTTGATCTTTTCTTTCTATCTTGTTTGAGACAGGTCTGCTTTATTGTGTTCAAAAATGTACACCAGGCTGGCTGTCCATGTGAGCTACATGGGGACTTTATGCCTCCACCTCCCATCTTGTGAGTATGAAGACCATAGACTCATGCTGTTGTGCCTGGCTTTACAAAGATGCAGGGGATTTCTCACTCAAGCCATCATGCTTGTGTCACAGCACTTTACAGATTATAATAGAGTCTGGAATTCATCTTCCCAGCCTCTATTACCATTTCTACTGTCAACATCAGACTTAAAATACAGGCTGTGAAAGTGTTATGTGCCTAGCCTCTTTATGTCAGAGGCTAGACCTCATCATGGGCAAAAGCCCTTTGATGCAAACTTTAGAAACATATTTGAGCAAGACTAAGAAAAACCTTATCTAATGAAAATAGAAGATAAAGCAAATAAGGTTGAGGTGGCAAAGGAGGAGCAGAGAGTGCAAGACTCTTGTTTAACTACATTTATGGATTTCGAAAAAAGAAAACAGGTTATGACACACAGAATATGCTGCTTCGTTTTCAAATAATTTCCGAAAGCAAGGAGTCAATGAACACTGGATCTATATGTAAATTAAATTGCTAAATGTATCATTCTGTTAATAACCCAGTGAATGAATGACTCTGCAGGACCCTGAACAATTCTGACCAAAACCACTAAATGCAGGGACATGTGTAAGAGAGAAGCCTCAGTGAAGATGTCCATTCCTGACAATAACATCATCTCTTTACATGTAGAATCAAATTATGAAGGAATTGATTGAAAAAAAGGCATATTTGGTAAAGTGGTTACCTTGCTTCTAAAGAATAATAACTATCAAGGTAAATTTGATATTTCTTAGTCAACTGACCACATTTTGGGATTACTTCTTAGTACAAAATGAGTTTGAATGGATTTCAATTTATATTCTTAATAAAAAGTGAAAGTTGAAATTGAAACAATCAGAGAGTATTTTAAAAATCTATCTTGGCTAGGCTCTGAAAATGAATAAGATGTTGAAAAGAGTTTAAAATCATGACACAGTCCTGGGATTTTTCTAAGACCTGAGCCCTGGACTTCATGAGAGGTACACAGGTATGTGTGTGCACATGTAAACCATGTGTATCTCTGCACTTCAAATATAATATAAAACTGGATTTAAGTGACAGGACAAAAAGGGCAGGGCATGTTTAAAATAATTTTGTAATGATTATACTGGGTTAATTGGTAAATTGGGTTAATTGGGTTCAATAGAACATAGAAATTAGATCCATCTGTTTCACTTGAGTTATTTATCGTGTCTAGGACATTTCGGATCTGGAGGCCTGCTCTGTTACAAATCTTCTCTGTACTTTTGGACTCTAAAACTCATGACCTGAATCTATGCTCACTTCAGCTCCCCTGCCTACTCTTTTTCTTCTTTTCTTTCTCATCCTAGAATCGCACCATTTTCAAGTCTTAGCTGAACAGTCGCATGCAAGAAACATCAAGAAACTCTAAAATAAAAAGATCACAAATGAGGTAGACACGTTTCTACAGTGAAATAAAACAGAATGGATATTCATGCCATGGTTCATTAATACAATTAAATTAGTGTATAGCAAAAATGGCATAGTTAAATTGTCAACCATACTAAAAAAAGATGAAGAAGTATTTCTTGCCTAAACTAGTTTATTTTATGCCATCTATACATTTAGATTCAGAACTTTAAATTTTGAGTATTCTAAATATGCTACTATTTTTTAAGCTTCAGATTATGTATTAAAGCATAAAATGTGTATGAAATAATGAACAAAATGATAAATACTATAATTCTTTACTTGGACTGTCTTAATCATAATCCTGTTGCCTTTTGCATCACAATTTATTTGCAAATTAGTGACTCAAAATATTTAATGTTTTGTACTCTTCTTCAGCCCTCTAATATCCCTCTTGCTCATCACTGTACAGTTCCTGTGTTACAGACTCTAGAATGTCTCATAGAGGAAACATGAGCCAGAGGGATGCCTCAAGCAGCAAAAACTGGGTGCTTGGAAAGCCTTGTAGCTGGAATTTGATCCCTGGAAAACATGGACAAGAAAAATGACTCTATAAAGTTGCCTGGCCTCCATAGACACTCTATTGAATGCACTCACCTACCTACCTACCTACCTACCTACCTACCTACCTACCTACCTACCTACCTATCTACAAGAAACATAGTAAGCTCCTGCAGCAGAAAGGCACTAAGCACTGTGTCATGTTCTTATCAATCTGAAGAGCGATGCTGTGTCTATGTTTACTTATCAGCTTTATGTACCTTCTCATTACTTCCCACATAAGTTCTGAGCTCAGAAGGTCCACTAGACTTTGTTCTGTTACATTGTGCAACCTGTAAAAACAGACTCTCCCTAATTACACTACCTTAGGTATAAAAACAGAACAAAATATCCCCTCAAAATCAAACGAGAGCAAACCAAATAAACAAAAACTTTCCAAATAAATCTTAGATGAGAAATACTGTGACCACAAAGAAAAATTATACACGACTCTCAAAAGCAAGGTCATTATTAGTCCTCGTGACAGCAATGCTCATTCTTAACTGTCTTCTCTATGTAGAAAGCTCATGTGACACAACTAACTATGGGAACATGTAAACTGTGTTAAAGAAATGTCACTAATCTACACCCAAATCAAAGCCTCTTTTCTCTTCTGGCTCCTGGAGTAGTTCATACTCTGGTTGTGTTTTAGAATTAACACATTTTGGGTTCAGATCTTATGAAGCAACTTTGTCGTTCTGGGACATTTTGCAAGTTACCCATTTGTTCCCCAGTCCTCTTCTAGGTCTGGATTAGGATAAAACAGTCAGGAAAACGATATCTAAGTGTCTTCTCTCAGTGTGACCCAGACTTTCCGTTCAGTGCATTGGCAGGATGGGGACAGAGCAGCAACAGGAAGACTATTGCCCATTTCTTTTGGAACCAGGACTTGAGACTAAAACTAACATGCAAACCACAGTATTAAATATGTTAGCAAATATGTTATGAATTTTCATCTAAATTGCTTTTATGTTTTTTGGGTTTGTTTTTTTTCTTTTTATATTGAGTGTATTTAATTGCATTACACTATATTAGTCTTTCTGGTTCAGATAAATGACCTTTTTATAAGTGAATGACCACATTTCCACATTCTGTGATGAACTTATTTCTGGATTACCAGAACACTATACAGACATAAGTAAAATGAACACACATATCACATTGCACTGCTTTCTTAATAATATAAAGAAAAAAAAAATAAATCCCCAGAAGTCACAAATGAAAAAACCAAACTTAAGTGCTACAGATTATAAACTTAAAGAAGTTTCATTGCTGCCTTTTCTGCACTTCTAGCTTTTCTTTACATTTTCCCTTTGTCCTCTCATATTTTGAAAGAACAGCTTTCACACTGAAGTTCACAGTAATGCAATGTATCATCTATTGCCTCCTGCTTAGCTACCTGTGAGCTTCACCACTCTCTAAAGAGTGCTCATTGGTATCTATATTTCATTACAAACCTAGATGCATAAAATTTCCCTCGAAGCTCCAGTCACTTCATGTGAACCTCCAATTCTCAAATCTTACCCCTCCTGCTCCATTCATCTCAGAGTTGTCCTTGCCTCCTTACCCAATCCAGTCTTATTAAGTCATTCCACGGCACTTTGGACACCTGAGTAATCCCATTTCTTTGTTTCACGTGGTTCTACTTTCGGAACTCACATGCTTACCTGACACCTTTAGTTATTGGCATTTTTGTTGACTACAAGTGACACAGTTGTGCATTTGGCTAAGTTCGCACAGAGGTGCTGGTTAATCTTGACGTAACATTGTGCTTCAAAACATCTGCGAAGACAGATAAACTAGCACTGGAATAGGAGCACAAAAACTAAAGCAGATGAGCATGAGGTTATGATGAGCCTGAACAAGAGTGAAGACACTCTCTAGTGACACTAAGCCTACACCTTATTCCATCAAGAAAGCTCCCACCCCCCCTGAGAGCTATGCAGCCCACAATGTGGGCTTTATGCGGATAGTCAGTAAGTGTAACTCATGTTATCAAGGAACTTTGTCTCTCATAAAGTAGGAGGGGTTCAATCAAAAAGGTAAACCATTCAATGGCTTAGTTAGTAACTGTTAGAATTTTGACTTTTAATATAATTTTCTTTATAATAACACTGTGAATTTATATACTTTACTTTATTTACTGCTTTATAATTCATTTTCCTTGTAATTAATAGAAAAATTAATCCTAATTTGGCAACTATAATATTCTTCAAACTACTTCATGTTTCCACTGATATAGTTTATTTACGTTTGAGCATTTCTGTTGCTTTCCAGCATGAGATAGCCCAGATTTGGTATCAAGAGATTTTTCTACCAGAACTGGTCTTCTTAGTTGGGGATTTTCCCCCACAAGCTGTGATATATTAAGAGATGTGTCAAGTATGCTTGAAGCATGTGACGTTGAAGTCTTTTCACTATACATGGAAAGTAAAAGTATGGCATGTGTCTTTAAAAGCTTCACAGTGCATTGTAATACTTAGAGATTAGCCCTTTCTTGTTTATTTCTTTTTTGAAATAGCAGTTCTTGTTTTCGATTTTTTTGTTTTGTTTTTCTACATGTAAAAATTACTTTTACATTTTCACAAAACATCTTACTGCTCTTCCTGGGAAGATCATGCTACATATATAAAACATACACACACACTCACAAAAAAATTTTGAAATGTAACTATTTAAGATGTTACCACACCATACCCAGTATAATCAATACCTCATTCACTTGTCCAACTCTATTCTCTCTCATTTATTTATGTTTTAAAATTAAGTGATTTTAACCAAAGATGCACGGGAAACTACTTCAGTTCTTGCATTTCTTTGTGCACATACTTTACTTCTATTGAGTACGCCCAACCACATGTGCACACACACACATTCTCACACTCACACATCTACATATACACACATAAACACACACACACACATACATACACACCCACACAGTTTTCAACAGCATTTATTTTTCTACATTGTATCATTCCCTTGTGTATCAAAATAGGAAATTGCAGATATTAACCAAATATATGACCCTGCCTATCTACCTTCTCCAAAATAGGCAGTTTTGTAATATGTCTTCCAGCCTTGAATATTTTAACTTTAAGTTGCATGTTAGTTATTTCTTGCTGGGCAAATGCTAGAACTTCTAACTAGTACAACATACAAATCTCCAAGCAGTTTCTGATCCTCAAGAGTGCAGGGATCTCCTTTACACACCATCCCAGCTGTCATTTTCTAAAACCAATTTCCAAAATACCCAGACTCCAGCATCAGATGGAAGGTTTTGACCCTCACTTCACCTTGGCTTTTAAACTACTGACTGTACACATGTACATTGTATAGGAAAACGCCTAGGTTGTTTGTTCCCTCTTCATTCTGCCCTCATTCTGCTCTATGTTTCTCATTCCTGAGAATATCCACTTTCCTAAAGACCAAGGAAATCCTTCCATAACAGAAGTTTTTCACACATCTGAAACAGCAATTAAACACAGCCTCTTAAAATAGCTTTTTGCAGTTGTATGTGTTTTTTAGTATTAACAAACAGACAAAATAAAAAAAATTGTCACATTCAAATAGGTTTAACAGTGAAAGTCAAAGATGCAGATGAGGTTGATGGTGAGATGTTGGTAGACAAGCAACGACTATATTTATAGCCTTGTATTGCAGTGGCAGAAACGACTTGCTGTTACCTTCTTCCAAAGACTCATTTTTGTATTTCATACCATCAGAGTGTGGAGGAAAGAAATGTATACTGCTATAGACATGAACTCAGCACTGTGATTACTTGTCCAAACTCTCCACATTCACACATGCCTAGTAAACAAATACCCAACATTTTTCACGGGGCTCTACAAAGTAACTATAGACAATAGTTACTATAGTCTAGAAACAGAAATCGACTATAGTCTGTTTCATCATAGTATCAGATGACTAGCTATGATAGCTCATCAATTTCCCTATATTTTTCTGTGTTTAAAGAGTCTTGCACAAATGTGTGCTAATACAGTCCTTAGTAATTGAGAGTCTGAGTAATTCTGAGAGTCTTTAGTAATTCTCCACGTGATACTACTTAGTTTTATTTCTAGCTTAAGCTCAACCTAATAACAGACACACAGTTATAAAACCTTGCCAAACTATCGTCTCCGTAATGTATTTTTGTTTGTTTGTTTGTTTGTTTGTTTGTTTGTTAAATACCAAGAAGTTATTTTATACTAAGAAAAACAATGAAACTCAAAATATGGTCTACACACAGTGCACATGTATGCATGAAGTGAGCCAGGAGATGTCATTCAGACTTCCCACACATTCCTTCACCCTTCACCAGCCCTGTGAACTCTGGAGGTCTATTTATCTTTTAATGTTAACTCTTAAACATGTGAAACAGGGACTCACTTCCTACTCAGTAGGGGAACAAATTGATGGGCAGTCATGTTGCACAGCATCATGCTGGAAAATAGCTAGAAATTTGTCCCCTTTGGGTAGCCGTCACAGTGCCTGAAGGTGCTGTAGCAGCTGCTGGAGCAAATTGTCTTGAATTAGTTAATTCTGAACACTGTACACAGCAATAGTAACCAATCAGTCAAAACGAAACCACCAGTATTATAATGTCAATTATATCTGATATGGAGATAGTCACATTCTGATTAGAGTTACTGTCAATACGGCCAAAGACTCTTGTCTAGTGGGGTAACAGGCCCCAGTGGGAAAGCCTCTTCTGTTGATTATTAAATGGACATGCTATGCCTGTCAATTTCCCTTATTGATAACTGCATTTTTACTCATGATAACAATGCTATTATATTTAGTCAGAGAAGATTTTTGGTAGTGGTGATGATGGCAGTGGCTTTTGGTTTGTTTGTCCCAGTGGTCAGTAGTGACTGCAGAGTGTCATAACTGGTCAAAATACACAGAACAAATGACTGTTGATTGCCCATCTGTAAATGACACGTTCATAACATCTCCACAAGCCCTTCCAAGTACAGGGAACATCACAGAAGGCCAGCTAGCAGTAAGAGCCGAGGGAAGGGAGGTCTGCAATAACACTGACTTCCAACTATAAGACGCCTGTAGACTTGAACTCAGCAGCTGTGATTACATGCCAAAGCTCTGCACATAATTGGGACTATCTATAGTTTGTCTTTGAAGGGCCCCTCAGGTGTTTATATATTGATAATGGTTAATGGGATGGATAGAAACTTTCACTATTGGTAAGTCAGTGGTAAGAAGTCTACATTCCTGTAAACCAGCTATCACTGTGTTCCTATTAACAACCTTATGAGCTTCATTGGGACAAACACACTTAGACACACACACACACACACACACACACACACAGAGAGAGAGAGAGAGAGAGAGAGAGAGAGAGAGAGAGAGAAAGTGAGAGAGAGAGAAGAAGGCAATTAACAACAGGAGGGGACAAAATAATTGTATTCTATCCAATTAAAATATATTGTGTACATGTATTAAAATGTCATAATGTGTATTTTAATATATATTATTAATATAAGCTAATAATATTTTTAAAAAATAAATGTTAATTGTCTTATAATTCTTTGTCTTTGACATCAAATAAGAAACCAATAGCCTTTCTCTATCCCTGACCAACAAAACTTCCAGAATATGTTGCATATATATATATATATATATATATATATATATATATATATATATATATCATATAGGTATCAAAATGTACATATACATCTTATCTCCACTCATACAGTATATATAAGTACAATTAATTTACAATGTGAAATTGAGAAAAAAATTCAACTACTTTACTGCAAACAAAAATAATATTAAGTAGTGAGTTTAATTATATTTTACAAAAAATATATCCTGCACATGAGCTCTTTATTTTCTCACTACTATAACTGTGTTTGGAGAGGTACCCCATTGCCCATTTCAGGAAATCAGAAATTGGGACATTATTTCCATGTCCTTCATAATTTCCCTCTCATGTAGATTTAAACATGGTAAGAGAAATAAATCTTGCAGTGTTAACTCCAGGTATGGAGTCTCCAAGGACATGCCAGAGGACATACATCCTGGACAAAGTTCTGCCACTTTTGTCTCTGTTCTAGTAACAGAGAGCAAAAAAGAAATTAACCTGAATAAGTATCAGAAAAGCATGAAGACAATCCAGTGCAGATAAAGATTTTTAAGTTTCTGAAATACCTAAAAATCACAAAATCAATTTTCTTAAATACAAATTTAGTGCTTAGTATAGGTCTAACACAACAAAGACAAAAAATTCAACAATATTGTGTATCTAACAAAAGTTGAAAATAACTGAATTAAATCTATGTCTTATGCAAATAAAATTTTGTAATAAGTGGAAGTCAATGGCTTAGGTGTTCAGACCCCAGGTGCTGAGTCTGTAACTAGGTACAGAAGTGGTACTGCATCACCTGCTCCTAGGCTCTGGTCAGTTATTGTTTTCTTTGTAACTCTTATACAATGAAACCAGCTATTTCACTAGTCCTATTGGGAAAGATTATATTATTGATGTCAAGTACTAAAAATTTATTAAATCAAAGAACTATGATAAATTATGAAACTCTAAAAACATTTTATATAGTTAACTGGAAAAACTGATTTAAAAAAAAACAATAAGACGTTAATAACAGTTATGGGCAATCAGTGAAGGCATTTTGTAAACTCAACTATTTCTTACTTTCTGGAGCCCCATAATCAATACGAAGAAAATTAATCAGCACTCCCCCAGTATGTCATAAGATAGTTCAAGTTTCTTTATGGCCATGCAATGAGAGTCAAAACCAACCTTGCTGTTAACAAACTCCATTTGAGATGCTGTTAATTCTTGTTCTACAACAAAATCTAGAATTCCTTATTATTGTGTAAATAATGCTAAATATCCATTTCACTCATATTCTACCTCCAGAACAGAGCTTTAGAAGACTGCAAGTCTCATTTGATTTGATGTACTACCTAATGAATTACAGTTTCAGTTACCAAAACATGACCACACTCCACTCAGTGGAAACCTCTCAGATACAAGGACACCATATACTTTTTACTCTGTTATTCAAAGCATACCTGTTTTACTTAAGAAATTCATATTCAGAGGCTAGAGAAATGACCCAGAGGTTAAAAGCATTGACTGTTCTTCCACAAAACCAAGGTTCAATTCTCATCACCTACATGGTCATTTACAAAAGTCTTAATCTCCAGTTCTAGAGGACCTGACACCTGCTATTGGCCTCCATAGGCTCCAGACATTCACACAATGAACAGACACACATGCAGGCAAAGTGTATGCAGAATACAACAAAGTACTTTTAAAAAAGAAGTATGTTTCCTTGGGTTGAGAAAATACAAATTTATAAGAGCTAAAATTAGTCTTTTATTTTATATTGTTATTTTCGATTAAAATATGAGAATTTATATTTAAATATTCTATAACTAGTCTTTCATAAAATTACATTACAGCAAAGTAACACACCTTCTGTAGTTAAAGATATTACTGAATGTATTTGGAGTGCTTTAAACTTTTTCACCTTATGTGTGACACTAATACAATGTAGGCAAATTGACATCATCTCAGGGGAGCAAAAGCAAATGCCCAACCTGATCCTTTAAACATCAAGAGAAATTTTATTGAAAAATATGTTAATGGTGAAAACTTATTTTAAATACATTTGGACAAACCACACACACAAGACAGAACACGAAATAGAATTTTCTTTCTCTGCAACCTTTGCAGTTAAAAGAAACTATAAATAAATTAATTAATCCAGTATTTGGGGGAATAATAAGAGTATATGTTGCAGAGAAGCATTCTAGGAAATTTAACAAGTAGTTTTAGGTTTGTGAAAACTTTATCACAACTTTTTAAAATAGTAGAGGTTAGTTCGTAGTTCAATAGCCAGTTATTCTCTGTCCTTTTAACTGGCAAATAAAATTCATTCTTTTAAAAATAGTACAAAATATCTAGTAAGAATAAAAATGGATGATTAAGTTGATGA
Organism: Rhabdomys pumilio; assembly: GCA_030674055.1. Classification (NCBI taxonomy): domain Eukaryota; kingdom Metazoa; phylum Chordata; class Mammalia; order Rodentia; family Muridae; genus Rhabdomys; species Rhabdomys pumilio. The sequence continues at coordinate 72,382,830 of JANHMN010000012.1, read as the reverse complement.
GAAGTCTGTTGGGAAGCTGGGTCAATGAAAGGAGCATGTATTTTCCCATAAGAAACCGGTAGGCAGTGCCAACTCTAGTATATTACCTTCCACAGCTTTAAACCACAAAATGCACAAGAGGCGATCAGTGTTCAGAGCTGCACTGCTCCTGGCTCAGTTAGGGGACGTAGGGATCAGAATGATTTGGAAGTCACAGATAGAAAAGTAAAATAAACATTCAATACAATGAAAAGTCAGTAGTAAATAAATGGAGCATAAGAACACAAAAGACATGGTCTCTATGTAGAGGATCTCACTGGAAACCTCCCTTCTTTTCAGATGACATCTCTGATGTCAGTCTCATGTGGAAACAACACAGACCTGCAAATTAGTTGGGCAGTCTCAGGAAAGAATATGCCGAGGTTGGGACCAAATTACCCTGCTAATGGACAGCCAAGGTTACTCACACAAGTTATTTCTTTCTTCCTTGCTCTGTCTCTTTTTGTTTTGTTTTGATTTTCAAAGAACTAAAAGTTTTATCAGCATCTGACCTATGAAAAGTATTATCTACACATGTCATTTTAAATGAACATTTCTGTATATGTAAAATAAAATGACCGACTTTAAAAATATCGTCATACAATGCAAATAACATTGATAAGTATTTTGCTTGCTCCCTGATCCATAGGAAAGTCCATATTTGAGCTATGATTTCACGGTACAAAATAAGAAAACTCATACTTTTGTGTAGTTATAACAAGCTTCAGTTTTAGAACTATGCACTTAAAGCAATAGACTGGTGTTTACAGAGAGTAAAATGATCTTCTTCTCACTCAGAAAGCAATGAGACTTCTTAATGAGAAGTGGCCTGGCCACAAAAGAAAGAATGAATGAACAACCTCACTGGTACGCAACTTTCAAGGATCTTAGAGTTATACAAGAGTGGTACAGGAAACATGCATAACTTCCTCAATATATTGCACTTGAAACTCCTCTTGGAGTCTTTATTATTTCACTGCAAAGTATAAAACACAAACACCAAACTTTTCATGTCACAAGCTGCACACATAGAAATTCAATAAAATATTCAGTTGGAAACCCTATAGAATAAATTACTCGTCTTTTTGCTATAAGTCCTTGTTTCCCGGTGTTTAGCTCTTTATTTATTTATTTTTTTAGATAACCTAGAAGAAAACTTAATAAGGCAAAACCAATATCATTTCAGTGTATTTTAACATAACCCAAACAGTGTACGTGAGTAATTTAACACTGAACTCATTTAAGGTAGGAAAAGAAAATGAAAGGCTCAGAATCAACCTACTCAAATACTTCTAGTTCCTCTCCAGATTTTAAGATTCATTTTATTCTATCTATCCTTTCCTATACTTATTTGGGAACTAAATTCTCCCATAGATTCTGTTACAGTGAAAAGTAGAGAAAAGAATTTTATTATTATTATTATTGCCAGCCAGTGCATTTCTGAAAAGTACTGCTGGGTTTATGGAGACATGCAACAGGGCACTCAAACACTGTAGACAACATTAACACTCAGTACTTCAGCACTACCGTCGGTGGCCACCTTCCATGGCCCTTTGCCCTACCCAGTCCTAGGCCTGGTGGGGAGGTAGCACCTACAAAATCAGTATCTGGTGGCTAAGAAGGAAACAGTGTCTGTTTTTAAGGAAAGAATAATATTGTACCTTGTAGGCGTCGTCTTATTAAACCCAAGTATGCATTGGTACAAGTGACCATTCCCTCTCCTCGGAAGACACCAGCTAGGGCTTAGAACCAACGCGACGCCGCAGGGAAAGCATGAGGGAGACAACACCGAAGAAGCCGCTGGAGCTAGCGGAGGCGGTTGGGAAGAACCCACTGCACTGCTCCCGCGGGGCGCGGAGGCGAGAGCGGCACTCAAGGACCGCTGCCATCCTAGACACCTCGAGCTCCAGCCTCCTGACCAGCCGCCAGCCCCCGGGCGGCCGCGGTCCCCGCCCCTTCACCTCTCCAGTCTCCCGCGCCCGGAGGGCCGGATCACCGCACAGTCAGCGCCCCGCGGGGCCCTCCGCTTCCGGCGCTGCGGGTGGCTCAGTCTAACTTGCCGGACCGCCCGCAGTGCTCCAGTTCCCCAGCAGCCACCCCAGCCTTGGCACCACCGAGGGAGAGGGATGCGCGCATCTCCAAAACCATCGCGCCCCAAGAGCACTTTGGTTCTGGCTCCCGGCGCGGCTTTCCCCAATGCGGGCTCGGACACAGCCCGGAACCAGCGCGCACACGCGCACACACCCTCGCACACGCACACACGCGCGCACACAGACTTCTTGGCCAGCGTTGCCATCACACACCCGGGGAACGCCACCAAGGGGGCCAAGTACCTGCTCTCTGCGAGCTGTTGTGATGTTCACTTCATCCTCCGTTGACAAGGAAACCAAACCGCACTTCATTTTTTTTTTTTTTTTTCAGAAAAACCTTCCACTGCCATCATTTGAAAATTGATTTAGGAGGGGAGAAGGAGGAAGAATGGATAATATAGATATAGATATCAGGATATCTATCATAAAATTATCTCGAGTTTTTAAATAAAAAAGTCAAATGTGCAAAAGGAATAGTTAATGTAGAGGAAAAAAACAATTGCTTAAAAATAATCCCTTTAACTAGCTGCAAGAAAAGTTTCATGTTATCAACCGATATCAAAAACAGGAGGGGAAAAAACGAAATATTTCTCACAGGCTTCCAAAAAGGTCATAAAAAAGGAAAATTAATGTCTTTGCTCAGTGGTGCGAATCGAATTGCAAGACGACAAACTTGTGAACACTGCTGGAAAATCCCACCTACACAAAAATGTAATCGGAAAAAGAGTACGTAAAAAAAGAGTTAGAAACATGCTTTCTTATCTTTACAAAGGGAAAAAAATAGGCACCATACTTCACAACGCTTTCTCCATAAAACCAGTTGCACATTTTGCTGGACTTGGGAGCTGCACGCATCGAGCAGGGCTGCCGCGGACTCCCAGACACAGCGCCTTGTCTAGAGAACCATCGCATGCTAGGAAAACTTGATTCAGGAAAAGGCTTAAGACCATGCTCGTCAGCTTTCCCAAATACAAACAATAATCAAAGAAGTGGGAAGAAAAAAAAGAAGAAAAAAAAACAAAAACAAAAAAAAGGGGGGAAAAAGAATAGGACAAGAATGCCACTGAGAAGGTACTCACCGAGCGGGAGTAAAATGTTGGAATAAAAATGAGATTTAGGAAAATACAGTATGGCGGTGGAAGAAGGAATGAAGCGCGTTTTTTTCTCAGTCTCTGCCTCGGGCACTGACACGTGACTCGGAGCCAGGCGGACTTGCAGGCGGCGGGGGGACCGCGACTCCTGGGCGACCTCGGAGCCCTCGAAGCCCTCTGAGCCGCTCCGGCGGGCGCGGCGGTGGGAGCCGGGCGAGGCGGCCTCCTCGGCGAGCCGGGACTAGCAGGTGCCGCTCACGCTGGGCTGAGCGCACGCACACGCACACGCAGACGGGCAGGGCGCGGGCTAGCGGGGACCGCGCGGGGCGGGCCGGAGGCGCGCAGCTGCCGCCGCCGCCACCGCCGCCGCTGCTGGTGCTGTTGCTGCGGGCGCTCCGCCAAAGAAGAGCAGCTCAGGGATGCTCAGCGGAGGCATCAGAGGGCACACAACTTGCTGCCCACTGCAAAGTTGCCGCTTGCCACTTCCTTATTATTCGGCTTTCATCTCCAGGTAGTTTCCTGCAGAGAGCTCTTGTCCTTCTCCCCAAGTTTCACTCTTCAAGCCCGGTTTAACTCGATGGTTTTATTCATTTGATCTCAGGGCTCCTATTTCTTCTAGACTGCTTTGCCTATGTCACTTCCTCCCCCTAGGTCCGTTTCCCACCTTGTGGTTCTCAGAGAACCTGGATTCGTGCGGTGCGTTGGGTTGGGGCGGGGGGCGTTGTCACTGCAAAGCCAACGTCAATTGTCTTGAGGTGTTCCCCATTTGAAAGATAAAAAAAAAAAATCTTTTATTTGGAAAAATCCCATCCCAGGTTTTCGTTTGCTTGTTGCATGATGCTGGGCGGGGTTGTGAACGTGGATAATTTATTCTTTCCTGGGCCAGGCATTGTTTGTTTTGTCTGCTTGAGCACCAGCATCGACCTGTCTGGAAGGCTCTGTGGTCCAAGCTCCAAGGCAGGGTCCTTCTGACTCCTGCAAGTTGCTTTTTCAGGCTGCAAGTCTAAGGAGAGGAGCGAGGGAGACAAGTGAGTCCATTGTGTGAGTGCTTGCGGGGCAGCAGGCACCTGGAGATGGTCGAGAGGGGGAGATGTGCGCCACTCACTAGAAGGCTGCCAAAGATCAGCCACGGAGCCAGGTTGCTGAGCAGTGCTTTGGAAGGTGGAAGCAAAACAGGGAGTTCACCAAGCATCTGCTGAGGGATGCCTGTCGCTGGAACAAAGATGCCATCAGCCAATCACTGACTGCTTTGGGATTCTTCTACTGCTGCCTGTTGCAGAATTCTGGGCTCTGCAGTGAATTAATTTTTCTTCATCTTTCATATACTATTCTATCAAAACCATTTCTCCGTATTGCTTTGAATCTGGATTGCACAAAATTAATAGCCAAGTATGTATTATAAAATGAAAATAAATACACTTTCTTGTCTCTCGTGTTGCTACTCTGATCTTTATGCCACTCTTTCCATTGTTGATATCGAAGATAAAATATCTGCTTCGGAAGGAGTTAATCTGGATAGTTTCAACATTAAAGTACGAATTCATTGCGGAGAGTTCTAGCAGCAAATGCTTCTCCAACATTCTTGGCAAAATTCATTGATCAAATAAAGTATTAAGCCACAATTTAAATAAAAGATATTTTAAATAGCCCTGAAAATCATTAAATATTTGTCTTGGTATATTGCCAGCTGAACTCACTTGCTCTACACACGTTCCAGATAGGATGTGACATGCTGACTTAAGACAGATGGGTGCATCAGAGAGGAGTCCAGAACTTTAGGAACCTTAAGTTCTGGATAACTCAGAGCAAATGTGGGTTGTGCTGAGGTCTTGTTGATCTTCCTTTTTGTTTTGTTTTAAATAGATGCCTTCAAATATGGCTGTTTACTCCCATGTCTCCTGAATTATGCTGTTTAAACCTTAGTTTGTTACATTTTCCAGATTTTCTAGCCCATGAGAATATCCAGATCCAAATACACTAAAGAGAAGGAAATTCCAATGAACATCTTTTCCCATAATTTACAGAGATATTGGACTGTAAGCAACTTCACTTTAAGAATGAGTTTTGGAGCTTCATATCAAGCCAAGCAATGTCTGGGTTTAGAGAGTTATTCAAGAAGAACTTTGAAAAACAAGCTGTTTAGAATTGCACTGCAGTAATGGCCGCCAGCCAATCACAGTGATTGTCAGGCTTTTATTATTCAATAAAATGCCTCCCCTTTATGTTTAATGCAGCTCTGCTGAGGGAAAGCAAGCCATCAACATCCTTCTTGCACTTCTTCCATTACTTACATAATTGCAGCCCAGTGTTTAAAATATTCCACTTCTCCTTACTTCCAAGATGGCATTCTCCTCCTTTTAGGTTTCACCATCACATTAAAAAGCAGGAGTAAACAAAGTCAGGTCGAAGGAACAGCTATTAAAAAGCTGAGCCTGTGGTTTTATTCTTATAGAACTCTGTGACAAAGGCATTATTCTCCTCATTTTAAATATTTATGAAAACAAAGTCAGAGTTTAAGTCATTTGTGGAAGATTCTATTGCTATTGCACAGGAGAGATGTGGTTGGACCAGACAAATCTGGTCTTACAGCTAGAATAAGGTATTTCAAACACTGCATGAAAAAACTTCGTTCTCAGGAGCTGTTGTTGATGTCACTTAACAGAAACCTGCTTTTCTTAAATTTAATATATCCAAAGAATACTTTGGAACTGACTGAGCTGTACTGTTCACCCCCAATAATGGGTATAGCACATATAATTTTACTGGCATTTTTGAGGACGTAAAACAGAAAAAGAAGGACATAAACATGTAAAAGGTAAGAGTCATATAGGATGCAAGTAGAAAAAAGTACAAGTAAAATATATTTTTAAATGGAGAGAATAATGCGTAAAGTTTTCCTAAGCAAAAGGCAAATAGGGAAACAACTCTCCAAACGATCCCGCTGTGCCATCCTACTCTGCGCATGTACTCAACAGTTAACCACAGAAGCTTCTGGAGGCTTGAATAGACAAATGACTTTCCTGATGCTTCTCTGAAGTCATTCATGCAGCACATGCAAATATGAAGCATACCAAATGAGGGATGCGACCACTAAACGATGACGCTACAGGAAAAGTCTAGTTTGAAATCTGGGCTGTGCAATTTCAAATTTTTTTGTCAGAAGATATTCAAGACATATGAAATATTTATGGGCACAGACGTATGAATATAGACATTTGGAAGTTATGCTGTAGAATAATATGGTCTTAAATAGACATGTTTATACCCAGTGCCCTTAAATCACCTTTTTTTATAAACAAAAGTTGCTTTTAATTACCAAATTTATTCTTAACTTTTTATTAATTTTTCCCTCATTACAGGCTCTGTTCCTAGTAGTCAACATTTGTTCCAAGTTTTCATGATGCTGTGTATGCTTTTAATATTCCTATCTGAAGGAACTGCAATACCAATAGCAAGACATTTCATTGTGGAATGTATACCAGTTACCCTGAATGACTAGGTGATATGAAAATATGTGTAATACAGCATAAGCAAACCAGCCCAGAAAGAAATGTGTGGATTATTGTGTTATTTGATTGTAAATATCTTACTCTCCACATAAAACAGTTTATAGAATCCAAAGATATTCAGAAATACATATAGGAAAATAAACCAAATTGTAATTTATGTATTTACATATTAAATGAATAAGTATATTTATGGCAAAGAAAGAACATGCAAAATTTAATACATATACTAATGTTGTTTCTTGAATGCATTTACTTTAATGGAGTGGATAGACTAGAGTTCTATGGTAAAGTGACCTATGCCATGCACACAAGTGCTCCCGTGGCCTCTTCAGGAATACTACTTGAGAGAGAGAGAGCAGACAAGTGCCACAGTGTGTTATCACTCATTGATTACTGATCTCTTTGTCATTCCTATAATGTGGATAAAAGATGTGTCACTTTATACATTTAGAAGCTGGGATTTTTTCCAAGATAATTTTTCAGATTTTTCTAATGAAAATGAAAATGTAGCTGTCTTCAGGCTAAACATAGACATATGAAAAACTTCTAAATGTTAAGAATATTAAGCTAATTTAAAAATGCTTTAATACAAATTAAGATAAGCAAATGAGAGGCCTTCAGGGATCAAAGACATGGGGGAATTTATATGAGGTGAAACAAAATGTGACTGAGAAAGCTCATTAAGAAAACCATCCACCACTCAATATTTTATTTTTTCTGATGCTTTACATATGTGATATTAAGAATATGGGCTGGGTTTTTGATGGTGCCTACTTTTAATCCTACCACTGGATTTTTAAAACATATGATCTTATTTATTTTTGGTAGATTTTTCTTTGTTTGAGGCCAGCCTGAACTAAAACAGAGAGTTCAAAGATAGCCTAGACTATATAGAGGCTCCCTATAAAAATAAAAATAAAAAACGTAGAGAGGAAGAGAAAGGGGGAGGGAGTGAGGATTGCAGGGAGGGAAAACAAGAGGAGAGATTTATAATCAGAAACAGATGCTCTGCAGGACTTTCAGTAAGACTGCCTGACTGCAGGCCTTCCTTACATGTTAAGATGGCTACAGACCCTGTAATATGCATACCAACTTTTGCGGTAATGGTGAATAAAAACTCAGAGAAAAGTAAAGGTTATTGGAGAAAAGAAAGATTTCTTCTTTAATACCAGTGTTATTGACAAATATATTGAATATAGTCTCAGTCTCAGTGGTAAGTTCTAGTAAAGAAATTTCTTTAACCATGTACTTTCTTTAAAATTTGCACATTCAAGGCAGAAAAGCAAACCACTGAAGGACTGGGAAATACATAGCTTAACTGTCAACAGAATTTGTCATCTAGTAATCAGAGAAATAATAAACCCCACTGAGTGCTATAGAATTAGGAACTTTCAACAGTTTCAGGCTTAGACTAGGCTTTGCTTATTCTTATATGAGGCATGCTGTCCTATGCTCTTTCACACATAAGGAACAAAATCACCCTAAGCAGGAGCTAATCGGAGCTGTGTAAGGCTTCCATTCTTCTGAAAACACATGGGCAAACAGGTCATTCGGTGAACAACCTGTGTCTTTAGACTGAAGAGTATATGGAATGCTAGAGCAAACCAGTGATGATGAAAGGAAGGGGGCAGTATGGACCGGGAAGCATGAGAAAAGGGGAATCTAAGACCAAGAGCCTACAAATTCTTCCCAGAACACCTGAAAAATGTAAGGCAAGCACAAACACTGGACAGACTTTGGTCACACAAATGAGTTCTAAAAGACATGTGAAAAAAAAAAAAAAACTTAGAAGAACATTAAGACTTTACCGTGTGGTGATTTCGTGAGTTTGAATATTGCCTAAAATCTCTACAGCACATATCTGGCTTAAGTTAACAAAACTCTACCTTAAGAACGAACATTTATTTTCAGAATAAAGCCAGAAAGAGTTCTTTTCATTTGTGTTTAAATTCAACAGATTTGTTGTTCTAAACAGCACAGTCTAATATCATTGCAGAATTAGTTTTATTCTAGAAGAGAAATCTTAAAAATTGATCTTTCTCCTGATCTTTTCCAAGTTCTCAGAACAATGATATTGATATCATATGAGGCACAATATAGTGCACTAATTACTCACCTGTTCTGTTTCTCTTGTTTACTTGTTTTAACTAAAATAATTTAGGTGTAGGCTAAATCTAATTTAGAGATGTGAATTTAGAGATGACTCAGGTTTCAAGTGTCAGCATCAACTTAATAAAATTATAGAATGTTTGATCTATGAGTGAAGGATTACTCATTTGTCTGTAGATGCTAGCATCCAAGAGATGCATCCCAGAATAAGTTCATTATTCTTATATTTGTGTACACAACAAGCAGAAATTTAATATATGGTTGATTTTTATTAATTTGAACCTTATATCTTAAAAATAAAATTTCTTTATCATGGAATGAAATTAAGGGATATTCAAAACCTAGATAAATATATAGAACAACTTTATGGTACCATGCAATAATCTGTTTGGCAAGCACTTGTCAATCGAATTGGTTACTTAAATAATCCACACTTGTTCATTCACAGCTTTTGTATGAATACAAGAAACAAAATTTGAACAAAATGAAATAATATATTAGCTCTGCATTGTGGTATGCACAGATACGTAATCTACCCTTCCTTTGTTGAACTTATTGAAACCTTATGTTATTTGTTTATAGACTTTTGTGTTTCATATTGTTAATTTTCTCTAATATTCTCTACTGAGTTTATTCTCTCACAGAATTCAAATCATTTCAGTTTTTCCATACATACATAGAATATATTTGGTTTGGGGGAGGTGACATGTTAACACATTTACTCCTGTACTTCTGCTTACATTTGATCACCAAGTAAAGAATTTTTAATACCATATTTAAATAAATATAATCAGTAAAAATTAGCAATAGGTATAGTTGGTGATATATATGGATATGTATATACCCACACACAAACATTTGTCAAGATCTGAGAAGATTACGAACCATTGTACTTGGCTTCAAAACAGTAAATTATTTGTTGTTTTATTAATACACAGCTCCAGAGAAAACCAGATCAGAGATCAAATACAGGATTTCCAAATAAAATATAATGAACTACTTGCAGGGCAATTGGCAAAAAAATGAGAATATTTTAGACATTGAACATATAAGTACATGCCCACTCCTACCCAGGTTCATATTTCACTGAAGCACTCCTGCATTCGTTCATGTAAGTAGTCATTCATGGAAGGGTATTAATGGTTGAGATGTGTCTGCTTACAAAATACTTCAATATTTTTTGCTTTTTTCAAAAAGTTTTAAATTCACATGTATATATTTAAAAACCACACATACATATATATCTATATATGCACATGCAGAGTTTTTAATAATTGTCCCAAGATCAACAGTGTTGAGATTACAAAATTTAACAAAATTACATATGGTTCATTTTTGAACTAGAAACACTTTTCTTAGAAGCAAAGATCATTTGTGATTATTGTCATTTGTAATGCAATAAAAAAGATATCACAATTTAAGACCTAAAAGAAGTTAAAAGCTTTTTATTAAAATATTTTAGCACATTAAATTCAAGAAAACAAACGGAAAACAAGATTTGATTGAAAGTAATGCTTTTGATGTAAAACAAGACTTCTCTCTTTATATGTGTAGAGATGGGTTTTTTGAGAAAATATTAAAACCTGATTTTATGCTCTAATTTCCTGGAAGTAGATGAAGGCTCTACAACTTGACTAAAATTTTATGGGAGTTAAGTGTATTTACCGATTAAACTATGATTTTTATGTTAGACTAAGAACTTCATTAGCTTAGACATGGTGTATTGTAACACTCCATGATTTAAATGTGACTTACCATGTACTTTTTTTATAAACAACAGTAAAAGCCAGTTCATATGACAGTGAACTCTCAAATATAGCACTCAAATCATGAATTAGATTGAGTGAACAGACCTTCAACAGACAGACAATAGACTTAACATATGTGATTTGTCCATTAACATCCAACAACTTGCCTATAATTTCAAAAGTTAGTAAAACAAAAGAAAAAAAACAGAGTTCACATCATTTTGAAAATATATTTTGTGCTAGAAAAATGTTACTTAGAGCATTTTAAGATGTTTTAATATTTGGGAATGGTGTGTGTGTGTGTGTGTGTGTGTGTGTGTGTGTGTGTGTGTGTAATTAACCCTATTTTAAACTATTTTAATGACAAGTTACAATACATAACTGCTTAAATATTAGAATCACTGAAGTTTTCATCCTGTGACTGAAAAAACAAAGCAAGCAATGTGCTCAAAGGAAGCTAGTAGTTCCAGTTGTCAGTATCAACTAGTCACACTAACGCTTGCATTCTCTTGTTTAAGTCTTAAATTTTTAAACTGAAGTGGAGTATTAATACCACATGTTGAGACTCACAATTTTAAATTACAATGCAACTGGCAGTTCATTGTTTATACATCCTCTTTTTCTAATTTTTAAAACATATGTTCTTATTTCTTTTTTTAGTACAACAAAATTTTACTGTATAATTTGCAGTGAATAAATGTGCCAGGCCTATGACTCATATTAGTCTCCTCACAAAGATTAAATTTATTCCTGCGCTTTTGTTCATAAAGCAATATTAATTTTATTCTATTGCACAGATCTCAAAGAAGCTTATCTTAAATCTTTAAAATTCCTTGTCTTGTGATTTATAATGTATTTTAGATATTTTATGTCATTATTTCATAAAAATTTAGGAGCAAATATTAAATATCCAGTTAGTAAAGTCATTTCTAAAAAGTGTTACTTTTTTTTTCTGTGTTCCAACTCCTGGATGTTTAGGTTTTTTTGAATCTGGGATAATTGACATTTATGAATTCCTACACATTTATAAATATCAGATATTCAAGCAAGCTCTTCCAGTGTACTGGATCACAGTCAAGCCATGGTTGAAGTTGTTGACAGGTACTTGCAATTCTGATAGGGAATGTTGCTCTGTAGACATCCTTCTGCTTTAGATATCAGACATTCTGGCAGGAGAAATTTTGTGAAAATTTAGACTTTGATCTTTGATCTACAGGCACCTCTCTAAGGCAGAGCCAGCTCACTCCTCATAGGAAGTAGGTCTTGGTAAGTAGCTCTCTCTCTTTTTTTTCTTTTCATACAAAATCCACTGAATAATTTGTTTAAGTAATGTATAAATTGAACCTCCATAAGATAAAACAGAAAAGAGTAGCAATTTTAAAAACAGATATTTTTATAATCAGTCCCCAAAGAAAAAATTATACATTTTAATTTTTAATTGATAATGTATATTCATTTATATGCATGGGATACACTGTAATATTTCTTTATTTCTAACTTTGTATTGACTGTGAATTTCACTGGATGCAATCCAATCCCGTTTATTTTCCTGTCCCTCTACCCTTGCTACCAACACACCCCCAAGAAAGCAAATTAAACAAATGAAAACCATCTTTCCTTGGGAACTGAGGCGTGTCAGTTTGTCACACACTATGCACTTTCACCTAAACATCTTCACTTGTAAACGTTCGTTGCCTTGAGGTATTGGTCTGGTCGGAGGCCTCTGTCTTCTGCAACACAACCAATACTGGCTTCTCATGAGGACTCCTCTCAGATCTCCTGCTGTTGTCCTGTATTATGGAGATCATGCCCCTTTGGATCTACAGGAGTGGCCCTTTCACAGGCTCTCGCGGTTCATAGATGAGGTAAATATTGGAATGGGCCAACTCAAAGCCCTGGATCTGGGCTTGGGTGGTAGTTGAGTTAGTCAGCCTGTGAGCTATCCCATGTTTATACCACCAGGGCCAATTCTTCAGTACTGTCTAGGTGAAGGGCATGGCCAGCTCAGTCAGTTTCACAGGCAGCAAGGAGCAGGTCCAGCTGTACCTCCCTGAGACATCAACATGGCTACTGGTGGCAGCCTGGATCAGGGACATCTGCTTGGCACTTGGTGGTAACACGGGCCATAGACATCAACAGAGGCTCTTGCTACTGCAGACCCAGATGCCTTGGCAGCAGCACGGGCCAGAACCTCACAATGGCCTCAGGTGACAGTGCAGGGAGTTCATATCAGGCTGTTCCTAATCACCTTCATATCTGCAGTTCCACCTCCTCATTGTGCACACACCATTTGATTCCTTTTTTCTCCCATCACTCCACCACTTACTTACTCAGAGCAGTGGTTCCCAGGACCCAGAGTGTTTTACAGCCTGCCTGCACTTTATAGACTCAGGTGGGAACTACAGTTTGATGTTTCAATGTGTATATTATGTACATTATAGAATTGCCATATCATACTGATTTTAAACAGAATCACAATTTTAAGTATTTGCCCAAGTATTGAGCTCAATACACCCCTAACCTCTTGTTCTTTATATTTTCATGACCCACTAAACTCAATTAGCTTTGCCTGTATGACTTTATAGGGCCATCCACTGAAGCATGGACAACCTACTAAGGGCCACAATCCTGAGGATCACTGTGGGGGTCATCACCTTTTCACAAGGTCACTTAAGACCATCAGTAAACACAGATATTTACACTACAACCAGTAACAGTTAATTACCGTCATGAGGTAGAAACAAAACTAACTTTATGGATGATGTCACCACAACATGAGAACTGTCTTAAAGGGCTACAGAAGTAGGAAGGTTGAAAATTTCTGCTTTGGATGGAGGAGAAAGAATGGGGAAGCAATGCAGTAATAATCTCAAGAAAATGGAAGTATATAAAAAACAAGTTTTCTTCTTCCAGAAATCATCAGCTACTAACAGCTCTTCAGCAAGCTGTGGGACCTAGAGAGTAGGAGCTTCTCACTGAACCATACATTAATATTGACTAGCTTAGTCTTGTGCCAGCATACAAAGATAATGACAGTTCATGTGTACACCAGCTAGTTGACACTGCTTCATAGGAGTTGTCCCTAACCTCTGGTTCTAACAATCAGATGCTCTCTGAGCCATGTTGGAGAAGAAACAGATGTCTTATTTAGCTTTACTGAATACCTTTTACTTTCTTATTCTTTCTCTTATACTAGAACCTTTCACAGCAGAAAGAAGCCTCTCAGATAAAAGTTGAGAAGTGTACTAATCTATGGGCATGAAGATAAGTATTTAGAGGAAAGTTTGAATCATGCCTATTTAGTAAATAATAGAAACAGATTCTCCTATAGAGACTATTATATCATTAGGCATGGTTGTTTGGCCAGGAATGAGTTTCCCCTTGTAGAGCAGGCCTTAAATTAAATCAGTACATTGTTGGTTACTCCACAACTTTCATACTGTTATTGCATGAATAGGTACATCTCCCAAAGCTGGTTGTTATCATAGCTCTCAAGTTCACAGCTGGGTTATGCTGTTGATGACTTTTCTCCACAATTAGCCTGCACAGCTCTTTCTCCTACTGTGAAAGCTATCCAGCAAGGAAGAAACATTCAGGTCAATTACAATCTTGATTGTTCTACATCTTGTGACTAAAGTATCTTCAGTGATATGATATTATCTTCAGATAACTAATAAAACTATATGGTTTTATAATTATTACTAATTCTAGTTATTTATTCACATATTTGCTTATTTTTTCCTGATGTGGGAATTGAGTAAATATTTCATGTCACTGCTGACATGAAATATTTTATATACTATTCATTCAGTGCTACAAATACAAAGAGGAGGCAATTACTCTGACCAGTGTCTGTCTCTAGAGAAAGGAAGCTTGTTCTCAGCCATGTGCATGTTGGGAGGTCCTAAGTATGCTTCACCCTTTAGTATGCATCACACTTTGCTTTTTGTTTTCTATACACGCAAGCATTTCTTTCATTCCTCTCTGCCTTCATTTCTCTATCTTCTCTCATAATAAGATCTTGTCTCCCACAGAAAAGCTAGAATTTGTAGATTAATCGAAAGTTTTGAAAGGGAGGATGAAGTATGAAGAAAGAATGTGGGTATGCAGAAAGAGGACAGATAGAGAATGAAACTAGTGTTTTACAGACTCAAAGGAAAACCTCTATTACATAACTGGATGTACCTGGCATTCCAAGAGTGGATCCAGAAAAGGGCTACTAAATTTATAACCATATGGCATAGTTACTATTATTATCCTCATTTCATGGGAGAATGATGCATTCTCCTATGCATCATTCCACCACTGAGCTCCATCTGTAGTGTGGTATCAAACTCTTTGTTCCCTACCCAAGATAACAACACTGGAAAATAATGCAAGGGAGTCTCGAGACTATAGTGGAAACTAGGGCTTGTTCAGGAGAGACAAGTGTTGCTGCGTGTTCCAGGGAGAGAAAACACTTTATGATAAGGCAGATGATACACAGAAAAAAAAACACTAAGATGATCCTAAAAATATATAAGTACATCTAAGGACATTTGTAGCTTTGGAGAAATGAATTACCTCTAGCATGCTTACTAGAATACATCACAAGTGTGGCTAAGGGGACAGCTAAAATGACATGGGGACTGATTTTGGAAGTTCAGGAAGAGGATAATTTGATATCTCATGCACCCTAGAAAAAAGAGAAGGATTATTACTTCAAAATCAAGAGGTTTTGGTTACAATTTGATATAATAAATACACTTGAAGAAGTTATTGTTAGTTTGGGGACACATTGTGTTAGTAGTGACAGAAAGATATACAAACAGAATTGCTTGGTTGGTAATAAGAACTTAACTAATTTCCCAGTTGTCCTTTTAGAGTCTTGAGAGCAATTGGCATAGATTTTGTGAGTTGAAAGTGTTTTGGATGGATGAACTCTGCAGAGGAGTTACCTGGAGGGAGCACGGGGCCTAATGTATCCTGAGTCCAGAATTAAGGAAAAGGGGGGGCAGGGGAGAAGAGCAAATGTAATGAGTTCTCAAAGAGTTGAAGTACAGGTCAAACATATATCAGGGGACTTTTATTTAGAATGTGATCAGTGATCAGACTCACTAGAAAAATTCTATGATTGTGTTTCCTTGATTATATCAAGTATAGTTTCACATGAACATATTTGACTGTCATTCAAATATATATATATATATATATATATATATATATATATATATATATATATTCCCTTACTTTTGAAAAGGTTTTGCTAAATAAATATAAAATATATCATTTTGACAATATTTTAAAATTGTAAAATGTTATCTTATTGATATTTAAAGGCTTTCATTCATAATTTGTAAGTATTTTGTCAACCAAAAGGAAAGTGTCTGTGTTGCTATCCTTCATATAAATTCAGTTTATGCAAGACAAAAGAAAGCTGCAGGATTTCGAAACTTAGGTTATATTAGTAAATTATTTAAGTCATCAATAGTAGGAAATGAACATCAATGCTGAAGTCAGAAGCTTGATCTGCACTGCTTATTTCCTCCGTTTACTGCTCTGCAAATATCTAGGAATAATATAGGGCTAAATGCCGATATCTGCTACACGGACAGTTAATGCTATCTACATTTATAATGTGGGCAGGGATAAGGAATTGTAATTATCATGAAACATTTTAAAACGGGTTCAGGAAGAATTAGCCATAAGAAAGACACTACAGAGATGCTTATGAAAGCTATGGAGTTGTCCTTTGTGATGGGCTTTGTCAGGCAGAACTAATTATCTGTGGATGATAAGAGAAAATATGGTGGAAAACAGCAGTCATTTCCCATGGTGGGAATATCCATTTAAAACCCAACAACTCCCTGAACCATGAGATAATTGAAACAGTACCAAAGCCAGCGTGAATAACAAGGCATGCACTGTCTTTCTTAGAAAGTAACAGGGGCAGCCTGCAAAATTAACTTCAAATGCATTCCAGAAAAATTACATTTTGCCTAGTTTGGTGGTACATAGGTATAATACCAGCACCTGGGGGTTTCCAGGATTGTCTGTGCTACTGAATAAGAGCTTGTTTCAAAGGATAAACAAAACAAATAAAACAAACAAAACAAAACAAAACAAAAAGTACCAAGAAACAGTAAATACTATTTGTTATTGATCCAGTACATTTAATTAGAATAAAATAGGGACTGCTAAGTAATCCAAAGTAGAAACTCATTAATGTTTGCACATAGTAAAATTATATCTCTAAACTTTTTAGTGTTAACCTAAAATAATCATTAAGGCATTTAATAGAGCTTTCTGCATACAATTGGCAGTCAAAACTAAGATTTGTTTAGCTCAGTGAATATTTTGCATTAAAAGAGATAATATGTAGGAGCATTTACTGTTCTAGCAAAATTTTAAAGCTCTATCAAAATTGGATGATTTTTGCTTCTCAAAAATCATCATCTTCAGTTAAAAGCTTAGGACTTGCTGCAATTCCCTCTAACGCTGTTGGGCTCCACCTTCTCCACATCTAAAACATTTCCAAAGCAGGGGCTTGTACGCATCTTTTGGGATATTTACTCTATGCTTTCTACTATATTAGAACCAAAATTATTGCTTTCAGGTAGGAAAGCATTTGGTATGTTACAGAACAGATTTCATGGTGACTGTGTTTACTATCATTTGAAGAAGTCTAAGATAAAGAATTGTAACAGTACCACTTGATATTTATCTAGTCTATTAAGAGATGATGATCTAAATTTTGCAGTACATACAAGGAAAAAAAGGCAAAAAAATATTCAGAAAAAATACTATAAGCATTTTTCAAAATCAAATGAAATAAAAATGATTATGTAGGATATTAAGCGGACATTGTAATACTTTCAAGTTAATTTTCTGTTCCTTTGAAACTTTTTATTATAGGAGATAATAAAAATATTACTAATGTAAATGATGTAGCAAACCACATTGTTTAAAAAATGGATGATATTATAAAATTTGTATTATTAATTTTTAGAAAAAAGTCATTTTTATGTAAATTTGAAATAGAAATGTGCAAGACTATGTGGTCTTTTTTTTTAATGCTCATCGCTTTATTCTTGCTGAATTCCAAAAGGGAAATGTAAATTATGGTAAACTACATTGATATTCATGTATTCTTTTCTTTCCTACTGCCTATCTCCTATCTCAACAGAAAGGCAGCATATTCTTCAAGTTTATAAGATACTCATAGTCAGTTTAAATGCAACCTGCAGGAAACAATACAAAATCAACACAAAATGAGCAGGTTTCTCAGATCATTTCTTTAAAGAAAGATTCAAAACCAGAATATTCGTGTTATGCAAATCATACCTGGGATATTTGCAAACAGTAATAATATTCACATATTAAGAAGCGTCACAGACATAGTATAAAATTGGTGATGGTGAATAACACAATTAAAATATAAATGCTCACATAATTTTCTTGAACAAGTAAATCTGCTCCTTTTAAATATGATGTTTATTCATCATGAGAAAAAAGTGTGTCCTGTCAAGAAAACTAACTGGCAACATATTTACGTAAAATATGACTGCAAAACTGTAATTACAAACTTGGCCATCTTATGAAGAAATAAAAAAACCTAACATCTAAAAAAAAAATTCTCATCTTTCCCTCAAGTAACAAAATCAGATCAATCATTGAAAAATCTCACTTAGGTTGTTATGTCATTAAAATATTTCATATTATAATGTCAATTTAAATAAGATATCTACATTTATTATAATAGATTGTTTATCACTTATTATATTTTCTATATAACTTGTATTAGGATGCTGAAGTATAGTAACATAAGAATACAGGCAAAATATACAGTGTAAATTATATTGCTACAGTTTTAAAAGATCATATGCTCACATTAAAGTAAAACACTTACCACAAAATGTCAATGACAAATTTTTGCATTTTTGTCTAAATTTGTAAAAATAATTTGTTTGAGGTTTCAAATAATGCACAAGGGGCAACATTATTTTGTATGTATAAACACATACCAGTAAAATGGGTTAAAATTAATAAGTGGGACCTCATGAAACTGAAAAGTTTCTGTATGGTTAAAAAGAATATCATTTGGACAAAGCAACAGCCTACAGAAAGGGAAAGTTTTTTTCCAACTACACATATAATACAGAGTTAATACACAAAATATATAAAGTGCTAAAAATACTATTTATCAAGAAAACAAATAATCCAACTTTAAAAAAAATGATACAGATGGAAGCAAAGAACTTACAAGAGGAAACTCAACCTGCAAAAGAACATTTAAAGAAATGTTCAAGCTCCTGAGTCAGCAGATAAATGCAAAACAAAACTACTTTGAAATTTCATCTTGATTGTTTCCAAGTTCTGGCTATTAAATCAGCAATAAACATGGTTGAACAAGAATCTCTGTAGTACGATGAGTATCCTTTGGGTACACGCAGAAGAGTGATACAGAGTGGTCTAGCTAGGTTCTGAGGTAGGTCAATTCCACTTTAAAGAACTTCCACACTGATTTTCATAGTGGCTATAGACGTCTGCAGTCATATCAGCAGTGGATGAGTGTTTTCCTTATTCCACATTTTTTAAAACATTAACTGTCAATTGTTTTATTGATTTTAGCCATTCTTACAAGTGTAAGATGAAAGCAGCAAGAAAATGACTCCTAATGACACTAGCTTGGTCAGTCATCATCAGAAAACCTTCATACAGCAGATAGGAACAAATACAGAGGCGTATATCCAGAAAACATGAAGAGAGTGAGAGACTTTGGAACACTCAGCCATAAAAAGGATAACCCCATCAAATCCCTGCATTCAAGGCTCAAACACTATACAAAAGGACAAAGAAAGAATGTAAGAGCTGGAGGAGATGGAAGGCAATAAGGAAACAAGGTCCTTGAAATCAAATGGTTCAATACACATATGAACTCACAGAGACTGAGGCAATATACAGAGGGCCTTCAGAGATCTACACCAATAAGGTCCACATCTCCAGCCCACAAGCTATCTCCAATTGATAACCACTATCAAATAAAAATTTAGTACTCTCAAAGAAAGTCTAACTGGGGGAACAAACTACTCTTAATGTTAGGCTATACGCCCACCAGTAGATGTCCAACAGAAAATGAAATCTGACATTTTAGAAGTTTCTTGTCTCATTATGTCCTGTAAGAGCTTTTCCTTTTTTTGTAAACTCATATTTCACTCCTTTTTAAAAAGAAACTGTACATCCCATATTCTGGCTTCCTGTTGTTGTTTGCTTGCTTGCTTGTTTTGTTTGTAGTGTGGGTGTGTCGCACATGCAGGCACACATTACGGGACTCCTGAAAGTGGGTTTGAGTTGGTCTCTGCATGTATACTTCTTTCTGGTGCCTTTCTGTAGGGGCCTTTTCATTCTGTTTGTTTGTTTTGTCCTAGTCCTACGTGTTTTTGCTTTTGTTTAATCTTATTTTGTTTTATTATTATCTGTTAGAAGCCTGTTTTCTTTCTAATGAGAAACAAAAAATGGGGTGCATCTGGATGACAGAGATGGTGGGGAGAACTGGGAGAAGTAGGGGAAGTGAAAATTATACTGCCAGGATATATTAAATTCAAATAAATCTATTTTCACAAAAAAAAAAAAACATGTTTAAAACTTGAAGAAATCCTACGTACTCTGGGCAACCACTTGGCAGAAGAGTACATCATATTCATTCCCCTCACATACATATGAAACTCTCTAATGGGAATGAAAAAGGGAAATGGTGGAATTTGGCCTCAGGAAGTAAATAGAGAAGAATATAACAACTTCCTGTTGTGTTATGATTCTACAATCTATAAACAGAACTTCTGCCTGAGGAAAAAACCTACTAAAAGATGACTCTGCTCTTGTTTTTTTTTTATGATTAAATAATCAAATGTAGAGATGAATTCCCTTGGTTTTGAAAAAGTTCTTGATTAATATTACTTCCCTTGTGTTTTCAGTATTTGGAGTATGTTCATTGTTCATAGTAATGGATTTCATCAGAATGTTCTTATTTAAGTATATCCCGTTCTTCAACCAAACTCCCTCCATCTCACTCTCCCACACAGAGAGACAGTGCTAGCATGACTTCTAAATGAAATAATTTGGGGAAGTTTTGTACATAGAAATTATGTTGTACTAAAAAAACGTTTTCTTTTAAAATTGGTTGAATTCTTCGAGAAGTAAATCTTTATCTTCTCATGTCTTAAGAAGCCTTGCATGCTGCTTCTAATCTAAAATATAGTAACTGTTAAACAGTCAAGCTCAATTAAAATCCCATTCTCAAATGCTCCTTTGTTCACTAGCAAACCTCAATCTCTGATATAGTGAATCCATTAACTGCACATTGCAAGTAATTTCCACATTGCTTTAGACATTCACAAATCATAGGTAAGCAAACCTTCACTGCACTTTACTCTGAAGAATATATCTTAGAGTTTTCTGTGTTTTGTGTAGCTTAATTATAACCTAGAGTTGATGAAATGAAGCACTGTTCCTCATCACCTCTCATTTGCTGTTCAAATTTGAAAACAGTGTACCCCTGAGAGTACACAAAGCATATGTTTTAATGGTCCACTTCTCCAGAGCTGCTGTTAGATTATAATCAATGTTTCCTCATTGTAGATTTCATATTAATGATCACATTCTGCATTTTCATTAGACTTAAATAAACCTCTTCTAAAGACTTTACATAGGAAAATATTAGAATATTTGTATGATTCCACATAGAATGCATGCTATATGGTTAAGTGGTATAAACTAAAGAGCTTTAATAACAAATATTTTTTACTTCAGTCCAGAGGACTACACTGAAGTCAAGAAGTTAGAAGTCGTGACATTGAATCATGCAATTTATGACTAGTGGAGCTTAGGACTGAACTGGAGGAGTTGAAGGCAAGGGAGTCAAATGGAGGGGCTTGTCAATGTGCCCATCAGTTAGCAGGAAAATAAACAGGGTATAGTTTTCTGGTAGGAGAAAGAAGGAACTGGCAGAACAGATGGGTGTTGTGCTGGTAATGACGATGGTAGCCTTAGTGGAAGTTTGGAGAACAGCTGCAAGGGAGGCCGAAAAGTCAGTTATGACTGTTGTGATTGAGGTATCTTTTGAATTTGGTGATTTGTTTCATCCAGTATGTTATTCTCATCGCTTACTTATCCTCAGCAGGCAGTTTGAAACTTCTATTCTAACAGGAGAATGTCTATGTTAGCAGCAAGCAGGTAGCAGCATAAGGCAGGAAAATGAGTGAAGTCTTTCAAATGGCACAGACACTGAAAACTGTGGGATGGCAACTGAAAGTACTAACATCTGAAGTGTGGTATAACCTGATGAAATGAAGAGAACCTGAGACTTCTGCTGTATGACAGATGAATCATGTCAAGACTTTCACAAGAGAATCATCCAAACAGCATTTTGAACTCAGTTTCCAATAATGTGCTCTTGTTTGTTCTATTTTGCATTATTTCTACTAGGAGTTTGCTCTGTAGCAGACTGACCTCAAGAATTTTCCAATTTACCTGCCTCTGTTTCTTGAGTGCTTGAATTGTTGGTCTATACTGTCACACGTGACTCTAGAAGACTTATATAGATTATCTCCACGGGGAAGAAAGGAGACTCATTACTGGAATACAGCTTTACACAGTGTCTTCTTTTTAAGTGTCTACTCTAGAAATGTGGAAAAATGTGATTTTTGTGTTAGAAAAACCTTACAAACACTACTATGGCAAGTGATCAAGGCTCATACTAACCATAACATTTTGCTTCTAGCATGTAACCTAGCTTTGATAGGATAAGAACAATACATTTTTTTTCATCAAAGGTAAGAACTCAGTAATAATTAAAAAAATGGCAATAGTAATAATGCATTTAGTGCAAATTGAGTAGTGCATGAAACATATAAGTGGTCAATAAATGTTAATTTATCTTTCTCTTTCATCCAGTTCCCCTTTTTAGTATAATGTAACAAATAGAAATCCTTTTCTGAAATTATCATGTGTTCATTTCTTCGCTTAAAGATTTAGCCTTCAATTAAAAATTTAGCCTCCCAAGGTATCTCTCTCAGTTTTATCTCTATAACAACAGTGTCTAACACATCCCAATCTAGTCTATTCACCTGTCAACTACATATTAATTCAGTAAAACTGACAAATGAGAGATTTTAATAACCAATCAGACCAGACCTGTAATACACTTTTTATAACTTCCTTGCAGCAACAAAAGTCAAAATGATTGATAATGCTCAAAGTCTTTTGTAAATGTAAATGTTGCTTTTATTTTCTTAGAAGAAGGGATGAGATGAGAGCTGTAGTGAAATTTTATGAATACATGACCTGGGCTGAGCTCAGAGCACTTCTATCTAACTAACCATAGGCCTAGGCCTGGAAGCTTCTAGCCTCTATACAGTCCAATCTTCTGTATGTCCAGACCTTGAAGGCTCTAGCTTCCAGCTCCCTTCTGCTAACTTAGGCCTTGAATATGTAAGGTTTTGGTGCACTATGATTTGAAAGCCTGGAGAAGCAGCCACAAGCTGTGATGAATTCCTCTTTGGTGGTTTTATTTCTCCATCTACTGTTTTGTTGTTGTTTTTGTTTTGTTTTGTTTGTTTTTTATCTTTGTATAAAACATAACCAAATTCCTGTCTAGCTCCTTTACATGCAAATATACTTTTCTTCTTCTCACACATACTCTAGTCCCTTTTCTTTTCAGTAGCAACAGCATCTTTTCCAGCCTTGTCCAAGTCACTAGAACTACTTTTGTGGAAAATTGTGCTTTTCTGCTTTCTGCTATTATTTCAATGTTGAAATCCTAGTTCTGTTGACAAAACCTCTTTTGATTATGAAATAAATTATGTAAATAATACAACAAAATTTGATTATTTTATTAATATTTTTATTTACTCTTGAATTTTTTTATGTTTTGGTCATATCCATTACCTTCCCTCCCCCACCACACACTTTTTCCAGATGCCCTATTTCTTTCCTACTCAACCTTTATGTTCTCTCTCTTTCCCATTCATAAGTATATTGAGAGTTTTATAACATTTTCTGAAAAAAAGGGATTATTAAGTATTTTGTGGTGATAACTTATGCTTGCAATTTTTGTTCACATTGTAAGATACAGTATCATGTTTCAAACATAATATTGCTGTTGATATCAATTTAGTGACTGAGTACAAACTTTAAGCATAAAGTATATATCCTATAGAGCTCCCAAGTTAAATGCCAACTTGAGACAAGTAGGCTATCCAGAGTAGAAACACTTATAAATGAGGAGGGGAATGGGAAAGTAGATATCACAGACATCATTTATGTTTCCATCCTAGTGACTATAGCCAGATCAAAAGGCCTCAGTATAAAGGTTAGATATTTTTGTAAGCATTGCTTGATAAGATGAAAAGCTAAGTTGGAGCCTCTGGACTAAGAAATTCAGTATAATGAGCATTGTGGTGTCTATGCCAGTGTAGCTTTTAAAAAATTAAACAAATCACATCTTTTTCCCCCTTTTTTATTAGTTCTTTGAGATATTCCATATGTGTTTATCCACATTTACCTTTTACACAGACTCTTTTCAGTTTTTTCTCTCCTCTCTTTCCACTCAATTTTGTATCTTCTTTTCACCAAAAATTAAGGGCAATTTATGCTGCTTAAATATTTCTAAATTTGTGGCTTTCTAGAAGAACATGGTTGTCTTATCAAAAGCTAAACTTTCAGAGAAAACTGATTCTTCATCTCCAAGTTGATAAAATTAGCAATAACTTCTCAGCTACCGGTGGAACTCTGTTTATCTCCCTTTCTGAGAATGGATTTAGTCTGGTTTAGGCTTCCACGGGTCTGTACATGATCTCACAGAATTGCTGAGTTCATACTTGCATTTACTCCACTGTGACCTCAAGACAGAGTTTCTTTGTAGTAATCTACCACCTCTAGCTTTTATACTCTGGTCTTTCCTCTGCAATAATTTTGAGCCTTTGCTGGAGGGTGTGATATATAAATACAGGCTAAAATTCTGCAGTCTTTTATATTATCCATGTTGGGCAGTGGTTGGTTTCTGTATTGATCATCATCTACTGATCACAGAAGTTTCTCTGATGAAGTTTGATAGCTCTATTATTAAACCTGTAAGAAATAATAAGTGTTAACAGTTTGGTTAAATATTATGTCATTTAGAAGATAGTACTGGTAGTTTTTCTCTTAGTGTGGTGGTTGAATATGCTTGGCCTAGGGAATGGCACTATTAAAAAATGTGGCCTTGATGTAGTAGATGTTGTCTTATTGGAGTAAGTGTGTCACTGTGGGGTTAAACTTTGAGACCCTTCTTGCCATATGGCAGCCAGATATATCCTGTTTGCCTTTGGAACTAGACAGAACACTCAGCTCCTCCAGTGCCATACCTACCTGGATTTTACCATAGTTGTTGCCTTGATTATAATGGACTGGACCTCTGAAATGTAAGCCAGCCCCAATTAAATGTTGTACTTTATAAATGTTGCTTTGGTATTGGTGTCTCTTACAGCAATAAAACCCTAATTAAGGCAGGACCTTACTCACCAACAACTCTAAAAGAATCAACCCATTACTAGTAATTGGATTTTTCTTTGTTAAACCGTGGTGTCTAGTCCGGGCTTCTTTGGCTCTTTGTATGTATGTATATATACAGATATATTTTAGGAAGTTTCTACAAGGGTAAATTTCCATATGGATTTTTTTAAGTCTTTAGTGTTATTTGTCCCTCTTTTATTAAAGGCAGGAAATAGTCATCTTTTGAACACATAGAAAAAAAGCTGCTAATTCAAGGCAAATTCACAAGGCTACA
Source organism: Rhabdomys pumilio (assembly GCA_030674055.1). Taxonomy (NCBI): domain Eukaryota; kingdom Metazoa; phylum Chordata; class Mammalia; order Rodentia; family Muridae; genus Rhabdomys; species Rhabdomys pumilio. The sequence goes on along the minus strand of JANHMN010000012.1, from coordinate 72,357,462 downwards.
TGAAATGATGCAATTATTTTGTGATTTTGGGGTTTTTTGTTTGTTTGTTTGTTTTGTTGTGTTTCTTCAAGAAACTGAATAATTCCTTGCACTACAAATACAGTACCTGTTTATTCAGTTGAAAACAAAATATATTTATTAGTTGAACCTTATGGAATGTGACAGATTCTTGTTACATGCTGTGGTTGAGAAGACATAATTCTAGTACTCAGAAAATGAATTCACACAGAATTTGCAGGAAACATATATACTATATGAAGAAGCCTTTCAACCTAGAAAAAATTCAAAGTGTTATATTTTTGTGTCTTTTATCACATTACCTTACATTTTGCCGAACATTTTTTTTCCCATTTTTTTACACTGAGGTGATATCTATCCTTAATGTTAAGGTGTGTTTCTTACAGCAGAATAATGGATCATGTGTTTTCATCCATTTTGTTCATCCCTGTCATTTTATTGGGGAATTGAGACCACTGACATTGAGAGATATCAATGAGCATTGATTGTCAATTCCTGTTATTTTGTTGTTGTGGGACAAACTAATGGCCTCTAATATTTGTTGAATAAATAAGCAATTCATTTCCTGTATTTACTTTTTCTCCTGCATTCTAACTTGTTACCTTGAAAATCATTAAGAGACTATTTGAAATTTAGCTATTTAAGTTCAGAAATCAACAATATGAAAATATTTTAGCCATGTTCTATGTAAATGGCATATCCAAGGCCTAGATAAATATTAACTGGTATTTATTTCCTCTCATAATACTAGAGTATTTTCTTTTTTAAAGCCTACTAATTATTTGATGTAGTTTCCAGTATCACTCATGTGTAATTTATTAAATCCACCTTGTTTCTATAGTGTTTGGACATATATCTGTCTCTTTTGTAAATAATGAAGAGGCTACCAAATGGCTATAGCACATGCACATTTTTCTACATCATATTTTAAAGCTTTGGAGCTGCATGTGTATAACAACCACAATAAAAGTTTTCAATTATGTTTGTTTTAATCCTTATTTTAGTTCTCAATTTTATACCTTTCCTAACATACATATACTAAAACATATGTTTGTATATGTATGAATATGCATATCTATGATTATGTTTATGGAAATAAAGCAAAACATTGAATATATGCACATGTATTCTATAAATTTATTTAATATTTCAGATATATTTATTTGTTTTGATTGACATTATAAAAAATAAAAGATAAAGATAAAATCCACATGTATTTGTAATGAGAAAGACTAGTGCAATACTTACTCTGCAAAAGTTGATTCTATGAAATATTACCAAAGAATAAATAAAGAATATTCCTTTTGTGAAAATAGTAACATTTAAAGCACAAAAAATTATATCACTTATTCAAGGAAATAGTCAAGATTTCAACTGGTCATATGGTTTCAATACACTGTCAGGAGTTACACCAATGTAACTTTACAAAGTTCCACATTGTTAGCTTTTAGTATAAATGCTAGATTAAATGAGGATTTTATACAGTGTTTCATTCACACTAGCAATTGTTACTGTTAGTCTCTAGTAACAGGAATAAGATGTTACTATTGCAGGACTTTTGACTTTACAATTCTCAATATTTTATTGGTCACTTTCTAACTCTCCTACCTTTAAATCTGTTGATTTTGTTGAACAATAATAATAATATTTATCAAGAAAGGTAAAATATTATGTGAAGGAAAGTGTGATTAAGTAAAGAAGTTAGTAACAAAAAAATAGGAAAAATAAAGCCAATAAAGCAAAGAGAAAGAGTGGCCAATGTGGTGAGACAATAACAGAAACAAAAGTGTGTTGGAAATGTGGCTGGACACTTTTTAATTTTTATTTACTTTTTTTATTTTGGGGGGAGTATTATATTTACATTTCAGATTTTATCCCCTTACCCCACTTCCCCCTAACCTCCCAGAAACCCATCCCATTCCCCTCCTCATGCTTCTTTGAGGCTGTGCACACACCTACCCCTGCCCCCACACCTACCTCAGCATCCTCACATTCCCCCCACCTCGATGTTTGTCCTTCAAGGGACCAAGAATCTCCTCTCCCACCTATGCCTGACAAGGCCATCCTCCCCTACATATACAGCTGGAGTCATGGGTTCCTCCCTATGTGCTCCCGGGCTGGTGGTTTAGACCCTGGGGAGATCTGGTTTGTTGGTAATGTTGCTCTTCTCATGGGGTCACAACACTTTCTGCTCCTTCAGTCTTCTCTCTAATGTCTCCATTGGGAAACCCTTGATCAGATCAGCAGTTAGCTGTGAGCATTATCCTCTGAATGTGTCAGTCTCTGGCAAACCTATAAGGAGACAGCTATATCATGCTCTTGTCAGCATGTACTTCCAGCCATCCACACCAATGTCTATCTTAGGTGACTGTACATGGGATGGATACCCAGATGGAAGGTTCTCCAGATGGCCCCTCCTTCAGTTTCTGTCCCATGTTTTGTTTCCATATTTGCTCCCTTGAGTATTTTTGTTACTCCTTCTAAGTAGAACTCAGGCATCCCCACTTGGTCTTTCTTCTTCATGAGCTTCATGCGGTTTGTGAGTTGAGTCTTGGCTATTCCAAGCTTTTGGGCTAACATCCGCTTATCAGTGAGTAAATACCATGTGTGTTCTTTTGTGATTGGGTTACCTCACTCAGGATGATAATTTCTAGTTCCATCCATTTACTTAAGAATTTCTCAATTCATTATTTTTAATAGCTGAGTAATACTCCATTGTGTAAATGTACCACATTTTTTGTATCCATTACTCTGTTGAGGACCTCTGGGTTCTTTCCAGCTTCTGGCTATTATAAATAAGGCTGCTATAAACATAGTGGAGTATATGTCCTTGTTATATGTTGGAGCATCTTCTGGGTATATGCCCAGGAGTGGTATAGCTGGATCCTCAGATAGTGCTATGTCCAGTTTTCTGAGGAACCACCAGACTGATTTCCAGAGTGGTTGTACCAGCTTGCAATCCCACCAACAATTGAGGAGTGTTCCTCTTTCTCCACATCCTTGCCAGCATCTACTATCATCTGAGTTTTTGACCTTAACCATTCTGACTGGTGTGAGATGGTATCTCAATGTTGTTTTGATTTGCATTTCCCTGATGACTAAGGATGTTGAACATTTCTTAAGGTGCTTCTCTGCCATTCGAGTTTCCTCTGTTGAGAATTCTTTGTTTAGCTCTGTACCCCATTTTTAATAGGGTTATTTGGTTGTCTAGAGTATAATTTCTTGAGTTCTTTGTATATCTTGCATATTAGCCCTCTATCGGATGTAGAGTTGGTAAAGCTATTTTCCCAATCTGTTGGTTGCCGTTTTTTCTTATTGACAATGGCTTTTGCCTTACAGAAGCTTTGCAATTTTATGAGGTCCTATTTGTCAATTCTTGATCTTAGAGCATAAGCCCTTGGTGTTCTATTCAGGAACTTTTCCCCTGTGCCCAGGCTTTCGAGTGTCTTCCCTACCTTCTCTTCTATTAGTTCCAGTGTATCTAGTTTTATGTGAAGGTCTTTTATCCACTTGGACTTGAACTTTGTACAAGAGATAAGAATGGATTGATTTGCATTCTTCTACATGTTGTCCTCTAGTTGAACCAGCACCATTTGTTGAAAATGCTGTCCTTTTTTCACTGAATGGTTTTAGCTCCTTTGTCAAAGATCAAGTGATCATAGGTGTGTGGGTTCATTTCTGGATCTTCAATTCTATTCCATTGATCTTCTTGCCTGTCTCTGTACCAATAACATCCAGTTTTTATTACTATTGCCCTGTAGTACAGTTTGAGGTCAGAACAGTGATTTCCCCAGAAGATTTTTTTATTGTTGAGAATAGTTCTCGATATCCTGTTTTAGTTTTTTTTGTTGTTGTTGTTTTTTGTTTTTTTTTTTTGTTTTTTTGTTTTTGTTATTCCAAATGAATTTGCAAATTACTCTTTCTATCTCTATGAAGAATTGATTTGGAATTTTGATGGGGATTGCATTGAATCTGTAGATTGCTTTTGGCAAGATGGCCATTTTTAATAAATTAATCCTGCCAATCCAGGAGCATGGGAGATCTTTCCATATTCTGAGATCTTCTTCTATTTCTTTCTTCAGAGATTTGAATTTCTTATCATACAGATATTTTACTTGCTTAGTTAGATTCACTCCAAGATATTTTTACATTGTTTGTAACTATTGTGAAGAGTGTCTTTTCCCTAATTTCTTTCTCAGTCTGTTTATCTTTTGAATAGAAGAAGGCTATTGATTCATTTGAGTTAATTTTATATCCAGCCACTTTGCTGAAATTGTTTATCAGGTTTAGGAGTTCTCTGGTGGAAATTTTAGGGTCACTTAAGTATACTATCATATCATCTGCAAATAGTAAAATTTTGTCTTCTTCCTTTCATGTTTGTATTCCTTTGACTTGCTTTTGTTGTCTAATCACTTTAGCTACGACTAGCAAGGGATTATTTCAATCTTTTTGTATCTGTTGAGACATGTTTGTGACCAATTATATGGTCCATTTTGGTGAAGGTACTATGAAGTGCTGAGAAAAAGGTATATTCTTTTGTTTTAGGATGAAATGTTCTATAGATATCAGTTAAGTCTAATTGGTTATAACTTCTATTAGTTTCATTGTGTCTTGGTTTAGTTTTTGTTTCCACGATCTGTCCATTGCTGAGAGTGGGGTGTTGAAATCTCCCACTATTATTGTGTGAGGTGCAATGTATGCTTTAAGCTTTAGTAAAATTTCTTTTATGTATGTGAGTGCCCTTGCATTTGGGGCATAGATATTCAGAATTGTGAGTTCCTCTTGGTACATTTTTCCTTTGATAAATATGAAGTGTCCTTCAACTTTTTTGATACTTTTAGTTGAAAGTCAATTTCATTTGATATTAGAATCACTATTCCAGCTTGTTTCTTGGGACCATTTGCTTGGAAGATTGTTTTCCATACTTTTACTCTGAGGTAGTGTCATCTTTTTCACAGAGGTGCATTTCCTGTATGCAGCAAAATGCTGGGTCCTGTTTAAGTATCCAGTCTGATAGACTATGTCTTTTTATTGGAAAATTGAGTCCATTGATATTAAGAGATAATAAAGAAAAATGAATGTTGCTTCCTGTTATTTTTGTTATTGTTGGTGGAGTTATTTTTGTGTAACTATCTTCCTTTGGGGTTGTTGGAAGATTACTTTCTTGCTTTTTCTAGGTTGTAGTTTTCCTCCTTGTGTTAGAGTTTTCCACCAATTATCTTTTGAAGTGCTGGATTTGTGGTAAGATATTGTGTAAATTTGGGTTTGTCATAGAATATTTTGGTTTCTCCATCAATATTGATTGAGAGGTTTTTTGAGGTATAGTAGTCTGGGCTGGCATTTGTGTTCTCTTAGGGCCTGTATGATATCAGTCCAGGATCTTCTGGCTTTTATAGTCTCTGGTGAGGAGTCTGGTGTAATTCCTATAGGTCTGCCTTTATATGTTACTTTACCTTTTTCCTCTTACTGCTTTTAGTAATTTTTCTTTGTTTTGCACATTTGATGTTTTGATTATTATGGGACAGGAGGTATTTCTTTTCTGGTCTAAACTATTTGGAGTTCTGTAGGCTTCTTGTATATTTAAGGACATCTCTTTCTTTAGGTTAGGGAAGTTTTCCTCTAAAATTTTGTTGAAGATATTTACTGGTCCTTTAAGTTGGGATTCTTCATCCTCATTTATACCTATTATTCTTAGATTTGGCCTTCTCATTGTGTCCTGGATTTTTGGATGTTTTGGGTTAGTAGCTTTTTGTATTTTGCATTTTCTTTGACAGTTGTGTCAATGTTTTCCATGGTATCTCCTGCACATGAGATTCTCTCTTCTATCTCTTGGATTTTTTTTGATGATACTTGTATCCATGACTCCTGATCTTTTTCCTAGGTTTTCTATCTCCAGAGTAGTCTCCCTTTTTGATTTCTTTATTGTTTCTACTTCCATTTTTAGACCTTGGATGGTTTTGTTTAATTTCTTCACCTGTTTGCTTGTGTTTTTTTGCAATTCTTTAAAAGATTTTTGTCTTTCCTCTTTAAGGGATTCTACCTGTCTACTTGTGTTCTCCTTAAATTCATTGAGTGTGTTATTTATGTCCTGATTAAAGTCCTTTATCTTTGTCATGAGAAGCAATTTTAATTCTGAATCCTGCTTTTCAGGTGTGATGGGGTATTTAGGGCTTGCTATGATGGGGGAACTGGGTTCTGATGATGCCATGTAACTTCGGGTTCTGTTGCTTACATTCTTGTGCTTGCCTTTTGCCATCTGATTAATTCTAGTGCTACCTGTTCTCACTGTCTCTGACAAAAGTCTGCCTGTCCAGTTATCTTGCTTGTGTCTGATCTCCTCGGGGTCCAGATGTCTCTGTGATCTTTTAATCCTGAACTCTAGCTGCTCTGACTACAGTGGTACCTCTAGGATGTCTCAGAATATGGTGTCTCCAAGGTAGCAGACCAGCTAGGTGTCCACTGTTCTGGGTGTGGTGTCTTCTCTAGGATGTCTCAGGTAAGGTGTCCACTGCTGTGAATGCAATGGCTCCTCTAGAATGTCTTGGGATATGTTGTCTGTCTCTCTGAGTTTAGTTGTTCCTCTGCCGCTCTGGGTTCAGTAGTACCTCTGCTGCTCTGAGTTCAGTTTATCCTCTAGGTGTAAACTAGATCCAGTGTCCACACAGGAGCAGACCAAGCAGGGGTCTGCTCCAGGCCTCAGATCAGAGAGAGAGAGAGGCAGAAAGGGAGTGGAATTCTGCCACTCTGAGTTCAGTGGGCCTTCTAGGATTTCTCAGGATCCGGTGTCCACAAAGGAGCAGACCAGGCGGGGGGTCTGCACCAGGCCTCAGCTCCAGGAGAGAGGTGGAAGGGGAGTGGTATTCCGCAGGGACAGGGTTTGGGTGTCTTCTGAAATCTGAGTGCTCCCCTTACCCAGCTATGGGCGTACGACAGTGTGTGGGTGTTCTTACTTACAGCTCTGGTTTCAGAGGATCTTCTAGGATGTCTTGGGAGGGATCCGGTGTCCACACAGTAGCAGACCTTGCTGGGGTGGCTGGACACTTGCTTAATATATTCTCCTAATATTTCTTATGTTATTATAAATCTGTTGCTATTATAAATCTGTGTGTGGTATTAAAAACCTTTAGTTTCTTAGTCCCAGCACTAGGGATGCAGAGAAATGGGGATATCTGAGTTTGAGGTCTTGATGACAGCAAATCTATTCTAGGTTTATCTATATGTATGTTTATATTGCTATGATAAACTTCTTGCTTTCTGTCTGTCTGTACACTAAATTTCTTTGTGTAGTCTGAGCAGGTTGAGTATCTGTGCAGTTGTTCATAAGCTGTGTGTCTGCACAGTTGTGCAGAAGCTTGGACACACACATAGTGCCTCAGTCTGTGTGAGAGGTTTGTGTCTGCATAATCCTTCCAGTTCTGATTCAGCACTGAGGTGACTTTAGGTTTGAATATCTGTGCAGCAATGTGGGCTGTGTCTTTCTCTATTCACAAATTCTGAGTGAAGAATTTGTAAGTCTGTTCTGGGAACAAGGCCTTAAATTGTGTCCATGGCTACTTTCAGTTAGCAAAGGTATATCTGGAAGCCATTTCAATGGCAAGGCTAGGAAACATCCCGAGACTCTGTCTCGGCTGGGTGTTGGTTCTGGGAACCTAGGACAAACACCCATCTGGTAACAAGGCCTTGAATCTGTATCTGTTGTTGGTTTCAATTAGGAAAGACATGTCTGGGAGCCATGGCCATGAGGGTAGGGGACAGGAGATTTCTTGAGTCTTGGTCTTGGGTATTTATGGGTTTGGAGAACCAAGAGATGCCTACCAATTTGGTTATTTCTTTTGTGAGCACCAGTTTCTGTTGTTGTTTGTTGTTGTTGTTGTTGTTTTTCTCATTTTTCCCTCATAAGAGAGGAAAGGTAGGACTTGTGTTATGTGTGTAACAGATAGGTCTTTTTTATGAGTGCCATTTTTTTGGTTGTTTCTTGTTTCTACCTAATAGAGAGAAAGGGTTACATTTGTGTTTTTATGTGTTATATTTGTGTTTGTCATACAAGGTAACTTTGACAGGGTGACTGTGATGAGGTGACTTTGATGGGCATATTAACATGGAACAATTACCCCTATCAAATTTTGCAGATCAGAAAGCCACTTTCAAGGCCAACTGGCCACCAGAAGGAACCTTTGACCTGAGATTGGTCCAATGGATAAAAAAAAAGTCATTTTCAATTGCTCAACCCAGGGAGTGGCACTATTGGAAGTGGTCCTGTTGGAGTAGGTGTGGCCTTGGAGTAGGTGTGTCACTGTGAGTATGGACTTTAAGACCCTCATCCTGGTTGCCTGGAAGTCAATATTCTGATAGCAACCTTCAGATGAAGATGTAGAACTCTCAGCTCCTCTTGCACCATGCCTGAACCTCTGAACATGTAAGCCAGCCCCAATTAAATGTTGTCCTTTTAAAGATTTGCTTTGGTCATGGTGTCTGCTCACAGCAGTAAAACCCTAACTAAGACAGATAGTGACAGGAGAGAAACAGATGAAAGGACAGTCAACAGATTCATGACCTGGCAAATATCCTGTTGGCAGCTAAAGCCCAAACTGTAGGAGACATCTGAAACAACTGGCTCTTAGAAACCCATGTGCTTACCCACGCCCTGCTGCTAGGCCAATGCCTGACCTTTGCAAAAGATGTCTAAACAAATGGCTTCTATAGAAAGAGGTAAACGGGACCCTAAAGATCAAAAGTGCCCCCACTTCAGAAAGAAAAATAAGATAAACAGGATTCAGATCCCCTCCTCAAGCCCAGAATAAGCATAAAAATAAAAGAGAAACCCACCAGCTTCATTGTTGGTAATTAATAAACTTCAACATTCTGTCTTACTTCATGCTCTCTATAAAATAAGTCCATCTCAAGCTCCATCAAGTTTAAGCTAGAGATTGAGTCCTAGTCAAGAGGCACTGCTAGGGGTCACAAGAGCCTCACTAAAAAGATCTATATGCTATGGAATTACAGCATGGATCCACCACACATCACTTTGCAGTTGAAGAGGACCGTGGCCAGCAGGAGGACAATTCAGCCTCAAGACTCTTTCCTGTCTCCCACTGATAGACCTCCTACTCATGCCACAGGGACACTCTAAAAACATAGTCCTGTTACTAACTGTTTTCATGAAGCTTCAGGAAGTCCCATGATTGGGCCTTCTAATTCACCAGAGAAAGCAGGGAATGAGAGATCAAATCTTGTACGTTTGACTCTATTTTAGAGAACTTAAACTAAGGTAAACTAACAGGGCAGCACCTACTAATAGTTTCAAAGTTACCCCCAACATAACCAGAGCCTGGCTCCAGTTTCTAGGCTAACCTTCAACAAATTCAGTGTCTCCAGATTATTCTCCCATGACAATCCAGCATTTCTAGGTTTATTCACAAAAAGCTCACCCCCAGCCTGATGACCACCAATGCAGAAGGAAGCATAAGTTAAGTTTATAGTTAGACTCCCAACACCAGCTAATTATGCTAAGGCCATAGTAGCTCTCCAATTAGATGTTTTCCAGGCACTCTCTAAAGACTGAAAGATGTTGGGGGGCTCCTCTTCACCAAAATCTTCTTGCATGTTGGCAGTGGGCAGAGGGGCCCAAGCTACCTTGAATAAAGGTTCTGATGTGATGGCTCAGATGGACTTCTGTCTGGCCTTTTGTAGTTCACTAACACTTCCATTGCACTACATTTTAAGCCTGAAATCCACAAACATTTGTGCTAAGTTATTTTAGCAATTAGAATTTAGAAATAGGAGGCTTCCTTAGGAGCGTGTCTTTGTTGTATATTTATTCTGTCCCCATTGGTTGAGGTATTCAACTGTGTCAGGGAACTTGTCTTGCCTAATATTCATGTCTCAAACTTACCAACCAAGATGTCAGTTACCCATGTACTCCTTCTGCCAAGTGGGATGTCATTTAGCAGGGAGATCTTGAGAATTTAAAAACTTTACCTGAAAAACTTTACTCAAAATGGGGGTGATACTTTAAATGGCTTCTTATTGTCAAGGTGGGTGTGTCTCTTATACTGGGATCCTTGCCAGGGGCAGGTTATAAAGGGAAAAACCAAAAACATAAAAGCTCATACATAGGTGCAGGATGTGCTGCTGGGTGACTGGTTAGGGTCTAAGTTTATTGTGGCTAACTATACAAAGTAGTTCTGTTGACCTTTATTGTGGTAGGTTTCCAAGAACATCAAAGCATAGAACATAACAGAATATGCAATCAGGGATGTGAAAATTTCCTAGTAACAGCACATGAGAAAGTTTACTTGTAACAATAATTACAGCATATGAGGAAGTTTTCTTGTAACACATGTAACAGCTTAAAATGGTTGACTGTACAGGTAGCAATTTCCCAGGCCTTAACAGTGAATACTTCCACAAGGACTAGCACATTATTTGAGAGAATAACACTTTTAAATACCGGGATAAATTAAATTTTAAGAGCTTTTCTTTTATTTTATGAAGACTTCCTTCATATCACTTCTCTAAGAAATGTTTGCTCTCCTTGAATATGAGTTACTTTTTTAAACAAAACCCCAAATGTTCAACTTACCAATGAAGACTTAGAAGCTACATGTTGTGGTGAAAGCTTGGTAGCTCAGAGAGGCAGAGAAAGTACCCAGCTGATCTTCCTACTCCACCAGTGCCTCTGAAAATAAAAGCTTCTTCACTCTCTCTGTCTTAAATACCCTTTGAATCAAAGACTCTCCTTTTTCTTTCCAGGGTTTTCTTTTGTTCATTTCCTGTCAACTGGGTGCCAGCACCACCTCTTGACCTACTATAAATTTTATTCAGCTCTTGTTTACTGTAGGCTCTTAGTGCCTCCATAACATCTGTGTGAAAGAGATTTTCTTAATTAATTATTGATGAGGGATAGCCATTGTGGGTGGTTCCATTCCTAGCCTGGTAGTTCTGGGTTTCATAAGAAAGCAGGATGAACAAGTCATGGGAAGCAAGCCAGTAAGTAGGACCCTTCAATGGCCTCTGCATCAGCTCCTGCCTCCAGTTTCCTATCCTGCTTGAATTCCTATCCTCACTTGTTCCAATGATGGATTATGATCTGGAAGTGTAAGCCAAATAACCCCTTTCCTTCCCCTTTCCCCTAAAAGGGTTAAAGATATGTGCTAGTGCTACATCAAACCTACTTATTTACAGCAAACTAAAAGCTCTTGGATAAAAAGTGTGTGTTAGGGCTGAACCACATCACAATTTTTTTCCAGTTTACAGTCTCAGGATTCACAAAGTGATCAAATATCCTGCAACAATTATGAAATACAATAGGCTGCCAGAGTTAGTGAGGAGAGCCTTCAATTTGCCATGACCATAGAATTATATGTAATAAATTTGACTGCTAAAATCTTCCTAACTGATACAGGATAAAATTTCTAGAAGAATGAATCTTAAATTTTTAGATCAGTTATTACCAACAATTATCTTATGAATTGCAGCATGGTAGACCAGGAGAGGAAGTCTGGTAAGGTCAACCTAAAGGCTATAAGCCCTGGAGACTCTGAAGGGATGATAGGAGCTTCACCTCCTCTTGGCACCAGGACCCTGACATGTAGCCACAGACTCCATTGAGATATTTGTGGCCATCAGTCACATAAAGGCAACTCCTAAACCCCTTCCACAGGTAGCTGAGCATCTGTAACATCTCAGAGCCAGACAATAGGAAAAGAGACATGACCACAGTCACATAGGCCCAAAGCAGAGTTCTCCATGCTAATGAGGTATCTAGAGGTCTGGAGGGCGTAGCCGATAAGTATCCCTCCCCAGACATTTCTCCCTGCAAAGGTATTTAATCTCATGCCCACCTTGAGAAGTAGGGTATGATTTTATGCATCCACTTTCTGCCATGACAATAAACTATTTAGAACCACGGGCTGTCTCTTTTCACCAGGATCTACTGAGGGAAGCCATGAAGAAGGTCTTCACCTATAGAACCAAAGCCTAATCTCCAGCAGAAGGCTTCTCAGTACTCACAAACACAACCACCATCAAGCCAACTGCTGCTGCCAAGATAAGGGCAATCCCTGCTGGGACACTCCAGAGCTCCCCTTTCCCCCCCACAACTCCCTTCACCCAGCCCAGCCCTCATCCCCCCCTACACACACTCCATTCTCTGCTTTTTAGTGACTCCCAGAGGAGCCCGGATGTCTAAGGGTCTGAGAACCACACAGTCCAGTCTTATCACAGGCCCAGGGACTCTTGGGTTAGCTCCAGCTTTCCCACACCTAAGACTGCACTTTCCCAAGCCCAGAGTAGTGTTTTGGTGCTTCTCTCACCTAAGCACTTGCCGTTGTGGCAGCTAAGGTCCGTGCAGTCAAACTCCCTGTATTCTGACTTCCCAAGTGGCCATGCCCAAGTAGGAGAGTGGGCCCACAACCCTACAATGAATCACTATTTCATTCCTGTTGGTTTGACTGGGCTATTCTCTAGGGACAAAGCATAGCCTTTTAATGGTATAACCACATTTCTCTGGGAACTGAATACAAATTTGACTACAGAAAAAAATTTTGTTAGGTTGCACTGGTCATTCTGGATAAGTATGTAAGAACTGATATTTCTCCTTCTGATCTGGGCCTGAGCACTGAGCAGATCTTGTACCCCCAGCTCTAACCCCAGTAGTAACACCCACCCCACACCATTCTGACATGACCAAGGTAATAGGAAAGACAGGCTCCAGTCAGAGACAGGACAGGTAGCACTAAAAAGAACTGGACTGTGAAAGGCAAGCCCAAGAACATAACCATCAGCAACCCAAGGTACTTGGAATCATTCGAACCTAGTTTTCCCACACAAAAAAATCCTGAATTCTCCATATCACTAGGAAAGCAAAATTCAAATTTAAAATCACTTCTAATGATGATGATAGAGAACTTTAAGAAGGACATAAAAGACGATATCAAAAAATTTGAGGAGAACACAGGTAATCAGGTAGAAGCACTTAAATAGGAAACACAAAAGTCACATAAAGAATTACAAGAGAACACAACAAAAGAGGTGAAGGAATTGAACAAAACCATCCAGAATATAAAAATGGAAGTAGAAACAATCAAGAAATCACAACTGGCAACTGTCCTGGAAATAGAAAACCTAGGAAAGAAATCAGGATTCATGGATGCAAGCATCACCAACAGAATACAAAATATAGAAGAGAGAATATCAGGTGCAGAAGATGCCATAGAAAATATTGACACAAATGTCAAAGAAAATGCAAAATGCAAAAAATTCTTAACACAAAATATCCAGGAAATCCAGGACACAATGGAAAGACCAAACCTAATTATAATAGGTATAGATGAGAGTGAAGATTCCCAACTTAAAGGGCCAATAAATATCTCCAACAAAACTATAGAAGAAAACTTCCCTAACCTAAAGAATGAGATGCCCATAAACATACAAGAAGCTTATAGAATGCCAAATAGATGAGATCAGAAAAGAAATACCTCCGGTCACATAATAATTAAAACACCAAGTGCACAAAACAAAGAAACAATATTAAATGCAGTAAGGGGAAAAGGCCAAGTAACATACAAAGGCAGACCTATCAGTATTACACCAGATTTCTCACCAGATACTATAAAAGCTAGAAGATGCTGGATGGATGTGATACAGACCCTAAGAGAACACAAATGCCAGCCCAGGCTACTGTACTCAGCAAAATTCTCAATTACCATAGATGGAGAAACCAAGATATTCCATGACAAAACCAAATTTACACAAAATCTTTCCACAAACACAGCATTACAAAGGATAACAGCAGGAAAGCTCTAATACAAGGAGGGAAATTATACCCTAGAAAGAGCAAGAAAGTAATCCTCTTCCAACAAATCCAAAAGAAGATAACCACACAAAGATAATTTTACCTCTAATAACAAAAATAACAGGAAGCAACAATCACTGTTTCTTAATATCTCTTAATATCATCAATGGGCTCAATTTCCCAATTAAAAGACATAAGCTAATGGACTGGATATGTAAACAGAACCCCCAGCATTTTGCTGTATGCTGGAAACCCACCTCAGTAACAAAGACAGACTTTACCTTAGAGTAAAAGGCTGGAAAATATTTTTTCAAGCAAATGGTCCTAAGAAACAAGCTAGAGTAGCCATTCTAAAATCTCCAGCTTGAGAACACAAAGGGAAGTACTCATGGCTCCACCTGTATAGGTAGTTGAGGGTGGCCTTGCCAGGCATCAGTGGAAGTGGATGGACTTGATGCTTGAAAGTTTGGATTCCCTAGTCTTGTGGAATTTTGAGAGCAGGGAGGAAGGAGTGGGAGGATGGTGGTAGCACACCCTCATAGTAATTGGAGGAGGGGGGATGGGGTTAGGGGTTAGGCATCAGTGGAAGTTGGGGACATAGGTGCCTGAAAGTTTGGATTCCCTAGTGTTGGGGAATTCAAGAGAAGGGAGGTGGGAATGGAATGATTGTGGGAGCACACCCTCATAGAAACTCCCAGAATTATATGGATTAGACATGATAGAGGCAGGCCGCCAGAAGTCTAGAATCCAGAATTTAAACAAAAAAATTACCTTGATACTGAAATTTGTTTTGAGAATTGTATATTGCAAAATGCACAGCCTTGGTGTATCTACTCATCAAGCAAGCTGAGCAGACCTGCTCGAACCTCTGATATCCTGGAATTCCAGCTGGATTCAGTGAAGACACAGCATCAGTGGCTTATCAATTTACTTTTTCCCCTGCCCTTCTTCTAATATCTCAATGCCCATAATCAGCTTCGAGAAGTTAATGACGAGTCAGTGCCCCTATTTCCTGGGCTTGGGGACTGAGTTGGTTAATATTGTGCTGTCTTTCTAGAAAAAAATTAGTGGTTTTGTTGGAACAGGGAGGATTAGCTAGGATTTATTGCATAGCCATAACCTATTAGTAGAAATATGTATAATTATTATTAAGATGAAGTTATAATTTCTTAAATAGTACAAAATTCACTTTGATTTCAAATTTAAGGTTTTCATTGGTATGATCTTCTTATTAATATAAAAGTGAAATTAATGTTGTTAGTCTCATAGGCATTGTGCCTATATAACACATTTAGGAATATAAGGCTTAGACCCAGTTCTGTTTTAACTTTTCTAACTGATTTGAGATGTTTATCCTGTGGGTTAGGACCCTATAGCAAATTCATGGCTCTAACTTTATTGTTAGGGTGTTTTCTATATTTTATTTAGAAATAGCTGAGAGGAGTTAACAGACAACAGTCCACATTGCCTTACATGGATAGATGATTTTTAAAAAGTCAGAAGTCCACAGAATTGACGTTAAAAACATTTCTGTATTAATGTTCATTTTGATTAGAGATCTGTCTGCTCTTGTTTTGGAGTTACTCTAGTTGTGGTGAGAAGGCCAGTATGCACTACATGAAAATTCTGGACAAATTACTGTCCAGAAAAGGACACACTTGCGGAATAGTCGGCTGATTATATCTGCCAAGACAGAGTAATCAGTCCTTAATAATTCTGCATCACTAGGTCTGTCAGATGATCCTGGGCCAGAAAGCTGAAGATAGGATGCTCCAACGTTTTGTAGTATGGGGACCATCCAGGTTTTCAGCGGTCTCTATAAATTGGCTAAGTTTTAGAAGTTAAGCTTTGTGCTTCTCATAATTTCAGTTAACTCATTCATTCTGGATTTCTGACAGGGTTGAAGACTTATAGTCTCATAGCCAATCTTGGCTATTTACTTTGAGAGAAAAATTTGAGAAGATGGTTTTCAGCTGACATTCATTCTAAAGCCAAGAAAAAAGCCAGGTTCAGAACTATGTCTTTTAGTTAGCAGAGATGACAGAGGTTCTGGTTAGTCAACAAAATGATGGACTGGTATTAGGTCTATCTTGTACCTTACTGTCACAAATTGTTATAGTTATTCTCTAACTGTATTCTGAGAAAAAAGTTTCATTTTAATAGGAAGGGTAATATTTAGGAGGAGCTAAGGTGGGAAGAGTAAGGAGAGAAAGAGGAGGAGTAAGGAGAGGAGGAGGAGAAGGAGAGGAGGAGCTAGGTGATGAGAAGGAGGAGGGGACATGGAGGTGGTTGTTTGCATATCTTTGCCAGTCAAAGATAGTTGATATATCTAGGTTGAGTATTGGGTTACACTTCTGATTGTATGGGCATCTTGTTATTGAGCATTACCAAACTTATATCTTTTTAATGTTATTGATTGACATTGAAAAAAGAGAGATTTCTGTTAATCAATTCTCATTTAAATATATTACATATTTACTACTCACTTTATCAGCTTACTATAACTGGAAAGGCTCGTAAGAGTCTTAGTCATATCTGATTCAAAAATATGTGATGCCTGAATGAATCAAGTCAATTATATTGATAATTATCAGTAAATATTCTTTAAAGTTTATGAAACAATTTCAAATCAAACTCATTTGATAGTATCACATAAAATTTAAATATACACTTTAAGATTGATATTCTAAAGAGATGCTAAATATTTCATAGAAAGTAAATGTGTAAATATATTATTATGGTACATTCATTTATCAAGATGTTAGTCATAGAAAAATATATATGAATATATGGATATATGTTTTGTACATATGAACAAAATCTTATTAGATAAAAATAATCACAGTACTCCCATATTGCTGAAGGATATTATTGCTGAAGGATAATATACAAACTAGAAAAAAGATTTCCTTAAATAAATATTTGTATTCTTTCTAATTTTTAATAAATGCTTAATACTTACACATCATTTCTTCCCCAATTCTCAAGAGAGAAAACAATATCTTCTTATTTGATTTCTTAAAATTTGAAGCAATTACTGCAGTCTAATATCAATTATGTCTGAAGAATAATAGACATTTGTAAAGTTATTTCACTAATTTCAGAAGTTAATAAAAAGTATATATAATTTGTATTTTCTTTCTTTATTTGTTTGTTTGCTTGTTTATTTTAATTATCCAGATTTGATTCTACTCCTTGTCCACCCTCTGACTGTTCCACATCCCATACCTCCTCCCTACACTACTATTCTGTGAGGTGCAATGTGTGTTTTGAGCTTTAGTAAAGTTTCTTTTATGAATGTGTTTAGTAAAGTTTCTTTTGTGAATGTGGGTGCCCTTACATTTGGAGCATTGAGACTTTCTCTTGGTGGATTTTCTATTTGATGAATATGAAGTATCCTTCCTCATCATGTTGATAAGTTTTGGTTGAAAGTATATTTTGTTGGATATTAGGATTGAAAGCCCAAATTGTTTTTTGGACCCATTTCCTTTGAAGACACTTTCTCAGCCTTTTACTCTGAGATAGTTTCTGTCTTTGTTATTGAGGTGTTTCTTGTATGCAGCAAAATGCTGGATCTTATTTGTGTATCCAGTCTGTTAACGTATGTCTTTTTATGGATGAGTTGAGTTCATTTATATTGAGAGATATTAAAGACAGATGACTGTTGGTTCCTGATATATTTGTTTTTCTAGGTGGCTTTATGTGCTTGTGGTTCTCTCCTTTTTGGCTTTTTTTATGAGATGCTTAATATCTTGTCTTTTATTTGGTGTAGGTACCTTCCTTGTGTTGGAGTTTTCCTTCTAGGATCATATGTAGGACTGTATTTGTAGATAGATACTGTTTGAACTTGATTTTGTCCTGGAATATTTTTTTCCATCTATGTTGACTGAGAGTTTTGCTGAGTATAGTAGCCTGGGGTGTCATTTGTGTTCTCTTAGAGTCTCCATGACCTATGGCTAGGCGCTTCAGGCTTTCACAATCTCCGTTGAGAAGTCTGAGATAATTCTGATAGGTCTATCTTTGTAAGTTACTTGGCCTTTTTCCTTTGCAGATTTTAATATTCTTTTTTTGTTCTATGGGTTATGGGGTTTTAGTTATTTATGTAAAGAGAGAATTTTCTTTTCTGGCCTCATTTATTTGGCATTCAATAGGTTCTTGTAGCTTTATAATCATCTCTTTCTTTAGGTTGGGGAAGTTTTCTTTTATGATTTTGTTGACGACATTTTCAGGTCCTTTGAGCTGGGAATCTTCGTTCTCCTCTATTCCAATTATTCTTAGGTTTGGTCTTTTCATTTTGTCCTGAATTTCATGAATGCTTTGTGTTAGAAGTTTTTTATGTTTTGAATTTTCTTTGACAGTTGTTTCAATCTCTTTTATGGTATCTTCTACACCCAAGATTCTCTCTTCTATCTCCGGTATTCTGTTGGTGATACTTACATGTGTAATTCTTGACCTCTTTCCTAGGTTTTTCATTTCCATGTTTGCCTCCATTTGTGTTTTCTTTATTGTTTCTACTTCTACTTTTAGGCCTTGGACTGCTTTATTCAATTCCTTCACCTATTTGATTGTGTTATCCTGTATTTTTTTCAGTGAGTTATTTATATCTTACTTAAAGTGCTCTATTATCTTCATGAGATAGGATTTTAGGTCAGCTTCTTGGTTTTCAGATGTGTTGGTGTATTCAGTGCTTGCTGTGGTGGGAGAACTGCATATCTGCCCACATATATTGGCTTCTGTTACTTATGGTCTTGCACTTTCTTTTTGCCATCTGTTTGTCCCTGGTGATTACTGGTCTGGGTGACTATGTCTTGAGTCTGCTTTTTTTGTCCCTGTGTTGCTTCAGGTCTCCTGAAAGGGCTAAGGCCCTGGATGTGGCAGACAACTTGTGGGGCCTTCCAACTGGGGGCTCTTCAGAGGGGCAGAGAAGCCCCTGATCTGTTGCTCTGGCTGTAGTAGATCTGCTGGGAGGCTTTCAGACTGTCACATGTTCAGAGGAGCTTTCAGGTTGTTTTCCTGTGTGAAGATATTCTCCAGGGGGTCTACTGATTGTGGTTTCTGTTTCTCTGTGTACAGCAAAATTCCAGGGAGGTTTTCAGTTTGTTGGGTCAGTTGCCCTGCATGCCACAGAGTCCCCAAGAGGTCTTCAGACTGTTTTGTCGGTTGCCCAGTTGCTCTGTGTGCAGAGAATCTCCTGGTATGCCTTCAAACTCTGTTTTCTGCAAGGGGAGCAGACAAACTGGTGATCAGTTGCTTGATTGCCCTGTGTGCAGCATCTCCTGGAATGCCATTTGCCCTGTGTGCAGCAGATCTCCTTGGATGTCTCAGGCTGTAGTGTTAGTTAGTTACCCTGTGGGTAGTGGATGTCCTGGGATGCCTCAGGCTGTGGTGTCAGTTACTCTGTGCAGTGGATCTTCTGGTATGGTTCAGGATATGGTGTCTTCAGGGAACCAGAGTAGCTAGCAGTCGAATGCTCATAATACAGTGGATCTTCTGGGCTGTCAAGATATGATGTTTCCAGGGGAGCAGACTAGCTGGCAATCTGGCCCAGCAGAAAGGACTGGGCAGAATGGGACGGGTATTTGTTGGGGTGAGGGTGGAGGGTGGGGAGTTAGGTGGTAATGGGTCCCGAGTCCACTGGGCTCCCAGTGGCAGCTGTGGGACTTCCAGAGGGTTCTGACCAAGTGATCTGAGTACAGTGGAACTTCTGGGCTGGTTCAGGATATAGTGGCTCTAGGGGAGTTGACTAGCTAACAGTCTGCCCTGAGAACTTGTAGTCCTAACAGTATGTTTTGTTAGATCAACTCTTGATCAATTAATACCTGTGTGTGGGTGTCTGTGTGTGTGTGTGTGTATGTACACACATATGTATGTTACTTGTTTGTTCTAATTAAATGTTACACTCCTAAAATGAGTTATCTCTGTACAAAAGGTTTGCACTTTGAGCTGGTCCATTAAAGCCAATGAAATTGAGAATGTCAATGTAAAAAGCATTCTCACCTCAAAGGGAATAAAAAAAAAAACCAGTTTATCCTGAGGCCAAACTTGAATAATCATGGCTGAAAACATATATGTAAATCAACTCAAATGCAGTGTTCAAACAGAGCATTACAGTAACAGAACAAAACAGTTACAAATAAAGACGCTTTAAAAACACATTAGTGGAAACATTAAAAGTTAAAGCAGGAGCAGGATTCTCAGTCTTAGGTCTCTGATATTATTTGATATCATTTTTAGTTCTTGGTGCAGAGTAGGATTTTTTTTAAGTTTATACATTCTAAAGTTTTGTTTCCTTGTTTGTTTTTCACTTTGTTTGTTGTTTATTGGGATGTTAGGTCTGGTACAGATCTCAGCAAGGGATGGCTCCTTTTGAGAGTTAAAGATACACCCATCCCTCAAATAAAATTAGACTTTATGCTTGGCAATATTCCAGTAACTTCATAGTCACTAAAGTTTTAAATGTCAATCACCCAAGGCAGACACCTTCTTTTCATAAATTTTCACTTATAAGAAATAGTTTGCTACATATTAAAGTGTTCTTAGGCACTTTAGAACTATTTTATTCTAACATATTACATCATATATAGAATTCAGAATTGATATTATTCAGCTTTGGCCACTCAAAACTGTGTGATGGCTGAATTAGTTAAAATATTTCACAACTGGCTTCTCAATAGTTACTGTATTAATTTCTTTGAACCATGAAATCTTTAAAATATTATTTTATATGATGCTTCAGTACATACTTAATTGAGACAATGGGGATGTTTTATCTTTCTTTGTAAACTTCTTGATGTTTATAAAGACCAAATATATAATCAAAAGATTGCGAACAATTCCTGGTTAATAGCAACAGTCCTCCTGTAATAAAAAAATACTGTCCAAAAGGAATTATTTACCATACTCGATTAAGTGCCATTTTGATAACAAATAACTGCTTTCTTAATTAACTGGTATTTTGAAAATAAGTAAAACAAAATACTTTCTCAGCTAAGAAAATTCCTTCTAAAAAGTAGATGTCATAAATACACAGTAAATCTGAGTGTGATGTGTACCATGGATGTAGTGTGAGGTTCCAAAGACAGTGGTAAAACCTTTTGTTACATAGGTGACCCCATTGTTCACAGGTTCTTGTGACAAATGTGTTCTCAAGTAAGAAAAATAGAAAGGGACCATTTATAGCTAGATCACCTTACAACTGGATTACAAATTATGCTATCTAAGTCGTTTTAACTAGAGTAAAGAGAATTCTGTCTCAAATTTTTATATCGTTAGTTATAGTTTTGTAACTTGAAGGAAGGTTTCTACTGAGTTTAAGGGTGACCTATTCTTACCCTTCTTTCAAAATGAAGATATAGGTATAATTTCTCCTTTGATACATGCCTTTCTAATATATGGCTTTCAGGATCTTGTGAAACCCACACCTGGTTGTAAAGCAGGTGAGGGATTTGTGTTTTTTTTCAGGCATTTTTATACATTCCAAAGGGAGGAGAGAGTGAGTAAGCTTTCTAAAGTAAGTGTTCTAAGTATAAGGAGAAAAAAATTATTTCTTCCCTTTCTTTCAATAGGAAAAAGAAAGCTTATAATTTATCATTAAGGTAACATCCTGGAGATATAATATACATGCAATCTAATATACTCTTTTAAAACTAACAGTGTGAGTTTCAGCAATGCATGTCATCCTTTAACCTGGAGACAAGATGTGGGTCATTTCAGTCAGTTCAAGTTGCCAAGACCCTTCTCTAATCATTATTCACACTTTCCATTGATTCCACTCACCCCTGTCTTTATAGCTGCTTCAGGATTTTTGCTTATACTTCATTGAGGTACAACTGACAAAAATTTAATGTACATTTGATGTACCTATGTGTTATAGAATGATCATCATATTATTTTTTTTTTACTGGACTCTAAGTTCCACACTACATTGAAAATACTGGAGACAGAATTTATTGAAAGGAATTAGGTATGTTCAAAGTCATCCTGTCCTAAAAAAGAAAAAGTAGACAGTCAGTCCTTAACATCTTTATCTCTAAGGCATAGATAACTTTAATGGTGGTAAACATGAAGGAACAAAATCCAGTAGCTCCTAAATGGGCCTGGGTCTTGTTTTGGTCATCTTTGGGGTGTTATTGCATTTTTTTATTGGTAACAATTTTACAATGAATTTTGCTTTCCATTTGCTCCTAACCGGAGCCCTAAAGCCTGGGTAGAGATTGAAGCAGAAAGAAGAAAAGAGAACAAAGGACAGTTCCAAAGGAACCCTTGCTATGGCCTCACTAGGATCTCTGTTGTGTGTGTGTGTGTGTGTGTGTGTGTGTGTGTGTGTGTGTGTGTGTGT